>CAUYUJ010004378.1:48917-61417 GCA_963575745.1 Prorocentrum cordatum
ACGGCCCAAGATGACCCCCAAGACGGGCCCAAAAGGAGCCCAAGAGAAGGAACACGAACCGAAAATCCGAGCCTTCTGCTCCCCAAGAGGCCCCCAAGAGGCCCCAAGAGGCGCCCAGGAGGCCCCAAGAGGCCCCTAAGAGGCCCCCAAGGGGCCCCAAGAGGCCCCCAAAAGGCCGAAAAAAGGGCCCCCCAAAAGCCCCCAAGAGGCCTCCAAACTTCAAGAGGCTCCCGGGAGGCCCCCCACGAGATCCCAACGAACCTCCAATAGGTTCATATCCAACACCCAGGCTCGGTGGCGGGATAGCCCGAAGGCCATCCGATCCGCCGCCCCCTGTTGATTTATCACAGGGGTGCCTGGCGCGCTGAAGTTTTTACGAGGTTTTTGGTTCTATCAAAGACTCCCCCTGGAGCTTCGGCCCAGCGCGCCGGCCACCCCCAAAGAGGTGGTTGCAGTGATTTTCCTGATCCAGATAGCTCTAAGATGGCCCACGATGGCCTCCAAGACGGCCAAGATGGCGCAAAGTTCGGCCAAGATGGTCCAAGACGGCCCCCAAGACGGCCCAAGATGACCCCCAAGACGGGCCCAAAAGGAGCCCAAGAGAAGGAACACGAACCGAAAATCCGAGCCTTCTGCTCCCCAAGAGGCCCCCAAGAGGCCCCAAGAGGCGCCCAGGAGGCCCCAAGAGGCCCCTAAGAGGCCCCCAAGGGGCCCCAAGAGGCCCCCAAAAGGCCGAAAAAAGGGCCCCCCAAAAGCCCCCAAGAGGCCTCCAAACTTCAAGAGGCTCCCGGGAGGCCCCCCACGAGATCCCAACGAACCTCCAATAGGTTCATATCCAACACCCAGGCTCGGTGGCGGGATAGCCCGAAGGCCATCCGATCCGCCGCCCCCTGTTGATTTATCACAGGGGTGCCTGGCGCGCTGAAGTTTTTACGAGGTTTTTGGTTCTATCAAAGACTCCCCCTGGAGCTTCGGCCCAGCGCGCCGGCCACCCCCAAAGAGGTGGTTGCAGTGATTTTCCTGATCCAGATAGCTCTAAGATGGCCCACGATGGCCTCCAAGACGGCCAAGATGGCGCAAAGTTCGGCCAAGATGGTCCAAGACGGCCCCCAAGACGGCCCAAGATGACCCCCAAGACGGGCCCAAAAGGAGCCCAAGAGAAGGAACACGAACCGAAAATCCGAGCCTCTGCCCCGAGGCCCCCAAGATGGCCCCAAGAGCGCCCGGAGGCCCCAAGAGGCCCCCAAGAGGCCCCAAAGAGGGCCCCAAGAGGCCCCCAAAAGGCCGAAAAAGGGCCAAGAGGCCCCAAAAGCCCCCAAGAGGCCTCCAAACTTCAAGAGGCTCCCGGGAGGCCCCCCACGAGATCCCAACGAACCTCCAATAGGTTCATATCCAACACCCAGGCTCGGTGGCGGGATAGCCCGAAGGCCATCCGATCCGCCGCCCCCTGTTGATTTATCACAGGGGTGCCTGGCGCGCTGAAGTTTTTACGAGGTTTTTGGTTCTATGAAAGACTCCCCCTGGAGCTTCGGCCCAGCGCGCCGGCCACCCCCAAAGAGGTGGTTGCAGTGATTTTCCTGATCCAGATAGCTCTAAGATGGCCCACGATGGCCTCCAAGACGGCCAAGATGGCGCAAAGTTCGGCCAAGATGGTCCAAGACGGCCCCCAAGACGGCCCAAGAGTCCAAGATCCAAGACGGCTCAAGACGGCCCAAGAGACCCCTGAGAGGCCTCCAAGACGGCCCTAGATGTCTCCCAGAGGTCCTCCAGGAAGGCCGAAGAGGGCAAAATCATTGATACGCCTGATACTTCAAAAGGATGTTGCCCTTTGCTTCTTTTCGGCCTTCCGACGGCCCAAGACGGCCCAAGAGGGTCCAAGAGGCCCCCGAGATCGCCCCAAGATGGCCCCAAAGGCGTCCAAACTGACCCTATGACGCCCCAAGAAGCGTCCAAGACGGCCCAAGAGGGCCTCAGGACGGCCCAAGAGGCCTCCAAGACGCCCAAGATGGCCTCCAAGACGGCCCTGAAGCGCCCCAAGTCCGTTCAGAGAGGCATCCAAGACAGCTTCCGACAGCAGGAGACGGGCCAGGAACGCCCTAAGGCGGCCCAAGAGGCACCAAAAAAGCCCCCCACGAGGTCCCAAGAGGCCTCCTTTTCCGCCTTCTCCTCCTCCTCCTCCACCTCCTTCTCCTCTTCCTCCTGTTTCCTCCCTCTCCTCATCCTCCTCTTCCTTCCCCCAACATGTTCCCCAAAGGGTTTCCACAAAGGCCAGGGAAACAAATGGTCCAGCAGCGTGCCCGAACTTTGCCCAAACGCTTGGCCACATACGTGTACCCTCAAAGGCAGGGGAAGGGGCTGATTCCCAGAAGAAATAATAGGAGGATAGACATAGAAAGGAGCGGGAGAAAGGAGGAGGGTATAGGGGGCGAAAGAGTGGGAGGAGGAGGGAGGATAGAGTGAAGAGGGAGGAGAGAAAAGGAGGGGGGAAGAGGAGAGAAGGAATACTCATACGAATAACGATGAGGGGAGCAGGAGAACGGAAGAGGGAGAAACGAGCGGGAGGGAAGAGGAGGAGGGAGAGGTGGGAGCGAGAGAGAAGGAGGCGGACGAGGAGGAATTCAACAAGATGGGGGAGGACGGAGGAAGAGGAGGGGCAGCAGCAGCAGCAGCAGCAGCAGCAGCAGCAGAGAGGAGGATGACGAGGGGGAGAGAGGGGAAGAAAAGGGGGGGAGGAAGGGGGCGGAGGAAAGAGAGGGAAGGCAGGAGGCACGCAGAAGGATGAGGGAGAAGCACGAGCACGATCAGCCTCGCACTCTCGACCGAACTGTGCGGTTCGCCTATACACGCGTGCGGCGCTGAACTTCAGCTCGTGAGCAGGCCGGGCGTGCCGAGCGGCACCGCCAGCAGCGAATGACCTTGTGCAGCGTTTGTCGGCGCGGCACGTGTCGGGCAGACGTCCGGGTAAGAAAAAGGAGAGAAGAGGACAAGCTTGAAAGGCGAGGAGGAGGAGGAGGAGGAGGAGGGCTGGAAGGCTATAAGCGAAACAGCGCCTGCACACAGGCAAAGCTCTACTATGCATCAGAGGAAAGCACGGTTCTGGGCATGCAGAGCGGGCCGCGTCGCCTGGCGACTCGCGGCCACACCGAAACGGCATGGTGCGGCCGCCAGGCACAACCCCGCCGAATCGGTTGGCATGGCGCCCCGGGGACAGCTGCCCCATCCGTGGGCAGACACGAGGCCCCACGGGGCTTGCGTGGCACACGCCACCACCTCTGACGGAGACCGCAGATCCCTCGGGGCCGCCCAAGACCACCACAAGCGCCTGGCGATCGCCGCCACCAGCAGGGCAAGGCTGAGACCGAGGGCCGTACTACACCCAACGACGGAGCCACCACCCCGCCGATACAAATTCCACAATGTCCCCCCCCAGACCCAGTGCCCGCTGCGTTCCACACCGAGACCAAGAGCCGCTCTACACCCAACGACGGAGGCATTCCCCCGCCGGTACAGGTTTCGCAACGTCCACCCCCAGCCTCAGTGTAAAGAACAGCCGGTTGCCACTCACCCAAACCGTGGATGCATGACAGTGTGCGCGCGGGGTCGGACTGGAAACCAGGATGCGGCAACCAGCCCCCGCCCAAGAGGCGGCAAGAAGGAGAAGGAGGAGAAGGAAGAGGAGGAGGAGGAGCGAACGACACGCAAGAGGAGGAGGAGGAGGAGGAGGAGGAGGAGGAGAAGGAGGAGGAGGAGGAGGAGGAGGAGGGCGGCGGAATGCGAGGAGGGAAGGAGGGAGGAAGGGAGGGAGGGAATGAGGGGGGAGGAGGAGCAGGGCGAGATTGGTCACGTGGGGCATGGGGCATGCTCAAGGGCCTGCGGCAGGAAGCAGTGCAGGCAGCACCTGCGGTCAGGTGGGAAAAAAGGGGCGCTGCAAATCAACACTGCAAGAGACAAGGTGCAATGTGGAAAGTAAAGGGGCTCCAGGGAAACAGGGGCGAACACGCCAAATACTTCAGTGGTGGATTGAGCGTTCAGCGGGGGCTGAGAGGAACCCCTCCTTGCGATGCTGATGAACCTGCGTAACAAAACCCATGATACTCTAGCATCCCCCGGTCCAGCCGCGCCAGCTTGGCAGGGCCAACTAGGCATGCTTTCATTGACTCTGAAACTCGGCCTCATCGTTCACCAGATCAGCAAGACACGTTAGTTGCTGAACCACATCACAAAACTTGCGTGTCGCCGCTAGCTCAGCGGTCGTCACACACTACACAAGGTCAGTGGTAGCAGAGGTGCCTGGTGGCAGGCGCCACGAAGTCCGAGTTAACTGGGACTGGCGGTGGTGGCAGGCAGTATATGGCGCCGAAATGTTGTAGATCTCAGAAAAGCAAGCGGGCAAGATGGCCATGCGTCCTGAGCGACGCGCGGGCAGGTCGGCAAGGGCACTCGTGGCTCCTGCCACGATTCGCTGCGACTAACTCCTCGCAGACAGTCCTTATGATACAATCGGCGCCACAACCAGTCGGATTCAGCAGCCCAGGAGGAAGAGCAGCACTGGCTGCAAGGGGGAGTAGCGAGGGCGGGCCAAGCAGCAGCAGCAGCCGGCGAGAGAAGAGTCGCCAGCTCCAGCAGCCACAACGACCACCAAAGAAATCAGCCTACTCAGAGGGAATAATGCAAGGCCGAAGGCCGAGTATATAAAGCACAATCACGAAGAGTGGGAGGAGGACGAGGAGGAGGAGAAGGAGGAGGCTGAGGAGGAGAAGGAGGAGGAGGAGGAACGAACGAATGGAGTCGTTGTCGGAGCAACCGAAGGCGCGTGAGCGGCGCTGCGGGGCGACGTGCATCCGCGCATTTGCCGTCCATGCTCCAGCGAGCGCTGTCATCGCGGCCCGCGCGCGAGCGGGCGCGAGCGTCGCCAGATGCATGCAGAGGCGAATCCAACGATCGGGAAGATCGCCAGAGAGTCGCTCCAGTTGCACGGAATCTGGGACGTCCATGTCCGCATCAGGATCGCGATCGCGACCATCATCACCAGCACGGAGTGGCGGATCGTTGTCGCCAGGATCATGGCCACGATGGCGGGGCACCCAACTCGGCGAGCGCGATGTTCGGCCGCTGCACGTCGGAGGAGCGCTTCTTGCCGCCGAGCGCGACGCAGACCACCGCCCACACGTCCGAGGAGAGCGAGCTCGAACGCGCGCCTGCCCGCGCTGGAGGCGTTCCGCGCGTCGCGGCAGAGCTCAGCGGCAGCCCGCGCGCGCTGGGCGCCCGTCTGGAAGGGCGGGTCGAGGATGGCGCCCTGCAGGGCGCGAGAGACGTCCTCGACGCGCCTAGCCGCTCCATCCACCTCGCTCTGGATGGCGCGGTTTGGGAGGCGAGCGTCAGGCAGCAAGTGGGCCGCCCAACGTGCTGCTCGATTCGAAAGACGCTCACGCGCGTGCGCCGCTCGGTGAGTCGAGGGGTCGTCATGGAGAGCGGGGGAAGGATGTGGAAGGCACCAGGCGGTCTTTCGCTTCTTGATCGCGATGTGGAATGTGAAAGGTATCGTGGTGAAGCCTGTCTTGTAGAGCGAGCTGATGCGCTCTCTGAGGGGTTCGCCGCACTGTATCCCCGTCGCTGTCACCGACGTTGGTCTAAAGCAGCGCAGCTACGCCGCGGTGCGCAGCGTGCTTGTGGGCAGCCGTGAGAACACCCTGCGCGCGGACGGGGGATCCGAGAGAACGGACGAGCCTCTCGCAGCGGGAACCGGGAACCCGCACAAGGGAAGAGGAGCTGGAGACCCTGCAAGGCGCCCCACGATGGACGTCTTCTTCGCCCAGGAGGGCGAGCACCAGTTGCCCTTCACGGCGCTCGCGATGGGCAGGTGGTCGAAGGCGCTCTCGCGAAGCTTATTGTACCAGATTATCCAGTTCGAGGTGGTCTCGTTGGCGGCGCGCCACATCGTCGCGGCCATCAGCGTCTCGATGTCGTGCGGGACTTCAACGTTCATCTGTCGGGCCAATGCCGAGGATATCGGACTTGGCGAAGCTGTCCGGTGACACCGTTGAAGGTTCGTGGATGGCCTGGTGCTCCTTCGAGAGGATGGTCGGGGGGGAGGGCTCGCGCGGATGGGGACAGGCAGAAGGCCGCGGCCACGTTGTAGATCTGGGTGCTTCGTCGTAGGGGGCGCGGGGGTCGGCGAGCTTCAGAATGCAGCCCCGCCGCTTGGACGCGGGGCCGCGCCATTGATCGCGAAGGACAGCGCCGGGACCGACAAAGAAACCAAGATAGCAAGCCTTGCCCCGAATCAAAAAGCTTTCCCATGGAGCATGAATAGCGCGAAGTGCCTCTCGCATGCGCAGGTCTTGCGAGGTGGGCCGGGGCGGCCAGATCGGCACGACGACGCGCTCCTCGGCTTTCAGCTCGAGGCCAGCGAGCGAGTCAGCGACGAGGAGATGCGGGACCAGGCGCCCGATGTCCATGAGACTCGCTAGGATGAATCCAATGCATTCGGCGCAGGCGCTGACGAGCCCACGTTGGAGAGCTCGAAGTTCAAAGGCCAGAGCACGCGCCGCCGGGTCGAATGTCATCGTCCACGCGGCGCCGCTGAGCGGGCAACCTTGCGCCGACCCCGAGTCTGCACATAGAAGCGGGCGGAGGGCGCGATCAGCTGCCGCTGCCTGATTTCACCATGCATTCTCCATCCTTCAAGGACCGCCTGCATCCATCGTCGGTTCAGCGAGGGGACCGCCGCGGCAATTGCCCGTGGAGGCGAAAACGGGCGCGCATTCCTCGGCGTCAGGCGCGGCACCGAGTCCGCGAGCCTCCGCATCGACCATTGCAACGTTGCCCAGGAACTGGCGGCCCTTGACGAAGTCCTGCTGCTCTCCAGCGGTCATGGAAGCTGCCGTGCCGAGTACTCGGTACGTGGCGGAGGCGAGGATCCTGACGTCCGTGTTCTTCGTGCTGAGGGGTCGGAGGGTGGCCAGAGTAAGCGCGCACCCGATGTTCCCTGGGGGGGGGGCTCGTCTTCTTTCGGCAGCGTCGCCATCGCCGCATGGCTCGCATCGCGCGGGGGTCCGCGTTGATGATGTGGCCGGAGAGTGCCGATAGCACGCCGATGGCTCCTCGGGGGCGCAGCCGCGCCCGATGGGGGGGAGGCCGTTAGAGCCTAGCGCAGCGTCTCCAGCGCGACGCGCAGCATGGAGAAGGTCATCTTCACCTGGCAGAGGAAAGTCGAGACGAGGCCGCTGCGGGAAGACTCCACTGAGGTAGCTCGTGATGGCGCTTTCGGCAACATCCTTGGCCTGGAAGACTGGCGCTCAGTCGGCCGAGGGTGGCCGCGTGCATCTGGCTAGGCTCCGCGACGATGGACTGGCGGTCGCTGACGGTGATCTCGATGCCCGCGGGGATCCAGCGTCGAGAGAGAAGCTTCCATCGCTCACCTCTGCGGCCTTCGCGGCGCACGCGCTGTCTCCGCCGATCGCCGATGGCTGCGTGATGTCGGGCATATGCGGAGCGAGAACGCGCGGCGGCTCTTGCGCGGCGTTCAACACTAAGACCTGCAAGGGCGGTGTCTGTCTCGCCTCCTCATCGTTACATCCGCCTTCTCTTGCTCCTGCCCTCCTTCCCTCCTCCCCCTCCTCCCCCCTCCTCCTCCTCCTCCTCCTCCTCCTCCTCCTCCTCCTCCTCCTCCTCCTCCTCCCTCCTCCTCCCTCCTCCCCCCTCCTCCCCTCCTCCCTCCTCCTCCTCCTCCTCCTCCTCCTCCTCCTCCTCCTCCTCCTCCTCCTCCTCCTCCTCCTCCTCCTCCTCCTCCTCCTCCTCCTCCTCCTCCTCTCCTCCTCCTCCCTCCTCCTCCTCCTCCTCCTCCTCCTCCTCCCCCTCCTCCTCCTCCCCTCCCCTCCTCCTCCTCCTCCTCCTCCTCCTCCTCCTCCTCCTCCTCCTACCTCCTCCTCCTCCTCCTCCTCCTCCTCCTCCTCCTCTTCCTCCTCGAGGGGGGGGCCACCTCCTCCCCCTGGGAGGAGTGTCCTTGGAGTCCGGCTGCGGCATGTCCGCGTAGAGGCTCGAGGACTCCTCGCCATGCCCGGGCTGCCCCACGACCGTTCCGCTGGAGGAAGAAGAGAGATTTGACGAAGCCAGGACGAGGATGAAATCGGGTGAGGATGAACCGAGAATCTCTGAGACCTGGCGGTTCTGGAAGATGACTCGGGCGCCGCGGCCTTCTCAGAGCGTTCCCTACCGCTCCCAGAGCGTTCCGGAACGCTCTGGAACGGACTCGTCCTCGTCCTCGCCCCGTCCAAAGAGAGAACGGACCTCCGAGGTCGGCGCGGTGGCCTTCATCATCGCCGCAACGCTGGACTTTTCTGGGGGGAGGAAAGTCGGCGAGAAGAGAGAGGACGGACCTCGGCGGTCGGCGCGGTGGCCTTCGTCATCGCCACGAGGCTGGAAGTTCTGTTTTAGGGGGGTGAATCGGCGGTGAGCCCCAGGGGGGGGGAGAAGGGGCGGGCCTTCTCAGAAGGCTCGGAAGCCCTGCAGCCTTCTGAGACCTTCTCTGAGCCTTCCCCGACGACGAAGGAGTCCTCTCAGAAGGCCCGAGGGCTTCTGAGAAGCCCCGCCGCCTTCTGAGAAGGCCTTCGGCGTCTTCTTCTTCTTCTTCTTCTTAGTCTTCTTCTTCTTCTTTTTCTTCTTCTTTTTCTTCTTCTCACTGCTCCCCCTCGCTCGCCGCCGAATCTGGTTTTTGTGTCACAGCTCGGGTCTCATGCGGGCGTTCGAGTCGGGACGATCCGGGCACCACCGGAACGCCCTCGGCGAGGCGCGGCTGCTGGCAAGCATCCCGAGGCTAGAAAACCGACGAGAACAGACGAAACTGCCGAGAACCTCGAACCTCGAACCCGAAGCTTTCCTCCCTCGCTCGCCGCCGAGCTGGAAACCCAGAGGGGAGAGGGCGCACCGCCGAGTTTTTTGAAGGGGCCCTGGGACACACAAATAAATACACACAAATAAAAAGATTCCCCATATTTTCCTATATTTTCTGGGTTTTTGTCTTCCCCCCCACTTCCCATATTTTCCAATATTTTCTGGGAAGTCGACGATTAATTGTGTCTGTGTGCTTCTTTACCTCCTGATTTTTGCTGGGGGGAAGAAACGAAGGGAGGACGACGAGGAGGGTCACAACGAAGAATCGAGTGAGTCCCCGCGTCATTGCTGCAAGCGGGGTGCCCAGGCAACTCCACGATGACACCAGCGAGACAGCAGGGGCGAAAGACTACTACCTCCTGTGTGCGCTCGGAGATCATACGCAGCGGCGGACACGTACGGTGGGGGCGTTCGTGAAGGAATGTGCCCAGGAGGCTTCAGACCCAGAAGGCTTCCTGAACTGAAAAGGGCGGCGGTGAGATCCATGGCTATGCCCCAGGGTGGTGTTCCACGAGCTTCCAGGCCCTGGACTCCTCACCGAATGGCTCCTCCTCCGATGCCCTCACCGCAATACTGCAGATCCGTGCCGTGCCGACTTCGGCATTGGTTCCTGACACTGCGGGGGTCGTTCAACCTTGAACGATCGGCCGTTCCCGAAACGTCAGATCGTTCAACATTGACCGATCGAGTAGGGGATCGACTGTAGAATCGATGCACCCACAAAACACAAAACTTATGATCCGTCGAGCCTGCGACACGTACCTGCACTGCTCCCTAGATCGACGGGCCTCTCTGCGTGCCTTCAGGTGGCTTCGACGAGACGATCACTCTCGGGGCAAACGTCCACTCTCTGGTCGATCCCCCCCTCGAACCGACTCCGGGTCGCCGGCGGCGCTCCACCTGGAACGCCCGCGCGGGGGTCGCCGCGCGTCGGCACGGCGCGCGAACCTGCCGTGCGCGCTGGCGGGCGCCGCGGGGCTGGGCGTGGTCCGTGGGCGTGCTGCGGTGCCCTGGCTTCCCTGCCTGTCCGCGGAGAGGCCCAGACCCCCTCGCGTCGCGACAAAGAGCACCGCGGGAGGTCTTCTCGGCGGCGAGCGAGGTGGGGGGGCGCGAGGAGGAGGAGCAGGCCGTCTGGGCAGGCGGCGGGACTTCTCAGGAGCCCTCGCGCCTTCGGAGAGGTCTTCTGCGTCTTCGGGGAAGGCTTCGCAAGCTTCTCGGAGGGCCAGGGGACTTCCGAGCCTTCCGAGAGGGCCCGCGCCCTCTCGCTTCCCCTTCCGGGCTGGCCGCCGATCTTCTCCCGTGAAGCACGGCCTCGCTGCTTTCTGCCTCCTGAGGCGGAACGCCCTTGGCCTTTTTTTCCTCCTCCTCCTGGGGCGGAACGCTTCTGGCCGTTGTCACGGCGGAGCGTTTTTGGCCGTGTTCAGCCTCCCGAGGCCCTCGCCGGGCCCCCGGGGCCGTCGCACAGCTGCCCGGGACGGAAGGCCGGTCCTGGAGGAGGGGTCCAGAACTCGGGGGGTCCACGTCGTGGTCCAGTCACGACTTGTGTGGGGGTCTGGGGAAGAGGAGGGAGGAAGGAAGGGAGGAGGGAGGAGGGAGGAGACTCTGGAGACTCTGCCTGATCGCGTAGCGATATGATAATGGGAATCCGCTGGCACCTACTGAGGTGCCTGTTGCTTCCCCCTTCGCTGGATGGTCTCAGCTTTGCTGAGCGCTTTGGGCCAGGACCCCAATGCAATTCGACGCAAATACTCCCGCCCTGTGGCGGTGGGTGTGTCACATGCGACGGCTAGCTTCCCAATCTGTTGGGTGGCGTAAACCCCGCAGTGAGCACAGAACCATAATTTCAGCCCAGTGTGAAACCTTAAACGATGGGTTTAATGAGCGAATCCCCCGAGGAGGAGGGAGGGAGGAGGGAGGAGGGAGGAGGGAGGAGGAGGGAGGAGGGAGGAAGGAGGCGGGAGGGGGAGGGAAGAGGAGGGGGGAAGGAGGAGGGAGGCGGGAGGGGGGCGTGGGGGGGTTCGGGCGCGGACGGCTGGGGCAGCAGGCGGCAGGGTGGCAGAAGGACGGGGGGAAGGAGGACCAGGTGAGACCCAGGGCGCATCGACGATGTCGCGGCACACCCTCCCGGGCCCTGGGGAAACCGAGAGATACGAATACCGCCACTCCCCAGACTTCTCCTGGGGTACGTTCGGGCCAGAATTTCGAGGCGAATCCAGCGGCGGCGACGAGGGCCTCCGAGGAGGCCCAACTAGGCGAAAACGCGGGATGGGCAGCGGTATCAGCACCCTTTCCTCATCTGAGTCCCAGTTTGCGGTCCGACCGAGGCCAGAAGAACATCCTTCAAGAACAGGAGACCCTCCGTCGGCCAAAACAAACAGAACATCCATGGGCACCCTCCCCAGGATGCACAAGAACATCCGACAAGCACGAAGAACACTGGGGTACCCTCCCCGACCCGCCCTCGATCTTGTACCTCGGTCCGACTGGACTCCTGGCGAGAGTTTCTTCTCATTGCGGAGAGTGCCCCCGCGAAGGGCGCATGCCCCATATGGGCGCGCCACTGCAGCGCTCCACGGGCGTGCTCCTCTAGCTTTTCCCTCCCGTGGGGCCAGGGAGCCGGCATCAGGGACAGCAGCAGCGCGAGGAGGAGGAGGAGGAGGACGACGACGACGACGAAGGTGAAGAGGGGGCAGAGACGAGCAGGGCGGAGAGGTCCGTTGTGAACCACCCGGGCCCGTCGACGAGGTGGCCGGCGGCCGTCGCCCCCCGCGCCCCTCTCCGTCTCTCTGCGACCCGCTCGTCTGGCCCCTTCCTGTATGCTCACGTGCTACTTCGTCGACCGGTTGCTGTTCCTTCCTATTCCTCCTCCTCCCCCCTCCCCATCACCGTCACCGTCGCCACCAACAACACACTCTTGATCCCACACCTCCACCATCAGATCAGCATCGTCTGCCCGACACCCCCCATGGTCCTCCCCTTCGCCCACTCGCCAGCATGCAAGTCCGCATCCTCCTAATCATGATCCCTACCTATGCCAATACGCACACACCGTGACCCGTGCCCCCACTCACGCACCTCCTCCTGCCTTGTGCCTCTTGCCTCCCATCCTCCTCCAAATCGGCGTCTCCCCGTCGTTCCTCCCTCTGTCTCTCTCTTTCTCTCTCTATCCCTTTCTCTCTTTCTCTCTCTCTCTCTCTCTTTCTCTCTCTCTCTCTATGTTTCTTTCTCACGTCGCTACACAAGGTGGCCACTCAGCTTAAAACGTGACCCGTCTTTGCTGTTCCGGAGGGTGCACTTTATCACCGGGTCGGAGGGAAACCATATATATACCAAATGAATGAAACTGAAATCAAATACTGGCACCGACGAGCGAAACTTGAAGACCAACTCGCTAGACACGGTGGGCGTTGTAGAGTCAGATAAACCGATGCACAAGCTGTACATGAATTGCAGCACTCGCCGAGTTCTACTGTGCCGAGATTCGTGGAAACTGAGCCGCGGGAAAGACGAATACATTGCCTGCGCAGAACTTAGCAGACGAACTCAACGTGCGCGCAGACGCTCTGTTACTGCAGCACTTGCAAATGTTTGCACCCAGCACTCGTAAG
>CAUYUJ010004379.1:0-7500 GCA_963575745.1 Prorocentrum cordatum
GTAGTAGTAGTAAGTAGTAGTAGTAGTAGTAGTGGTAGTAGTAGTAGTAGTAATAATAGTAGTAGTAGTAGTGGTAGTAGTAGTAGTAGTAGTACTAGTAGTAGTAGTAGTAGTAGTAGTAGTAGTAGTAGTAGTAGTAGTAGTAGTAGTAGTAGTAGTAGTAGTAGTAGTAGTAGTAGTAGTAGTAGTTTCGAAGAGGAATTCCGAAGAATCCGAAGGAATCCGGAGGAATTCCGAAGATCCCATCCATGGTTGTAATTGGTTTCATTTCTGGTTGGAATTGGTCTTATTTCTGGTTGCAATTCACTCCGAACGGTTGGACTTGGGACTAGTCGGTTGTAATTCGTTCCATTTCGGCCCCCCCCCCCGCCCCCCCCCCCCCCTCCCCCGCCATGCAGCCGCGCGCAACTTCGGAGCGCGGGCGCCAAATGACGCTGTCGGTGCATGGGGGGGGGGATCTTCCAGAGAGCGGGGGCTCCGCCAGGGCAGCCGAGGAGATGGGGCAACAGCAGGGGGGGCGGGGGTTCCTCGTCGGCGGGGTGCTGGGGAATCTGGAACCGCAGCGGGTTGGAGCAGACATTCGCGTCCGCCTTCCATAGGAATTCGCAGGAATCTCCACGGGAATCCTGCAGGGATCTGTCGGGATTCCTGCGCGAAGCCTCTGGGGGCCTCAGGGATCTTTAGAATTCCCCCAGAATCCTTGAGGGTTCCCAGGAACCTTCGGGAACCTGGCGGATCATTGGGAAGCCGCCTGGAATCTTTCGGGGCCTTTCAGGGCCACCTGAAGAATATTTTTTCTCCCCCCCTTACCCTGGTCTTCACTCATCGATGCCTTCTGCTCGTCCTCGTCTGCTTTCTTCTTCCGCCCCCCCGCCCGACGACAAGTTTTGGAATCCGGGTGCTGAGTGGCGCTGTCGGTGCCTGGGAGCGCCGTTCCCGGGGGCGGGGGGCCCGTCAGAACAGCCGAGGAAGTGGGAAACTACGGGGGGGACATGTTTGGGGCCTTCCATCGGCGGCGAGCGAGGGGGGGAAGTGAGAAGGAGAGGCCTTCTCAGAAGGGGGCGGACTTCTCAGAAGCCCTCGCGCCTTCTGAGAATTTTTTTCTGTCTTCGGGGAAGGCTTAGAAGACTTCTCAGAAGGCCAGGGGACCTCCGAGATTTCTGAGAAGGCCCGCCCCTTCTCACTTCCCCCCCGCGCTCGCTGCAAATTTCAGTTCTCCGCAGGGATCTTCAGGAACCCGCGGGAATCTCTGCGTGAAGTCTTCAGGATTTGGTTGCGCATTTTGCGCAGGTCCTCTGGGGCCCTCAGGGATCTCATGCGGCGTCCTCGATGGCCCTCGGGAACCTCGCGAGCCCCCCCAGGGGCCCGTCAGGAATCCATCGGCCCCCCCGAAGAATGCATTGTTTTTCCATCCCTCTATCCCGGCCCCTTCCTTGTACACTCCTTCTTCTCGCCCTCTTCTGCCCTCTTCCTGCGCCCCCTTCCCAGGGCGCGCCGGCCGCCTAGCGGCGCCGCCGCAGCCGTTCGCGCCCGCGGCGGCCCCGCCGGGATCTGAGTAGTAAATGACGCCGTCGGTGAACTCGGGGGCGATGTTCCTTGGGGCGGGGAACCCGGCGCGGGGTGCCAATGGGGGGGGCGCGCGCGAGTCCTCCGTCGGCGGCTGCGGGGTGGGGGGCGGGGGGTCTGCGAGGATGAGGGGGCGTGCCTCTCGGGAGCAGCATTACGACTCCCACCCCGCAGTACAGATGCCAACATTATTTCATCAGTTGTGGCGTGACGCTTGCCGCGGGGCCCTGCCATGCCGAGCGCGGGGAATCGCAGGTGGTCTGTTGCCGACGCTTCGCGGAAACAGCCTTCGCGGGGGTCCAGCGTTCCCGGCGCTGGCACGCGGCCGCAGGGGTCGCCGCCGTTCACGATTCTGCTCCTGGTCGTTGGCGCGGTCGATACTGTCCCACGCAAGTGCGCGGTACTTCTAGAGGCGATTAGTTTTTCCGCAGGCCAGCGGGTGCATGCACAACCCACCAGAAAGTACGATGTGCACCCGCCCAAGCGCATGTGTACACCCACCCGAAAGTATATATACCCGACCACAACTGTGGCACGTGTTTCAGGAAAACGACGTATGTACCCACCAAACCCAGGGCACCAAATATTTTCATATTTCTAGGGGAGAAGCCACAGGCGCCGCGTCGCCACTCCAGTGCCAGCGATGAGAGCCGCGGGGCTGGTGCAATCAGCAAGCCACGAATTGCTTGGGCGTGCTCCCATGCGGGAGCTTCGGGGTTGTGCGGTC
This sequence comes from Prorocentrum cordatum, assembly GCA_963575745.1. Taxonomy (NCBI): domain Eukaryota; class Dinophyceae; order Prorocentrales; family Prorocentraceae; genus Prorocentrum; species Prorocentrum cordatum. Next base: position 2,294 of record CAUYUJ010004379.1, read on the forward strand.
CCGCGCGCCTGGCTTGCTCGGCCGTCTGCATCCTGCCGGGCGTTGCTGACGGTGAAGATGCGACGTCGGAGTATCTTTGGGGTCCATCTATTGGCTCTGCCAGGTACATGCGCGCATGGGAGCTGTAAGGCAGGGTGGGTGTTGATCTATACATATATGTATACATACATACATACATACATACATACATACATACATACATACATACATACATGCATGCATACATACATACATACATACATACATACATACATATGTATGTATGTATGTATGTATGTATGTATGTATGTATGTATGTATGTATGTATGTACGTACGTATGTATGTATGTATGTATGTATATATGTATGTATGTATGTATGTATGTATGTATGTATGTCTGTGTGTGTATGTATGTATGTATGTATGTATGTATGTATGTATGTATGTATGTATGTATGTATGTATGTATGTATGTATGTATGTATGTATGTATGTATGTATGTATGTATGTATGTATGCACATATATATATATATATATATATATATATATATATATGTATCCCAGCCTCGGATCTTCTGGGTCGCCCCCCTCCGCGCACCGCCCACTTCCTCTTCGCCTGCCTTCCTCCCCACGCTCGTTTGCCTTCTCCCCCCCCCTCAGTTCTCTCATTCTCGTCCGCCCACCTGGGCCTTCTGCCCTCCTGATTATATTCCGCCTTCTCCTCTGGTGCCTTCCTCTCCCGCCCCCCCCGTCCCGGGCGCGCCTGTCGCTGGGCGGCGCTGGGTGTTCGTGCCCGCAGCGGTCCCGTGGGAATCCGTGGGATCCTTTGCAGGAATCCTTTGGATCCTCCGGAATCCTCACGAACCCAGAGGATTTGAACAAAAATCCACCAGGAACCCTAAGGCATCTCAAAGAATCCCCAGGAATCCCCAGGCGCCCTCGGGAATCCCCAGAAAATTTTCAGCCCCCCCCCAGGAATCTTCACGAGTCCATAGGGTCCTCAGCAATCCGTTGGGGATCGTCAGGAGCTTTGCAGGGCTTCTCGGGGAACTCCAGGAATTCTTCGAAGACCCTTCAGGGGCCGGCGAGAGTCCACAGAGACCCTTTCCGGCAATCTGCAGACGTCGTCAGGAGTTCCCCATGAAACTTTGGAGGGCCCGCAGACATCCTCGCAGCCCTGGGGCAGTCCTGAAATATAGCACCTCCATCCTCGCTCGAACGCCCACCTTCGGCCCGGGCCCATGGAGTTCTCAGGGGCCCCCCGCCGCCGCCTCGACACGTGCAGCGCCGGTGAACATCTACAGGGGAACGGCGCTGAAGGTGCCCGTCGGCCTCGTGTTTTGTCACTTCCGAGCCCATCGAGCCCGAGCAAGGGCCTTCAGGGAGCCTCCGAGCGCCCTTTCTAGGTTTTGATGGGCCCCCAGCCTCCTTCTGAGCAAGGGCGCCCGCTCGGGGCTTCGCGACTTCTCAGTTCGGCCAAAAAATAAACGACACCACCCCACCCACGGCCCTCCACGTTGCGTCACGGCCCATCGGGGGCCGTAGCGTATACCATGCAAAAACCCACGCCAGATGTCCAGGTATACGCTACGGCCCGTGGGGCCGTACGTGGGGTGGTGTCGTTTGTTTTCTGGTCCACAGTTGGGGGCTGCCAGGCCTGTCGCTCGATGGCCGCCCGGGCTCGGGTGGGCCAGGGCGGTTCAGCAGCGCCTTCAGCGGCGCAGTCCAGTCATTCGAGCGCTCATGGATCTCGCGCGTCGCGCGGGCGCGTTGCGCTCTGCGCGACGTGAGGCGCGACAGCGCTCGCCGCGCCATCCTCGAGAACGCCGCGGGGGACTTGGGGGCGATTGCGGCCCGCGCCGTCCGGAAGAAGCCATCCTGGAATTTCGGACGCATGTCTTCAGAGCCTTGGCCCCCGTCAGAATAGCGCGTCGTCTCCAGCCTTCATGATGCAGATAACAAGCTCGAGGCGTCGGGCGTGGCGCCGTCAGCCTGAGGCCGCTGCGGCCCCTCGCAGAGAGGAGGTTGTTGCCGGTGGGCCCGAGCAAGGACTTCTGGGGCAGGCCCGAATTCAGTTTTAAATTGGGCACGTCGGCAGCAACTTTGGCTTGTGCCTCCTCAACCAGCCCTTCGCGTCGAGTCGTTGAAGGGTGCTATCAGAGTGAAAGGATTCAGTGGGAGTCTTAGGATCGAGGATGGAGATTGGGGCAAGGATGGAGGTGCGTTTTATCTAGATTGTCCCAAGCGTGTGAGGATTCCTGCGGATTCCGAAGGATTCCTGGAGGATTCTGGAGGATTTCTGCGAATTTTTGCCAGTAGCTGAAGGATCCCGAAGATCCTGATAGAGTCCTGCGGCTTCGTGGGGTTCCTGAGAGATCAGTTTTTTTCGGTTCCAAAGGAATCCTCCAGGCCCTCATAGATTCTGGAGGATTCCTGTGGGTTTCCCGAAAGACTCAGGAGGAATTCTGCAGGTTTGCTGCAGACTCTTGGAGCAGTCGTGAGGATTCCTGAGCGTTCCTCAAGATTTCCTCAAGGCTTCCTGCGGGCCCCTTCAGCACCCGTAGGGTTTGTGAAGATTTTGCAGGAGCCGAAAATAATTCGTGACGGATTCCTGGACGGATTCATGAAGATTCTTGCAGGTTGTTGAAAGGTCCCGATCATTCCTGAAAAAGTTCATGGTTGTTCATGGGGTTCCTGAGAGATCCGTCGGGTTTTGATTCCTCCAGATTTCGACACATTCCTGAGGATTCTTGTGGGATTCCCGAACGATTCCTGGGAGTCCTGCAGTTTTATTGCCGAATCCTGGAGGTATTGTGGGGATTCCTGAGGGGTCTTCGAGATTTCCTCAAGGCTTTGTGTGAGTCCCTTCAGGTTCCAAAGGATTTCGAAAGTTCCTGGAAGAGCCCCAAACGACTCCTAAAACATTCTTGAGGAGTCCTGCAGGGTCCTTGAAAGATCCCCGACGGTTCCAGAGAATTCGCTGCTCCCCCTCCCCAGGTCAACTAATTCTTTTGTGTGCTACGATATCATCAGTGGGTGATTTCGGTGGTATTCCCCCTCTCTGGAATAATTCGTTTGTGACAGAACTTCACGGAGGGCGCCGGTACTTCCTTTTCAGGGTTAGCCTTGCAGTTTCACGCAGCGAAGAGAATGATGATGATGATGAGGATGATGATGATGATGATGAGGATGATGATGATTGATGCTGATGATGATGATGATGATGATGATTATGATGATGATGATGATGATGATGATGCTGATGATGATGGGTGATGGTGATGATGTGATGATGATGATGATGATGATGATGATGATGATGATGATGATGATGATGATGATGATGATGATGATGATGATGATGATGATGATGAGGCGGAGGAGGAGGAGGAGGAGCACCTCGATTCTTTGATTTGTTTGGCCACTTGGCTTCTGGAAGCTTCCAGACAATTAACTAGACTTCTGAAGGCCTCTGTGGAACTCCAGGGACCACTGGCAGCATTCGGGGGCCTGGAGGAGGAGGCGGTGGAGGAGGCGGTGGAGGAGTATAAGGAGTAGGAACAAGCTGTGGAACAGGCGATGGCGGGACGATCGAAGGTCGCACGGATAGGGTAGATGGTGGGACGATCAGAGCACAGTAATACAACACTGCAGAAGCGAGTTGCAATGTGGGTGGGTGATCGCACCTGTGCCTAGTAGAAAATAAGCGGTGACACTTGAAGAGGTGGGAGATGTTCTTGGGTACAAGCTGGTACACGGTTGCGCGCCGCACCGCCGCTTCTGGCCCGCTGCGCTTCAGCACGACACATTGTCAGCATTTCGAGTCTTTCCAGGTCTCCGTCGCAATGCGTTTTCTGTTTCGACGCAAACTTCAGGGCGACACGCTATCAGCCTTCAAGGCGTGGCATGTCGCATTGGCCGCCGCCGCGACACGCCAGGCAAACGCTCCTGGCCGCAGGCACGGGCAACGAAAAGGGTTGAAGAACAATGCTTGTTTCGGCGACGGGTGGGGTGACCCAGAGTCAGCATTCTGCGAGCTGGTGCCGAGGAGGCGGCAAAGCTTGGGGACGAGAGGGCCGTCGCGGGCTACATCTCCGCGGGGAACGACGTGGAGGCTACGTCTGGTCATCGGACTACCTCTTATATGACTGTGAGGTTTGCCTGTGTGTGGGGTTGCTCGACTCCCTGTAGCAGTGCTGCCTCCTCGAACGAGCAGGGCCCAAACTCCGAACCAATGTCCATCTGACTCTCCCCCTCTTCCTCCCCTCCTCTCTCATCTTCCCCTCTCCTCCTCTGCACCTTCCCCGCCTCCGCCCGTCCTCCCGCCCTCCACCCTCCCCTGTCCCATTATCCTGTGTCTCTCCTCCTTTTGCCCTCTTCCGTCGTGGGGAAAGGGGAGGGAAGGGTACGGGGGCATGCACGGCGTTGTCCACTTAAGCCTGGCGTCGGCGGTGTTGCCTTCAGTGCGCTGGTCCCCTCCGATCCCTTCGCCTCTCCTCCCTTCCAGTACACTCGCCACGTCTCCGCGCCCCCTTCCATCTCGCCTTGCCCTCCTGTATGATTGCCGGTATTGTTTCCTCCTCCCTCTTTTCTCTTTCCTCCTTCTCGTTGTCCTTCCTCCTTCTCGTCGCCACTGTTCATTCTCCCTCTTCCTCTTCCTCCTGTGATTCCTCTTCTCCTTCTCCTTCCCCGCCACCGCCGAACCAGACCATCGCCGCCCTCCTCTTCCTTCCCCTCATCTTTCTCCTTCGCCTCCCCCTCTGTCCCCCTCCTTCCTTCTGCCTTCTGCTTGCTCCTCACTCTCGCTCCTCACTCTCGCTCCTCCTCCTTCCCCCCATCTTTCTCCTTCTCCTGCGCCATCTGTGTTGGTATCTGAGCTGTTAGCATTATTGATTTATCAGTCGAACTGTCGTCCGAATCCTGCAGGTTTAGTTGAATTCTACAGTGACTGCCAATGGGTAATCGATTTATGGCTGAAGCCCAAGCCAAACATGTGTAGGGAATGCCGTCCATGCGATGTATTATCCCAAGTGCATGTAGAGCCGAGACCATCGGGTATGACTGAATTGTCGTGGTCAAGGTGGCCGCTCACCAGTCTCTCGATGGCTTGCATGGTCGTGATTTGTTTCTTGCCAGCGGCAACTCCCATGCCGACGCATTCGCGAAGAGAGGCGCGCGGAAGCACCCTCAGGATTCGCGCGCCGAGATGAAGATCCAGCAAGCC
>CAUYUJ010004379.1:17500-25000 GCA_963575745.1 Prorocentrum cordatum
CTCCCTTGTGTGGTAGTTTTCCTTCGCGGTGCCAGAACTTCTACTCCATGACTGATGCTGAGTGGACCCCCGACGACATTCGGCGAGGGGCCGAATAACTTGTGGATCTGTTTTTTTTTTTACGTGGCGCAGTCCATGTGGGATGCAGTTCCAAGAAGGTACATTGGTGCCACTCGAAACCTGACTGACTCGTCTCTATGCTCTGCTACTCCGTCCTTTATTATTTGGTCTTTCTGTCGGCTCGCTCCGCGCTGGCTTTTGGGCAGTATGGATCTCTCCCCTTTACAATGTGGTAAGTGTCACTGGTTTCTGCGTGTCATGTTGGCACAGGTTGGGACCTTGACTTTTTCGTGCTCCCTCGCACTGCTCTTGATCTCTGTCATGGCGTTTGGCTATGCAACGCAGCTCTCTGTCATGGCGTTTGGCTATGCAGCATAGCTTCGGAGGCTGCCTCCATCCCGCCCTCATGCGTTGTCTGCCAAGCTGAGCTTTTGGCCAGCAAGCGCCTCGCTGATGGTATCGAGCGCCTGCTCCTCTGCTGCGGACCTGAGTCCTGAGCGGGGGCTCCTCTGTTCCCTGTGGGCTCCGAGCAGAGCAAAAACCAAGGTTGCGGGAACTCCTCCCCGCATTCTTGGCCTCGCTGCTGGGCCCCCATCGTTCCCGAGCGGCGTCGTGCCGAGAGGTGTTCGGGTCTCTGACTACTGTGCACATGTTGTGCCCCTCTCTCCGGCTACCGCACGCAATGTGGGTCTTGGTTTCTGTGCTCTTTGATTCGAGGGTGTGAGCTGGCAGCGTATATCGAATGCGTAGTTCTTCTTACTTACACCTCGCATACAGCATTGGCCGATATCAGTGTTTCTCAGTGGATTGCGTCAGTTGACCAGTGGGCCGTTTGTTCAGATATCACCAGTTGACTGCCTGTCTAGATAGTTCTTAGGGGATTGCTTCAGTTGTGCAGTTGATCGTTCCAGATATCCATCAGTTGATTGCTTGTTCAGGTAGTTCTCGCTGGATTGAGTCAGCGGAACCGCTGAGTGTTGCAGATATCCATCAGGTGATTGTTTGCCCAGATAGTTATTTGGGGATCTTTGCAGTTCTCAGAGGAAGAATGACGTACTCAGGTGCAGCAGAGGGGGATGTAGAGGAGGAGCAGAAGCAGAGAGCGCAATGAGATCGGATCAGCCGAGATATCCAACAGTTCGGACGAAGAGTTCGACGAGGACCGGGCTGTGCATCAGCTATTCAATCAAAACAAGAAGACACATAAGGAAGTTAAACATCGTTGTAAATCTTGAGCTGCAGCATGTAAATCCCTCGGGGCGTCGAGATTCGACAGGTGAAGTTCTTGAAGAGTTGGGCGGGGCGTCTCGCTAAGATTAATCACAGGCCCCACCAGAGGGTCGAGCCCCATCGATTGCGTCGTCGTTTGGCTTCGGTTGTCAGGCGTCTGCCCTCGGGGCTCACGCGACGCGTGAGGCCAGGAGGTCGCGGGGTACAAGTTGCAGCCAGTTTTCAGGATGTGCCGCGTGCCAGTGAAACCTCGGAGACAGAGCGGATGAATTCATGAAGGAAGAGGAGAAGGTAGCAGTGTTCAGTTTCTTGAGGCCGAAACCAACAAAATAACAATTTAACATGATTGATGAGGCCGAGATTGACAGGGGAATTCCAACGGGAGGTCGCGCTGGATTTTTCACGAAGGAACGATGGGCTCAGATGTCTGGGGGATCCGTCATGTGCTCCATCGGGTGATACAGACGGCTGAATTCAAGGCTCTTTCAGGTGAAGTGGTCCGCGTGAATGTTGAGCCCTCGCCTTGGAAACGTCCACGTAATGAGGCGGCAGGGGCGGCGTATTCAGCATGTCGAGGACTGTCTCAGGCTCCCGTGCGTCGCGAACCCGGCCCTCCCTCCGCGTATTTTTGGGCGGCGCCAGTTGCAGGAGATGCACCTGCAGCAACGGGGGGGATCATTTCCAGTCGCACAAGACCGTTCTCGGGAATGGACAGTGGATGACGAACGCGCGAAGAAGGCCGACGCTGGGGTTGACCCGGCAGTTTTCCGCCAAAGGCTTGAAAACTATTAGCGGGACCCAGCGACGATGAGGGCTAAGGGTGAATTCCAGAGTGTCGGTTGCTCAGGTATTCGTCGTTTGGGAAGTGAGAACAGCCGTCGACGCCTTATATTCGATGAGTTTGCACGAATTCAAGTCCAATCGTGGGTTTGCAAAAGGCCCAGAACGTGGATGCCCATGCATGTCGCATGTCAGAAGGTCTTACTACGTAGAGGGTGGGAGTGCAAGTTCAGTCTTTGAAGTTGTGGAAGTCTCTCTCTCGGGGGGGGGGGGGGGGCGTTGGTTTTCGGGGGAGCTGGAATGCGCGCCTGTGCCTTGGTCATTATGTCAAAACTGTCCCAGGGATGCGTGTTGTCTCGGCGATTTGGGAAAACTTGGTGGTGGCCTCCATATGCTTGCCATGCTTCTCTGGGGGGATTCAGTAGAGGAATTTAAGGTGATTTCCTAGGCGGCTCAGAGTCAGATTGAGGCCAATCGAGGCTCGCGTCGCATTGATGCGAACGGAGAGATGAGGGCGAACGTTGAAGGCGTGACGGGAGGGGGAGTTGTAGGAGGTCAATATCAGAAGGGGGAGGAGGAGGAGGGCAGCTGTGAAAAGAAGAGACGACAGGGGTTGGAAGAGAAGAGGGATGCCCTACAAGGCTTCGCATATGCATTTGATATGTTTCTTGCCAATGCTCTTCAAGAGCGTGAGGCCGCGTTCCGTCGCGGTGGTGCTGCGAAGCGGGGGTCAGAAGCTTCGAGGCAGCAGACGGCGGGGGCTGCCGCAGCGCCGCCTGCGGCCCCCGTCCAGGCTGAATGTGGAGGGAAGAGGATGGGGAGGGGGCAGGAGAGCGAGGATGAGGACGAATGGGGAAAGCCGAAGCAGAGGAGAACGGCCAGAGTTTTGCTATTAGAGAAGGTGCTCGATTACATTATGCTCCCACGATCCTGGATAGGGGCGAGCGCGGCAGCGCGGTGGGTGTTCGACCGCCGCAGTGCTTCAGGCTCGGAACAGGCTCTTGATGGGCAGCGGGAGAAAGAGATCTCAGATCATAGGCTTCTCACGGCGGTGTTTCCACTGGGGGGGTTGAGAGTTGCCGGGGGGGAATGGGGCCCCACTCGCTGAGAGAGCCACTCACTGGGAGATCATTGAGGGGCAGGAGGGCAGCTTGGAGGAGGAGTGGAGGTGCGGAGCTGCTGCAGATCGTACTCTGTCTAAGAACTTTTCGATGCAGGACCTTCCCAGTGCGGTGGGGCGCGCTGCGTTGGAGGTAGAGCATTCGCTGCGCGCGCCGCGCCAGAAGGCGCCGCCGCGGACAGATCAACACATGGCCGGCGTGAAAATGATACGTGCGATGAGATCGACCCTGAAGCGTAAAGAAGGGAGAGGGGAACCCGTGGAGGAGAATGAGATGAGCATGCTACAGCAGATGGCTAGGGCGTGCGCGAGGCGAGGAGGATGTCTCGATCGAAATCCCTGCAGTACGATCACCCAGAGACTAAGAGGAGCGCGCGCCCAATCATCGGCACCATTGCGCGTGGAGGAGTTCAGGCCGAGGATGGCGGGGGGCGGCAAAAGGAGTTAGACTCTCGCGCGCGGCAAACATTCCAAGATGAGAAGCAAGATGAGGAGAGCCAGAACACATTAAAGGAGGCTAAGAGGATAGCGGACTCGCTTAGGGGGGCCCCAGGAGCCCCCGAACTTAAAAAGGCGACGATCATGCAGGCTCGTGCGAAGATGAACACTCATAAGGCCACAGGACCCGAGACAATTGCCCCGCCAAATGGTCAAGAAGCTTCCATGGATGAGCCTGAGGGGGATCTTGCGGGTGTTTCAGGATCTATATTCCAGAATATAACCGTGCCGAGGGCCTGGAAGGAGATTGTCATTGCTCCCATGCCACGAGAGGCTCATGTCGACACCCTTCCGCAAACTCGAGCACTCTGCGTAGTGAACACGTTCGCAAACTGGCACATGATGAGTCTAATGGTTCTTGCCGAAACCGAGGTGGATTCGAAGGCGTATTCTCTCAGTGTGCATGGCTCCCGTAGGCGCCGAAAGATTCATGGGTTCGCGCCGGGGCTGCGCCAGATCAGCAAGCGCGCCACAATGTGGGGGAACGGAGTGTCTTCACTTGGGGCTAGCCGGTGTCAAACATGCTTTTGAAAAGATGACGGTCAGAAGAGCTTATAAATCCATGCGGGCAGTCTCTAGTCATCCAACTTTGGCGCACCGTATTCTCGAATGTTTAATCGGACACTTAGGTGCTGCCATATTTGAAGGACTTGAGTATTGCGCTATCTCTTTTGATGCGATGATCCGCGCGGGCGGGGCGGAAGGCCCATTTTTATGGTGTTGCCAATCATTGGCGATGTGGGGGTCAGTAGCGCGCGCCTGGCAAGAGCGAGGCTTGGGGTATTGTTTGGCCCCAGAGAGAATTGCTGAACGATGTGCGACGCGCGCGCTGTGGGCAGGTGGCGCTCTTGTATGCGCGAGTTCGGCAGAGATGTTGTCAGAAATGATGAATGGCTTGTCTAGGCCTCTGTATGCGCGCAGATTTTCGTGGAAACCAGAATCGCTATGCTACATATGCGTTGGTCAGGTTTTAAATCAGAGTTGCGCCATTGAGTTTCGCACCCCGAAAGAAGGAGGAGGAGGGGGGAGGTCAATGTTGCCAGCCAAGGAGGAGGACAGCATCTTAGGAGTGCGGTTCGAGGTGGAAGGGCGGACTCGCGCATTGTCGAAGAAAACCCTGGGTGAAGCGAGGGGGGTTATGTCAAATCTGCAAGATGTTATCAGAGCTCCTGCATGCCGTGCTTCAAGAAGATTCACATGTACCGAACCAGGGTAGTTCCCATCAACCTTTTCGGAAGTGAAGGCGGAGCGATGGATGAAGAGGCGCGTGGGGTGCTTCACCTGTTTGAAGGTGAGTGTCTGGGTCGCGTGGTCTCGGGGTCTCGAGGCCAAAGAGGATGTCGCGAGTTCCAGGGGGCGAGGGGGAGGTAAGGCAGGATTCCCGACTTTGATCCAGTTGCGTGTGCTTAGACAGTAGCGGTGGGCTCAGGATATTGTGGATTCTCTGTTCAGCCCCGCAGAGGGGCGATCAGCCCGGCAGGCGCCAGGCCATTTCGGCAATGCGCAGGAGGGTGGGGCCGGAAGGAGGCAGAACGCAGGAGGGGGGGGCGCGGGCTTGCGCGGCACCCCTGGTCAAGAGGGCGAGGTTGGTATTGGCCAACCGTGAGCGCGGGCTCCTACTGACTGCAGGCCAGGGCCCAGACGATGATCGGAACGGGGGGCTGGGAGGCACGCCGTGATGCATTTGTTCTTACTCTAAGATGCAAGGGCCGCCCGCAGATGACGAGGCGCCTGCAAGGAGGTGCGCGCATGCGCAGGGGACTTCGCAGCTGGCACGCGCGCTTTGAATAGTTTTATCGGGCCAAGGAGCGGTGGCATCGAGCGACGTTCGATGAGACGCTCCAGGTATTCCTGAGACATGTTCTGGGGCAAGAGGGATTCGGGTCTCTATGGGCCCTCTGCGCCCTTGAACAGACGGGGGGAGGCGGGGGAGGCCGCGGCGAGGAGATGAAGGAAGAGGGGGGCCCCAGAAAGCGCCGAAAGGTCACGCCGGAGGAGGAGGAGGCAAAAAGAAACAACGCCAGGAGAGAAGACTCGCCATTCTTGAGCTTCAGCGCAGTATTTGGGATGCCACAGCCCCAGGCATTGCGACAGAGATTTGCGGCGACAGTGTCGCGGTGATCAGTTGGCTTCGGGGCAGATGGGAAGTGACTAACAATAGATACCAAAGGGATCGTCGCATTCAAATGGTCTGGAGAAGAGGGAATGCCGGGCGCCTGAGAACGTCGGTCAGCATGAAGAAGGAAGAACTCGGAAGAAACCCCGCTGATCGGTGCAAGTTGTAGAGTCCAGCGCCGCCGAACGAGATAGCCTGTCCAAGACTTCGTACTCTCCCGAGCGAGATGAGACACCGTGCTCCCCGACAGGATGATCGGCATCCGTCGCCACCGCCGCCACCCCAGAGGCTTCGCCCTGCACCCCAACCGCGGCCTGGCCGCCATCCGACCCCGCCCGAGCCTCCGACGCGATATCGGGCAGCAGGGGCGACGACGCCAACGGCGACGGTAAATGCCGGCAAAGCCTTCGTGATGCAAGAAGGCAGTGTTACCATCGAACTTGACGATGACAAATCCCAGCAATCTATGGGGTATTAACGGGCATGCCTGTGTCAGTGTCCAGTTGTGGTGTGTCAATTCAGTTTGAGCATATTGGAGGGCTGCATGCCTTCTCGATCTTGTTTTCGGCCTCGTTTGGGGAGCCTCGGTCAACGATGGATGAATGTGAAAATCTTGTCGGGATATGCATTCTAATGTTTTCGGCTTATTTGACGTCCACGCCTTCAGGCTCGGCATTTCACATAGCTCATGCCTCTGCCATCCTGGCTCGGCAACCCCAGTATTGCCCAAGGAACTCGTTTGGAGAGCCGCTTTCGGCGTGGTGTCGCACTTGGCAATCGGAGGGCGGCAGTGCGCATTCTTGCCTTTGTTTTTCGGCTTCGTTTGGAGCGCCGCATTTGACGCTGAGTAAACGTGAGGTATATGAAGACTCTCTGCGCTGCAATGTTCTTGGCTGTCTCCTCAAGTCTGCGCCTCCAGGCTCGGGTTTCACACATGGCCCATGCCTCTGCCATCCTGGCTCGGCAACTCAGTCCTATTCTGGGGGGCCTCGCCTGGGGCGCCACGATCGGCGCGGAGTCGCTCTTGGCGATTCTGGATTGGTGCACTATGCCCCTGGCTAGGCAATCACTCCCACGAGGTTGCGGCCTGGGTGAATTCTTTCTGCTCCTGGTATGTGTGGCCCCTGTTTGAGGGTTCACTTTGACTGAGAGACAGGGGTCGAATTTCTTTCGCCGTCACTGACTGCCAGTGAACGCCAGAAGGGCGGCTGTACAAGTGAATGCGCAAAGGTGATATGGGGCCTCTCGATCGCGATAGGCGCGCCTGTGGGAATAGGAGCTTACGCAGCTACCTCTGCCGAGCGGCCCCCCCTCCACCTCCTCTCGCTGCCTCTCGCCCCTGAGGCTTGCGCCGAAGCGTGGGATTCTCTGCGCTGCCCTCAGCGACGCTGCGGCGGCCTCGCGCCCGACGCCCCTTGACCGCCTTGCAAACGCAAGCGCGAACGAGCATGTCGATGCGATGCTGCGCGGGAGCGCGGCCAACGCGTGGGTTTCAATGCCCCGATGCCTGGGGCCTGATCGCGCGTCGCCTGACGCCGCGGCGCGCGCCGACCAATGGGCCGACATCAGCGACGCCGTGTTCGCAATGTGCAAGCCTGCCCTTGGCGACGCGGGGCTTGTTGGCCCCGGCTATGCATGGGGGAATTCCGAGAAGGAGCTGTCGCCGCCCATTGGCTTCATCTCGAACAGTTTCTTC
>CAUYUJ010004379.1:35000-37500 GCA_963575745.1 Prorocentrum cordatum
ATGATGATGATGATGATGTTGTTGTTGATGATGATGCTGATGATGCTGCTGCTGATGATGATGATGATGATGATGATGATGATGATGATGATGATGATGATGATGATGATGATGATGATGATGATGATGATGATGATGATGATGATGATGATGATGATAAGGACGATGAGGATGATGGTGATGATGATGATGAGGAGGAGGAGGAGCAGGAGGAGGAGGAGCAGCAGCAGCAGAAGCAGCAGGAGGAGGGCGATGAGGAAGGCCAGAGGCCGAGCCTCCGAGTGGAAAAACTATGGATCCAGCCTGGGCCGGCCGGCGGCGTCACCTGGTGTTGCCTGGCGCTTCGGCTGCTCACAGAAAGAAGGGGGGGGGGGGGGAGGAGGAGAGGAGGAGGAGGAGGAGGAGGAGGAGGAGGAGGAGGAGGAGGAGGAGGAGGAGGAGGAGGAGGAGGAGGAGGAGGAGGAGGAGGATGGAGGAGAGGAGGAGGAGGAGGAGGAGGAGGAGGAGGTAGGAGGAGGAGGGAGGAGGAGGAGGAGGAGGAGGAGGAGGGAAGGAGGAGGAGGAGGAGGAGGAGGAGGAAGGAGGAGGAGGAGGAGGAGGAGGAGGAGGAGGAGGAGGAGGAGGAGGAGGAGGAGGAGGAGGAGGAGGAGGAGGAGGAGGAGGAGGAGGAGGAGGAGGAGGAGGAGGAGGAGGAGGAGGAGGAGGAGGAGGAGGAGGAGGAGGAGGAGGAGGAGGGAGGAGGAGGGAGGAGGAGGAGGAGGAGGAGGAGGAGGAGGGAGGAGGAGGAGGAGGAGGAGGAGGAGGAGGAGGACGATATTATTAGACCCAAGATGCACTGGCGATGCCGCAGTACATCCGTCCCAAGTCCCCTCCCACCGTCCCGAGCCCCTTCCCAATGTGTCCCTACAAGCTTTCTTTGTCACTTCAAGAAGAAGCGCCGCCCCTGAAAGACCAGTGCCTGCCATTTTGGCGAGGGCCCCGTTTCGAAAAAGAACTGCTTTGTATCCTTCGGGCGCGTCGTCAGGACTGCCAGAAAGCGTGATCAGAGGACGTGAGAGGAAGCGAAGGAGGAGGAGAGGTGGAGGTGGAGGAGGAGGAACGCTACATGCACAGCACTTGAAGTCCGCCCAGCGCAAGAGGAGGAAGCACGGATAGCTGGGAGGTGGTGAAGCTGCTGATGGACGCGAAGGCCGACCCCGCCCGCTGCGACTCGCGCGAGAGCAGCGGCCTGCACTACGCGGCCGCCTACGGACGCCAGGAGACCGCCGTGCTCCGCTTCGCCGCGCGCGCGGGCCGCCTCGGCTCAGACCACCTCCGGGCGCCCAGGTGCGGAGGGGAGAGAGGATTGGGGCCCCCCGCACGGTGTCGTGACCACACCGTGTGGTGAGTCACCAGCCACCAAAGCCCCCCAACCCAACCCGAAGGCCCAAGTTTGCCTTCCATTCCCAGTGTGGGGGGGGGGCGTCGGGGAACATGGGAAACACACATGTGGAACCCGTACGCCCCCCACCCGAAATTCGGGGTTTCGTGTTGGGTTGGGTTGGGCCGGGAGGCAGTCAGTGAGTCAGTGGGGTTTCGGAGTCACCGCGCGGTTCTGGGACGCGGGCTGTCCTCCGAGGACGTCTCGGGTAACCGGAGCCTCCAGGGTCTCAGAGCCTTTGGGGCGAAGGGCCGTGCGGTGAGGTCTCCGTGGATTTCGAGATCACCGCGCGGTCCGTCGCCACGCGGTTTTGGGACCCCCAGGGGCAGCGAGGGTGCGGGGCGAAAAGGAAGGGTGCGGGAGGGGAGCGGGGCGGGGGAGGAGGAGAGGAGGGGAGGGCCTTCCCCGCCGCGAGTGGCTCCCGGGTCAGGGGAGGAGGAGGAGGAGGAGGAGGAGGAGGAGGAGGAGGAGGAGGAGGCGAAGGAGGAGGAGGAGGCGAAGGAGGAGGAGGAGGAGGAGGAGGAGGAGGAGGAGGAGGCGAAGGAGGAGGAGGAGGAGTCTGAAAGACAGGATTTCCTGGGCCGCACGCCCTTGTGTGCCTGGCGGCTGCTGGCGCCGCTGGGCGCCCCGCCCTGCACGCCGAAGGCCGCCCGCGCTCCACGCCCGCGCCTCGCGCGAGGTGCCTCGGGCGGGGGAGTCAAGCAGTAGCGAAGCGTCCTGGCTCGCCCATAGGCCTACCAGATAATATTCTAAGATCCTTTTGTGGTTTAACGAAATGTTCCTAGAACATTTCTGGCTGGGACTGTCTTGTTTTGACGCATCGGGCTTATGTTCTAAGAACATTGTTTTCGCTCTTAGAGCATGTTGGGGTTCTAGGAACTTTTCGTGGTAGGCCTATAGGCACACGGTCGGTCCCTGCTCAAGGGGGGGGAGGACGGGGATTTGGAAAGACTTGGGCGTCTCGGGGTGGTCCTTCGGAGGCTCCTTGGCCATTCGGAGCCGTCTCTCGACGGTCGTGGCGCCACCTGGGAGGCATTCTAGAAGCTACCTTGAGCCGTCTCGGGTTGTCCTGTGCGATCC
>CAUYUJ010004379.1:40000-70501 GCA_963575745.1 Prorocentrum cordatum
CGAGGTGACAGGCTGGAGGTCAGTCAGGGTGGGCATTTGATGTCAATCCCCGCAACCTCCTTATCGCCCGCAGCGCTCTCGTACAGGTAATTATACGGATGTTGATGAGAATGGTGACGAAGACGATGATGATGCTGATGCTGATGCTGAGTGTGATGCATATTTTGATGATGACGATGATGATGTTACTGGTGATGGTGATGATTATGATGTTGATGTTGATGTTCATGATGAAGTTGGTGACGATGCGACTGATGATGAGAATGCTGATGATGTTGATGATGGTGGTGATGGTGGTGATGCGGCTGCTGCTGACGCGGATGCAGACGACCATGATCATACTGAATATGATGTTGATGATGATGAAGTTGGTGACGATGATGTTGATGGTGACGATGTCGATGACAATGATGGTGGTGATGATTATGATGATGGCGATGATGCTGCTGCTGCTGATGTTGGTGATGGTGATGTTGCTGGTGCTGACGACGACGATGGTGATGATGATGTTGTTGGTGGTGATGGTGGTGGTTACGCTGGTGCTTTTGTCTTGGTTATGATGATGACGACGATGATGGCGATGATGATGAGGATACGGATACGAATTATGATGAGGATCGTGATGATGATAATTATGATGACGACAATGATGATGAGGAGTGTGATGGTGATGGTGGTGGTGATGGCGGTGGTGGTGGTGATGATGATGATGCTTGCAATTGGAGGAGGGACGGTTGGCGCGCAAGGAACTGCTCGAGTTTCTGTCCAGCAAGCTCGACGTCAACAGGAAAAACGCCGAGGCCGATCCTCTTTCCAACGTGTGTTGGTCCCTCTCCGCCCCGTCTCTTTGCCTCGCGCCGTCCCCTTCTCCTGCCTCCGCTCACTGTTCCCGTCTCTCCCCCATCCCTGCGCCTTTTCGTCCTTCCCCGCTATCCCCCTCTCCTCTGTTTCTCCTCCTCTTCTTCCTCCTCGTCTGCGGTCGGTCGGTCAATAACGGCGTGAGTGAAGCGCTGCCACAGACTAGCACACAAGGCGAAGATGACAAAACATCGGGTGGGGGGATAGGAGCAGCAGCGGCAGCAGCAACAACAGGTGCAGCAGCAGCAGCAGCAGCCCAGAAGGGGGCATTCTAGGACTGCCCCCTCCCCGGGTCCTGAAGAGCCCCCAAGAAGGCCCAAGAAAGGGCCCTCCTCCTCCTTTTCCTCCTCCTCCTCCTCTTTCTCTCCGTCCCCCCTTACTTCTACCTGTTCCTGTCCATCCCGCTTGTTCGCTGATTGAGAGTGGCGTTCACACAGTCGAGTGTGTTTGTGCCCCCTGTCCTCTCTTAGCTCCGGATGTCCTTCATACTCGGATATTTCTTCCGCCTCCGTCTTCTCCAATGACCCACTGCAGCGCCGACTGGTTCGGGGTCGCGTGCCCACAGCTGCTTGCACAGGGTACTGCCTGTTCGGGCTCCCTTCATGTGATGTGCACGTGCTCACGGCCCTAAACGCGCCACGACGGTCGCAATACATCCGTCACCTTCGCAACGCAGCGATGGGCCGCGGAGGCTCCGTCGGTGCAGGCAAGCGTGGGTACAAATACGCGTTGCAGGCGGTCTTGCTTGGTGTACTTCGATGTGGCACGCCGCAGACCGCTCTTGGGTCTTGCGCTGGGCAAGCGCGTGTGAGTGGCTGCCTTTCGGCGCTGTCTCGGTACCCTCGCCGACTCTCTGCAGTTTTCGTCGTCATCTTTCGCCAGGCCCTCAGGACCCTCTGCTCTTGGTCCGAGCGCTACCATGGGCGCCAGCGCAATTCCTTTCATGCTACAGACATCCATGCTAAAGACATGCTTATTCAGTGGAGGTGGACGGAGAGCACGCACTTACAGTAGTCGTGGACGGGAATACCAACAAGCAGGAGTGGGATAATGAGTGGGACGAGTAGGAGGAGTTGCGTACCCACCCCAAGGTTAGAGAATTAGGAATCGTGCAGTGGGCCACTAGAGGGATGACAGAGTGCACGAAGCCGCTCCAACACCAGATCATTCTTCTGCCGAGCACGCAGGCATTGGCAAAGATGCCAACTCCAGAGTTGCCACCGCAAGTTTTTTTCCATTCATCGCGCTACTCAGCGCCACTCAGCCATTCAGCACCAGTCAGCGCCACTCAGCGCCACTCGGCGCCACTCCGCGCCACTCAGCCATTGAGTTGCGCGAAAGTGGCGCCGAGCGGCGCGGAGGGGCCCCGAGTGGCGCTGAGTGGCGTTGAGTGGTGCTGTCTGGCGCTGAATGGCGATGACTGGTTGCTGAGTGGCGCTGAGCGGCGCTGAGTGGGTTGGTTGTAGACTCTCGCGCACTATGGCGGTGTCGAGTGGCGCTGAGCAGTGGTCCGCGCGTGGTCCACGGTGCTTGAACGGTGCTGAGTGGCGCCAAGCGGTGTCGAGCGGTGCCGACGACGAGTCCTGCGTGGCGTTGAGTGGCATTGAATGGCGCTGAGTGGCGTTAAGTGGCGCTGAGCGGTTTGGACCGTGTGGTGGCTTATTGGTGGCGCAAGACGGTGCTGCATGGCGTTGAGTGGCGCTGGATGGCGGTGAGAGGAGGAGGGAGGAGTAGGAAGGGGAGGAAGAACAGAGGGAGGAGGAGGAGGAGGAGGAGGAGGAGGAGGAGGAGGAGGAGGAGGATGAGGAGTCGGTGGAGCAAGAAGAGAAACAACCGCGACCTATTATCAAACAGCCCTGGACGTTTACTGAACAGCCCTGGCCTGTTCGATTCGTTCCTTAGGTGCGTTTACCAAACGGATTCGCTTGTCGGGTTGCGTATCGTGTGGGTGGTTGTTCTGCTCATGTACTCTGGCCGATTGCCCCGAGAACGTAGAATGGGACGTGGAACGCGCATACAAACATCTGCCCGACGACAGTCCTGTGGGAGCGTTCGTGCCCGATCGCCAAGCGGTCCTCCGCCATAGGCAAATTTGCTGCAGTTTTCAAGACATCAGCGGCTGAAAAAGCCGCAGGTCCCTTCGGGATAGCGTTGTCATTCGGGAACTCCTCGCGCGTGTCGAGCACGGCCTGCAGAATTCGATAGGAAGTCTGTCACAGCTGTTCGGGTCACAAGAATATGCTAGAAGCATGGCAGTTTGCAGCAGTTGTACTACTACCTAAAAGGTCAGATCCAAGCTTACCCCATCATACCCGATCGTTTGTTGTTATCTGTAAGGCCGATGGCACGCAACCTCCCGCCCTGTGAGGGCATAAAAGCGAGTGCCACCACCAACATTTCTTGGATTCGAACAAGGGCGCGTATGTTGTGGAATGCTTGCAAGAACCTGGGCTGGTGGCTGATTTTGTTCGTCGAGATATAGCTTCCCGCGAGATCGAGGTCGACGCGATGATCGTAGTTTTTGCATGGTTTGCATTGGAGAGGCAATATCCCCGCTTGTTTCTTCAATCCGCCGAACTCGCATTGTTCTTTTGGATGAGCCGGCAGGCGATTTACTGCGAGGCAATTGTGAGCAGGAGTAGCCGAAGGAGGCCAAAGTTTTCCGTATTTAGTCAGAGTTGTTCAAACAGATGTGGTTTGCGACCCTGACGAGGATTGCATCGAGACGGGCGTGGACTTCTGGGAGCCAGCGCGCGTAGCGGGCAATGGTATGTTGTATGCGGTTTGCACCGTGCTCGTGAGTGTAAGCTCCCCGAAAGTCTAGCTTGCACCTGTACGGCATTGATCCGAATTGGAACAAGTTATGGTGTTGGGAACTAACAGCGACGGCGTGGCGCGGGAACTTTTTCTCAGCCGACCGAAAGCGTACTTCGAGCAGTGTACTGAGGTGGGCTTTTGCACAGCATCGCCGAGAGCAAACCATCAGCTACGATAATTTTTAGGTTCTGCAATGCGGGCTTTCCAAAGAACGGACCACATTCTCGAAGGTATGCGAAGCAGGGACAACCGCGCCAAAGCAGTGTCGTTTGGACCTGAGACGCGGCTGCCGAAAGCTGCCATGGGTCCAGCTTGTGTATGAATCATTACCAGTAATATGTACTTAAAGTGCAACATGCCCCCGTCTTGACCTTGTGCTCCACCCATCCCCGCCTTTTTTCTCCTCTCAGTGCTTCAGAATCCGTGCGGCAGTCATGTTCCGTTTCACAGTCGTGAGGCGCAAATTATGTGTCGCAGTCCTGATTGATTGTTTTTGTTTCATCGTCCAATCCCCGTGCCGGCTGCATGTTCTTCTGCCCGCGTCTCGCTGGACGCTCGGCTCTGTGGCGGTGGTGGTGCCCAAGCGCCGTTCCATGGGCTGGCGCATGACTTCTGCTTGGGAAGCGTTGTGCCCAAGTCATTCCGTTTCGATCCGATCCAGTCATCCGCATTCCTCCTATTCTTCATCCTCTCCTCCTCCTCTACCTCCTTCTCCTTCCCTTCCTGACATCTGGGCGTCGTGAGTAAACCCCGCGGCGGGCTTCACCGCACCGTGTCATGTCCAGGGGCTTCCACGGATCGACCCGGCCCTAAAAAGTCGGGCATGGCCTCGGAGTCGAGAGATTGGGTTGGTCTATGTCTGACCGCGCCTCATGTGTGTGTGCTTTGCGGGGCACCTGAGTGGGCCTTCTCATCCATCACCCCATGGGGGGACCCGGGGGCCTTGGTAATTTCCTGCAGGGGCTGACGCCGCTGGCGATTGCAACTCGGAACAAGCAGAAGGCGGCCGTCGACTTCCTGAAGCAGCGAGGTGTGAGCCCCAGCGGGCAGTGTGGCCACGGAGGGGTGGGGACATGGCCGCGAGGAGAGTTTTGCTGATGATGGCAACGGCATCGAGGAGCGCGGGACGGATGAGCAGGGTTGGTGCAAGTATGCAATCCGTTTTGGCTGCAGGTGTTGTGCTACAGTACTGCGGTACATTTTGATGACGCTTCGTTCAGCGTGCCGGGGGGCCTTTTGCGGAGCGGGCATGGGTTATGAAGGGCTTCGGAGGCGTCTTCCGACTAAACCAGAGGACGACGTGATGACAGAAGCGGTCGAGAGGGAGAGTGATCGATAAGGAGTGGGCAGGCGCGAGAAGTAGAGCGGCCTGATCCAGGGGTGTTCTCGATTCGATCGAGTCGATGATTCGCCTTCATATCTGAGTTCTGCATCGGACGATTCGACTGCGCCTCTCAGGTCAACCCCTTCTCCTCCTCGGAAGGTTCTTTTCGCTTGGAGCGATTCGATCGTGCAGGCGGCTCGATCGATCTGCGACTTGGGCTCGGGCAATTTCTGAACAGCCTTCCGACCAACAGACCTCTCCCGGGCGAGCCCAGCCGTTCCGACGCGGCCGCTTCAGCCCTGGAGACCCCCCCTCCACACTACGCCTACAGCAAAGCATCCGAATTTCCCATTTCCCCCCCCACCCCCCACGTAATGGCATGGTTTCAAGAACGGGGCGTGCTAGGAGGGACCCGTTCGCCGGTGCTGCCAGGTGCCACCCTCTGACGTAGCAGGCTGCCGCGCGGCACCGCGCGCACATGCTTGTGTGCGCGAACCGCCTACCCCCTCTCTCCTCCTTCCTGCCTCTCTGCCTCCCGCCTCCTTCCCTTCCCTGTCACCAGAGGGACGGCATCAAAGGAACGGCCCCATACACATTCCCAAACCCATCGACGTGTTGACATCGTGTGCGTGTGAGTGCATTCATTTGTGTTGTCGGTGACCTCTGTACTCGATGAATTCTACTCGACTGTGCATCCTCCCTCCTCCTGGCTCCCTCCTAGCCTGCTCCCTGCCCCCTCCTCCCTCCTGTGCTCCTGCCTCCCCCTCTCTCGCGTTCCTCCCTCCTTGCTCACTCCCCTCTCCAACTTCGCTCTTCCTTTCCTTTCCCCTCCTCCACCTCGCTCCCCTCGCCCCTCCTTCCGGCTCCAGCTTCGCTTCTCCCCTCCCTCCCTCCTCCTTGCTCCGTCCTCCTCGCGCCCTCCTTTCCTTTCTCGCTCCCTCCTTGCTCCCTCGCTCCCTCCTGCTTCCTCGCTTCCTCCTCCTCGCTCCCTCGCTTCCTCCTCCTCGCCTCCTCCTCCCCGCTCCCTCCCCTCCCCTCTCCAGCTCCGCTATGCTGTGGCGCATGCAGTCGCCGCAGCACCAGCCCTGTCGCGCCACAGTGCCGCAGT
The DNA here is from genome assembly GCA_963575745.1 of Prorocentrum cordatum. Classification (NCBI taxonomy): domain Eukaryota; class Dinophyceae; order Prorocentrales; family Prorocentraceae; genus Prorocentrum; species Prorocentrum cordatum. The sequence continues at coordinate 46,108 of CAUYUJ010004379.1, forward strand.
GCTGCCGGCGCTCTGTGAGGGCCTCGCGGGGCTCTGCGCGGGTCTCCCCCCCCAGTGCTCGTCGTATCTCAGAGGGTGAAGAGGTGACGATACCGCTGCCTTCCTTCGTTTTCCCCTTTTTGAGTCGGGCATGGTCAGGACCCCAGGTAAGGGGACCCGGTTAGTGGTAGGGCCCGGGAGCCTTCGAATTGGCCAGAATCACTAAACCAGGTCTGCCATAGCTGGTGTTTTTTCGGGTGACGGCAGTTCCGGTTAGTGGAGATGGGACGGGGGGGGCGCCCCCGGTACAGATCACTAAACCAGGTTCCACTAAACCCAGTTCTGCCAACCCCCGAGAAGAGGTGACGATACCGCTGCCTTCATTCGTTTTCCTCTTTTTGAGGCCTCCTGGCAGGCCCTCGTCGCCACCACCGGATTCGCTTCCCAATTCTGGTCGGACTGCACTCCGGGAGAGGTGCAAGATTCTGAGCTGGCATGCGAAAGCGTCGGGGTTGAGGAGGCAGTGGTGGGGGATGGGGGGCGGGAACAGAGTGAGGAGTGAGGGGGGACGAGTGGAGGGGTGGGGAGAGCCACCCCCTAGCCTCCTTTCACTCGAGTCTGGTGCCTCCGCTCTGACACCGCAGGATTGCTTTCAACATTTTCCCCAGCTTTTGCAATCGCCTTGCCTCATGAATGCCTCACTACCTCTTGCAAGAACTCGTTCTGTTGGGGATGTAGGGAGGAGACCGCTCGCGCGTATAAGAGATGTGCCCTCAGCGCCGCAGACAGCGCTAGGTGCCCATGGGTCCGCACAGACGGCGCTGGCCCAGACATCACCGCATCTGCAGAGCTCTGCGGCAAAAAGTGCTGCGGGTGTGGGGATGGTATCGTCGAACCTGCAGATGTCCATCGTCACCTCCGCCTACTGGTTGCATGCAATTGCGTCGCCCATTCCGCCAATCCATATTGCATCACTGTTGGCATTTGGTCGTGCTGAGAAGCGCCATGGGTGAGGCCAGACGTGAGAATGCGAAACGACGAACGATCAGTCGATGGATCCTCCTCAAATTCTAAGTTTGCGGCCCTGAAGGAGGGAGGGGCGGTCCAAGTTCCTCTTGGAGCCGGGAACGACGAGAAGGCAACGAATACGCATGTGCAACACAAGGCTGCTCATGTCATTCTCATCCGTTGGGGGATTTCTCCGAGCGACTTGTGGGGACCTTCTGGAGTGTTCGTGGGAGTCTCTGGGAGGACTTAGTGGGCCTTTTGTGTCTCGCAGGCGTTGCGCGCATCCTGGCGTGCCTGGACGGCGTCTGGGAGCCTCCTGAGAAGCAGTGGTATGTGGGCAAATTGGGGGCTGTCTTCGACCATCCTGGGCCACCTTGCGGCTGGCTGTTACAGGGTCAGTCACCTTTGGTTTTTTTTTTTTTTTTTTTTTTTTTTTTTTTTTTTTCTTTTAGTTTACCTGTCGGAAGGTGGTGTCGGAAAAAGGGGTCACCTTTGGGGGGGGCCTCTCGTGTATCAGTCCCCGCTCATTGTTCCCTCATGGGTTCCCGTCGAGGCCTCGGCCTCTCTTGGGGCACTCCTGTGGCGCTCCGAGGGATGTCGGGAGCCCTCTGGAAGCTATTCTGGGGCTGCACTCGGAGCGACCCTGGATGATCTTGGAGCCATCTTGAGGCCTCATACGTCCATCGGAATGGATGAGTCGAGAACGTCAAAATCATTGAACCCATGCTTTTGACTTTTGACCTCTCGGGAGCTTCTTGGGGGCTTTCAGGCCTCTCGCCCATTATAATCTCCGCTCTTGACCCCTCATAGGGCACTACATCGGCGTTCCGAAAGTTTCGTGATAAAGTGAAATGCGATCGTCTTGCGTTGGTAGGGGCCGGATCCCATCTGGTGGGATGTCTAACCGTTTTTTTTGTTCTCTTCTTTTTTTACGCTGGGATGTCAAAAATGGCCGTTCAGATTTCATCCTATGCTTCAAGACGATGAAATCCCAGATTCGAACATCCTGGATCTTTGATCCGACCGCTCTTTACTCAGCTCGTCGGGATTCTAGGGGGGAAGGGGGGCCAGCCCAGGTTTGGGTCGGAGCAGGGGTCAGCCTCCGCCTCCCTGCTGTCGCGGATGTACCGGACGAGGATTATGTCACGTTTCACGCTCTCATGCATCGCCACGAACTTCTGTAACGGCGTAGTAGGGGGGCGCTCCTGGGGGGCTTCCGGTGGCGTTGGGCGTCCTCTTGGAGTTCTTCTAGCCACGCCTGGAGTGATATTGAGCGGTCTTGGAGCCGTCTTGGCCTCAGGAGTCAGTCGGAAGGGATGAATCAAGCAAGCCTACACCGATGAATACATATCCTTCTTCGAGCGATCTCCACCGATGAGTTTCAAAACATGTGGATGTCCTAGCACCTGCAATTACGGATAAGGGTGAGGGGGCGGGCTGTTGAGTCGCGGGGTGGGTCGTTGGTGGGTAGCGGGGGGGAGGACAACAATAATAAAACCACGCAACGCAACAACAGCAATAATTTGTGCAGCGGAATCAAACTTCAGCCACGCACCCAGGGACAATGACTGACCGTTCCGCCCGCTCACCCAGATATTTCCCCAAGGAAGGCAGATTGCTACTGTTTGTTCTTGACGTCGGAGCTTGCTCCATGTGGGGCGGGTGCCTGCTTGCGGCCGCCAGCGCCCATGTGAGTTGCACCTCAGGGCGAGTGTTTGCGCAACGCAGGGACCCAGTGCATGTGGCGCCCTTCTGTTCGTGGTTTCCTGTGTGGGGTGGCCATCCACTGGGAACGGGAGGTCGGCCAACGCTCTCTCGCGGACTTTGCGACCCGTGATGATTGCAACATCGGAGGTTGGGGGGACTGGAACGGAAGTGACTCCAACTGGGAAATCGATTTCGGTTTCGGTTCGTGTCGTGCGTGCGGGCGAGGCGAAGCTGCGCGAGTTCCATCCATAGTAGAGGCCATCTGTTGCCAAAAGGGCCGCTCCCCGAGCGCCGGGCGCGGCCCCCGGTTGTCCTGGCGCTTGTCCCGGCGGTTGTCCCGATGGTTGTGGCTGTCCCGATGGTTGTCCCGATGGTTGTCCCGATGGTTGTCCCGATGGTTGTCCCGATGGTTGTCCCGATGGTTGTCCCGATGGCTGTCCCGATGGTTGTCCCGATGGCTGTCCCGATGGTTGTCCCGATGGTTGTCCCGATGGTTGTCCCGATGGTTGTCCCGATGGTTGATATATATATATATATGTATATATGTATAGTTAGATAAAGATATACATACCTACATATATATATAGAGATGTTGTTCGATGTTGTCCCGATGGTTGTCCCGACTGTTGTCCCGATGGTTGTCCCGATGGGTGTTTTGATAGATCTATATCTCTAGATATTTTGTCGATCGATAGTTTGATTGTTGTCCCAAATAGATAACTAGATAGATAGATCGATAGAGAGATGGGCAGGTGTGCGCGACAATAAAACAGTTGAAGAAACCACCAAAGGACCCAGAGCCATCGCAAATCGACCGCCTCCCCCTTCACCCCCCCAACCTCATTATCACCCGTAGGTTGGTCCTATCGGTATATACGTTGGGCTGGGCACGTCTCCTCTGCGAGGAGGCTCAACAGAGACACTGGTGCTGTTTTGATCTGCTGCGTTTCTGGTATTGGACTGTGTTGTGGCACTCCGCGTGGGGTGGTACTTGCTGCGGATGCGTGCACAATCTCGCTGACCCGCAATATCATCTCGCAGTGCAGTCTCTTGATGAGGAGAGCTATGACGGCGGGGATGGCGCGCGCGAGAGCTAGCACCCTGTTTGTGTTAACGCGTCCTCTGATCGCCCAACGTGTGCTTCGGCTTTACACTTCCCTTTTTAGATGGCGTATTTGTCGGCGAGCTGTCGTCATGCATTGAGGAGTCTCTGTCGTACCTGTGTGCGCTGCAACAGTCCATGTGCTGACAGCATCCGCCGCAGCCGTTTTCTTGATAAATGGTGGGGCGGGGGCACTGCGGTTGGCGCCCCGACGCATTTCAGGCGACTCCAGGGTTGAAGCGAATGCTCATGACATCTGCTTGCTGTTACCCGACGTCATGTTCGTGTGTTTGTTGTCTTGTGTTGCATCTAGGCGTGGTCCTCACATGTTCCTCACAATTCGCTTGAGTGCCTGTTGTGGGGTGCTTTCAAGAGCTGCTCTCGTGCGGCGTGGGCTGTCTTTCTAGCGGGTGCTCGTCGCGCAGTCCGTGCCGCTCTGTCGATCGCTAATTGGCAGCCTCATCCTGGCGCAGCCGTGGTTGACCTGGCACGCGTCGTCTTCACCGACATTGGCGCGTAAGCTGCCCGCGCAAGCTCGCGCGTAAGCGCCCTCGCCTCCAATGTGGCGTGCCGTGCTGGCGGCCCGCGTAAGCCGCCGCGTAAGGTCGCTATGCCATTTCGTGTGGGACTGGTTTGTGATCGTCGCCCGAGTGCGTCCCTGGTCGAATCTGTCCCCAGCTTTTCGCCCCACTCTGGGATCCCTGGGCGCCTCTGGGCCTGGTGGGGGGTGTTCGGGAGGCGCTGGGGCCATCCTGGGACCATCCTGGGACCAGGGCCACCGAGGGGTGCACGCGCCACGTACGAAGGGCGTGTGAGAGGCATCCTCTTGCCGGTGGGGCGACGCGATGTGCCGTACTCGCCTGCGGGCGCGCTTGGAGCGATTCTCCTGGCAGCTACGCTGGTCACTCGATGAGCGCCGCGGGCGAGGGAGCACGCTTGGAGAGGGTGACCCCCCGATCGCAGCGCGATCGCGGCCTGGCAGACGGCCACACTTGGAGTGACTTTCTTGGCCAGCCTCTTGGCCACAGCACTGGCGACGCGATGTGCACCGGAAGCAGGCGCGGTGGAAGTGTGCTTCCTGGCTGGCTCCCTGGCTACAGTACCGGCGATGCGATTGCCGCCGACCGCCAGCAGGCATGACTGGGGCGACCTTCGTGGCATGCTTCCCGGCAACAACACCAGAAATATGGTGTGCACCGCAGGCCAGCGGGTACTCCAGATTCCGTAATAAAAGGAAGGGGGTCTGGACCCCCCCAGGCCCTCCAAGATAGCCTGGAAGAGACCCCCCCCCGAAATGAGACCCCCCTCGCTTTATTATGAAATCTTGAGTGCCCTTGCAGTGAAGGCTGCCGGCCACGAGAGGGCGCGCCAGGAGTCTCGGGGAGGACCTCCAGGCAAGCTGCTGGGCGACAACGCTGGCGGCGCGGCGTGCGCGCGCGTCGCGTGGCCGGCGCAGCAGCCCGAAAACGCCCTCGAGGTGCGCGCACTTGCGGGCAGAGGCACGCTGCGAAAGCACGGGCCCGCCTGCGCTGAACGCCCTCCCCCCCGGTCGCGCCTGCGCACTATGGCCCCCCGGCCACGCGCAGGCATCGCCGAAGCGCGTGGGCGGAAACGGGCGCCACGTGCAACGTGGGTATACGAGTTGCAACACGGGCAATCCCGTTCATCATCGTGGTTGGCAGTGTGTGTTGGCCATACTATTCCATTTGATGGGGTCCTGCAGGCGCAGCCCTGTAAGCTTCACGACAGAATGAGCAACCAAAGCCTTGTGTAGAAATTCCGCCCACTTGTGCTCTGGTCCGCCTCTTCTCCTTCGATGCGCACCCACCGCTGAACACGATTCCGAACTGAACGAGTCGACCGAGAAAATCTCATTGGGGACCTGGCCAAGTCGGTCACATAGTGACACGTGCAGCTAAATAAGCTGCGCACTGTACTGCGTTTGCTAAGTTTTTCTCAGAACTTTGCTCTGAGGCACTGGCGCAAAAAAAGAAGGCGGGGTGTACATGTAGCGTGGCTGGAAATCCACCCAGCTTTCAGCTTTGTTTAATCGAGCCGTGTCTAATGAATACAAGATTCTGGACGTCACGGTTGGAGGGACTCTCTCTTCCTCTTTCTTGGCTCTCCAATATGTACGCCGTCATCGCCCGCCGGCGGCGAAGGGGGGTCGACGAGGCGAACTGACAACAGGCCTCCAGGACACCGTGGCTTTGCTAGAGCTAGCGCCGCAACGCCCGCTTGAGGTCGCGCGGCGGGTGGGCCTCGATACTGTCTGTCCCTTTGTAGGCATTCGCAGAGAAGCTCGAGCACGTGCTTCGCAGGGAGGTCCTCCCAACGCTGAGCTCTAGGCCGACTGCTGTCCCGGCAGTCGCTTCCCCATAATACATACCCTTCCCCCGCCCCAGCCAGTCCTTGAGCTCGTAAGCTCGAGGGAGCAATGGTTCCAGTATTAGGGCGCGGGCACCGCGGCACCCCCTGTGTGTACCTGGCCCGCGGGGAGGGGGGGATCCGGAGACGTTGGTGTCCACTGCGTCACGCGAGTTTAATGCGCGAGCCATTGGTGGCGACGCGGACGTCCACGTCGCACTCCGAGGCCCACTGCAAACAGAGGGGCCCCGACCGAGAGATCCAGACGCAGCTCGACGACGCAGGGCTCCACGCATAGAGCCCTCCAGCCCCGACGCGTGTCCAGCACAGTTGTCGTTTGGTTTGGTTTCGTTTCAAATATCTACCTGTGTGTGGGTGCGGAGCGCGCCGCTAGCAGCGCATGGTTGCGGACGTTCTGGTTCTGGGGTGGCGCCGCCCGGCTGCAACGCCGCGCCGTGGTCAGCGTTGCGGCTTGGACGGGAAATGCCGTCGACGCCTTTGTCGGCCACGCCCCTCGGGCCACGAAGGCGAGCGGCGCAGGCGCTCGTGGGGGGCGCGCGCCTTCGCGCCCCTTGTTCAGCCCCTAATTCTTCTCCTCGCATTAGGCCGCCAATGCTGCCCTTGAGGCCCTCCCCCGCGGCACCGGGCGGATGTTCTCCTTGTTCCCAAGCGTTGCGCTGACGACCGCCCTGTCTTGGGCAGGGCCGCGATGGTGGAGGCCACGTGGTCGCACGCTCCCCCGGTCCAGTTTGTGGATGACATCACGACACCTCGCTCGGCGGTGGGGGGCAGCAGTTCGCGCCGTGTTGTCCCAGGAGGTTGTCGCCGCCGTTTTGCGCTAGACTGCTGTGGGTCCCGTCCCACGAGGGACACGCGACAACGTGCGCGCTTCTGATCTTGTGTGCGCGGGCCCCCTCCCGCGCCAGCTGCCCCCTCGTGCCGATGAACAGTGTGGCCTTCTTGTCGCGCCGCTTCTCCACGAAGTCCTGGCAAGCGGGCTGCTCCGCGCAGCGGCGAGTGGCGGCTCTGTCCCCGTCGCCGCTGCCGAGGTCCCCACGCCTGTGGGTCCTGCCGTCGTCGTCGCGTCCCCGCAACTGGCCAGGGCCGCCTGGGAAGAGAGGCTGCCCGATTGCCAGCTGGGCTTTGCTTGCCCGGCCTTTCTCTTAGTGTGCGAGGGCCACTTCTTCCGTTGCCGCCGGGACTTGCTGAGAAACAAGACGAGGGATCTCTGGCGCCACGTGTAGACCAGAAGCGACACTTGGGTGCCAGAGTAGACAGGTGCGTCGGGAAGTCGGGCCTGTTTGGGCCCGACGGCGCGGCCGAGCCATCGCAGCCCCCAGCCCAGCGCGACGGAATCAGTTTTTTTTGGGGGGGCAGGAGCCTCCAACGCGAATGTTGGACCCGTCCAACGCAACCTGAGCCAGCGCGCAGAGTAGGGCCACTGCTGCTCAGCTCCTTGCCTGTCGCTCCTGAGCGCCAGGCTGATCGTCTCTACCATCATAGTTGAAGGACGGTCCCCTGGCTCCCTAGGGCTGCGGTGCGGCAAGAGCCTGCCCTACGGAATGTTCTGCGCGTGTTGGCCTTGCACCTGCGGCTGGTTGATCACTACAGGGTGATGGCCGCAGCTCGTCCGTCACAGGCGTGTTTTGTTGAGACTGCCTGCTGCTGTGTTTCTTTCCAAGGCCTGTGCTCGGGGAGTAGTCGTTGGGCGTATTCAAACGTCGCACTCTGGATTCATGAAGTCGGATTCGGAAGTCGGTTCGCTCCGTGCTTCGTCTCCCATCCCTCCCTGCCGACCCGTCTTTGCGCGCGCCTGACTTCGGCATTCGCGCGCGTGTCGATTCCGCCGCGGCGGCCGGTAGCCATAGAGCGGGCCCCGTCACTTGGGAGCACTTCGCCGTGAGCCACGACTTGGCCACGCTGCCATAACGGCCTGTCCACCCGCGCGGCCTCTGTTTGGCAGGCGACGGGGGGGGAAAAAAAAAGAAAAAAAAAAAGAAAAAAACGACCACCTCGTGCTCGTGTCCGACGCGTGGTGAGGTCGCCGTCGCAGCGTCGCCCTTCGCGAGCGGTCTCCCCGGGCGTCCAAGGAGCAACGCAGTCAGAGGGGTCTGGTTTAACTGTGGTCTCCCTGGACCTGGGGGGGCTGGGGGTCCCTCCTCGCTGGGGCCTCCTGTTCTGGAGGTTAGAAATAGCGGCGTTCAGGGATGACGCTGCCATGGATGTGTGCGCCTTGCGGGGGGCGCGGTTCCTGCCAGGTGCGGTCCTGCCACCGGGCCCCTCCCCGTATGGATGGATTTAAAAAACCAGCGCAAAAGGCTTGGTGTTTGGCAGGCGGGAAACAAGCACTGGGTGCAGCATGCTGTTGCGCCAGGAACTTGGACGTTGCGTTTACGCTGTGGCTGAGGTTGGTTCCGATAGGATTCTCTGGGCGCGTTTCGCGCGTCGCATCCTCTCTGTGTTTTGGCATCGCTTTTCATTGGCACTGGCCGCGCGCATCTGCCAGCTGTTTTGCCGCACGTTGCCGGCGGCTCCTGCGCGCACTGGCTGCCGTCGCGCGCGGGCAACGACAGTGGAGCAAAAATAGCGCGGGCCAGGTTGCGTCTCCATGGCCCGGATCGCCCAACGCAAGTGTTTGGGACTCTGATCGACCTCGCTTTCCCCAGATCCTCCCAGAAGGGCAGGCAGGGTCGGCCAGAAGGCTCGCGCACGGTCTCGGTGGCGAGGACCACTCCGCAGTGCTTGCAGTCTTTCCTTTCGCTCCAGACCGGTCGGCCCCCCCGGCCATGGTGCGAACCTGGTGGGCACGAGCGGTTGGGCGCAGGCGTTGGGAGAGGCAGCAGGGCCACTCCCAGTAGAGCTGGTGGGTGCGGTCTTGCTACTGCGGTCCACAGTGGCGCGGCCGCCTGCGCGGCTGGGGGGGGCACGCAACTGCGCCAGCGCCGTGAGACCCTGGATGTGGCTGTTTGTTTTCGAGATGGTGTATACGTTCTAGCGTGCTTCTGCTGGGGAACAGCGGTGGTCGCCCAGGCGATTGTCGGGAAACACAAGATTCAGCGTCAGTTTCTGGCCACCTTCCTCTGTTTACAGTTCGGGGTTTGGTACCGCTTTTTGACATCCGGCGATTTGGTTTCAATGCCGGTGTTCTTGATTTCGGTACCTCTTTCGGTCCTCTCTCGTGTCCTCTCCTCCTTCCGTCTTCTCTTCCTTCCGTCTTCTCCTCCTTTGGTCTTCTCCTCCTTCCGTCCTCTCCTTCTTCCGTCCTCTGTTCTGTCCGTCCTCTCCTCCTTCCGTCCTCTCCCGTCCTCTCCTCCTTCCGTCGTCTCCTCCTTCTGTCTTTTCGGTTTTGAAGTGGTTTTCATGCGGCGGTGATTTTGTCTGCTGCTGACCGGGTGCGCAATGCGAGGTCCCCCCCCCGTCGCCTGGATCTTCCGTGGGCGGCCGTCGTGCGTTTTTAGCCACGTTGACACGTTGGTGGCCACGTTGACACGTTGGAAAAGGGTGCGGTGAGCGCCTGTGCCGTGCCTGTCTTCTTCTTTTTCTTCTTCTTCTTCTTCTTCTTCTTCTTTCCTTCTTCTTCTTCTTCTTCTTCTTCTTCTTCTTCTTCTTCTTTCCTTCTTCTTCTTCTTCTTCTTCTTTGTGCGTCACGTGATCCTGCTGCGTAATGGCGTCACCTTCTCACATCTGTTCGCGCGCTGCTGCCACGAATTCTTTAGGCGGCCTTCCGTTCCAGGTTCTCGTGTTTTGTTTTCTTTCTGCGTGGCCCTTTTCCTACTTGGGCAAGGTGCTCTGTCAATTTTCCCCCCCGGTGCTTTTGGATAAGCTTGCAGGAACGCTTACATTGTCTGTCCAGGAATGTTTCCCAGGGCACAGCCACCGCCCCCGTACTGAACAGATTTTTAGACACAAGCAAATTCACATTCAGTGAGGGATTGGACGCCTCAGTTCTTATCCAACGACGAACCACGCCTCAATGCTACATCGCTGGGCCGCCCTGGCTACAGACGCCTGCTTTGTCCATTTCTGTCCTTCTGGCCCCCTCGCCTTTATCGCATACTTTTTCTGGCTCTTCCTTTCCGGCTCCCTCCTGTCGTTCCACTCCCGATCTTTCTCGTTCCTGCCAGTGCGGCTCCGTTCCAATCCGGTGCCTTTGAAGGCCTCACGAAGTAATCTTCAGTACCCGCCCCCAGCACTGCAGTCAGCAGTGCTTGTGGAGGGAAGGTACGGGGGATTGACTGGGAAGGGGCCGGGATGCGAGGAGTGGGACAGAGCCGGTATGCGAAGAATGGGAGGGGACCTGGATGAGAGGGACTGGGATGTAGCGGGGGTGGAGGAGTAGGAAGGGGCCGGATATGGTCGGAGCCAGGATGAGTATCGGAGGGAGCTGGGATCAAAATTGGTGTGAGCGTAAATGCGTGCTGTCTGTTCTATGTTCTCGTCCCGATACGTTCTCTGGTGTGTTGTTGATGCGCATTTCTTGCTCGGCGCCTACTATCCGAGCGTGCTGGATTGCTGCGTCTGTGTGTGTGTGTGTGTGTGTGTGTGTGTGTGTGTGTGTGTGTGTGTGTGTTTCTGCGAATGATGAGTGCTTTTATGCGCTGGTGTGAGTTTGGGTGTGGTGAATGCGTGCGTGCAGTGAAGGGCAAGAGGGTTTGTCGAGGGAGTGCATGGGTGGGACGTGGCGCAGCGTTGGTTCATATTTCGTCTTTCCTCTCCGGCTGATTCGCTTGTCGCTGCCCTGGTGGTATCCTGTCTTGGAGTGTTGTTGCGCCCCTAGGTCTCCGGTGTCAGCTGCTGCTGCTCGTATGCACCAGTGCATGGTGTCCTCGTGTAGTGGCCTGGCATACGCGTGTATCGCCTTATGATTCTTCTCGCTCTCTTAGTCTATGTCTGTTGGCCGCGCACGCGGGGCCACCGCTCTTGCAGCCCCAGTGGGCTCGGTGGAGCCGCCCTATTGCGGGCAGGCGCCGTCGTCCAGCGGCGGCGCCCCAGGGCGGGCGGGTCAGCGTGGGCTGCGAGCTTGCTTCCTTCCCACGGGGGGCCTGGCGAAGGGCGGTGGGAGACCCGACACTAGACGGGGACACCCCGCGCTTCGCCTCGCCCACCTCTCCCCGGGAGGGCGCGCCGGGGCGCCGCAGGCGGCCCGCTGGCCGGGCTGCGGCCGCCGGTGCGGAGGTTGAAAGAAAAGCGCTCTTCGACGTCCCAGAACGCCATTCCCGGGCCACGTTTTGGTTGCCCGGAGCCAACTGCAGGCCACTTCGTGTTCTTCGATTTCCCAGAACTCCAGTCCCGGGCCACATTTTGGATGCCCGGAGCCAACTGTAGGCCACTTAGTTCTCTTCAGGTTCCGAGAACTTCATTCCTGGGCATGATTTTGAATGCCCGGAGCCAGCTGTAGGCCACTTCGTGCTCTTCGACTTCCCAGAACTCCATTCCTGGGAAATATTTTGAATGCTGCGGCAGGCTGTTGCTGCGGCCGAGGCAGGCTGAAGCTGAGGCCGAGGCTGAAGACAGACTGAGGCTGAGGCTGAAGCAGACTGAGTCTGAGGCTGAGGCAGGCTGAGGCTGAGGCTGAAGCAGGCTGATGCTGAGGCAGGCTGAGGCTGAGGCTGCGGCTGCTGCAGGCTGGGGCTGAGGCAGGCTGAGGCTGAGGCCGAGGCTGAAGGCAGACTGAGGCTGAGGCTGAAGCAGGCTGAGGCTGAGGCTGAGGCAGACAGACTGAGGCTGAGGCTGAGGCAGGCCGAGGCTGAGGCTGTGACTGCGTCTGCCGTGGCCGCTGCGACTGTCATCGCGAAGGCGACGACGACTGCGAGAACAGCAGAATTCGACAACTGGACTTTCATCTGAATCTTGGGGGGGTGCTTTCATATATGCTTTTAAACATCGCTGTTAGGTTGGTTTGCCGGGATAATTTCTTCTCCCCGTGCCTCCCCTGCACCTGTTCCTACCTTCTTTTCTTCTCCATTTTGTTCGCTGCTTTTTTCTTATTTTCTTGTTCTCCTCCTGTACATTTCACATTTCGCTTATACACAGCCGTCCACGGGTCCGCGCGCCGGTCGCCCGGCGCCCGGCCCCGCGGCCGCTGCGACTCAGGACTGCCACAGGGGTGCAGGTCTGAGCCATCCAGCCGACGGAGGCAAGGCGGTGGTCTCTCACACCCCTACCTCCCCCGGCTGGTGCGTGACGAGTGGCGCGGGGGGTCCAACGTTCCCCCCCGCCCGCAGAACGCAGGCGGCGGACGACGTCGACGGGGGGCAGGCAAGTCAGACATGCAAGAGAAAGGAGCGCAAGCAACAATTGAAGGGGCCATTGAGGTGTCAAGACACGCTATGGGAAACAATAAGACAGACGAGCAAGGGAGGCGGGAGCAGCAGGGAGACGGACGGGGAAACACAATCGTGAGATCAGATCAATCAACAGGAAGCGACACTTACCTAGACCAGCGGAGAGAGAGAGAGAGAGAGAGAGACCGAGAGAGCAAGAGACAGGGAGACAGAGAGAGGGCAAGATCGCAAGACCACGGGAGGACGGGCAAGGGGGGACATGGGCGAACAAGCGAACTGAAAGCATTTTGGCGGCCCGCCCCTTCGCGATCCCACTGCTGATACAGCCACCGCGCGTGAAGGCCCCCGGCCCTCTCAGGCCCCCTGGCGACCACGGCGCCCTCCCCGCCAGAGGCGGACAGTGCCCCCCGGACCAGCCACGCGAGGGGGGCAGCGTTGGAAGGGCGCGCGGCGCGCCCTAACGCAGCAAGCTAAGAATGGCAGGCGGAGGAGGAGGAGGAGGAGGAGGAAAAGGAGGAGGAGGAGGAGGCCGGCCTGGGGGCCGCGCGCAGGATTGCGCGGCCCACGAAAACAATGTGGCTGGCACGGGCCACAGGTTCCGCGCCCTCACAAAAAAGCATCTGCAAGAGCAAGTCAGGAGTGACGGACGGCCCAACGCGGCCCACCCCCACGCCTGGCAGTGCCTTGCGCGCCCGGTCTAAGGCCGGACAGCGAACGAGGACATGCCGGAGCGAGACACCGCGCCTGCGGCATGCACGGCACACTGGGATGGTTTCTGGGAGTTCCTCCTCGCCTAACACAGGCAGCGGCCATGCCCCCGTCATCCGGGCGACTGCCCAAAGCGGTAGTACCTCCAAAGGAGGGCCCCGTGCTTTTTTTATATTATTTATAGTTTTTTGTTTTTTTTCCTTCTTTTTTCTTTTTATTTGTTTTTTTTTTTTTACTATTTTTTTTTTATTTTTTTTTTTGTCTTTTTTTTTTTTTTTTGTCCCAGGTCAGCATGCCCTCATCGGGGAGTGCTGGACCAGGGCACAGCGCTGCAAAGGACCGATTGAGGCTCGGCAAAACCCGCGAGGCCCCCGCTGCGAAGGCCTGCTGGTCGTATCTGAGGAGTGCCGGGCGCAAGGCAAAGCGCCGATACTCCCGCAGGAGGACCTTCCTTCGGGTTGGGTCGAGCTGGGCAGCGCGGAGGGCCTCCGGGGGAAACAAAGGGTGAGAATCCAGGTCAGGAGGCGGGTCAGGCAGGCGGGAAGCCAGCGCCGCTGCGTCCGAGAGCCAGGTGGGGACGCAGAGGGCGCGCGAAGCACGGTACATGATTGCGCCAGGATGGTCGGGCGGGAGCACGGTGAGCCGAGCCCGAGCCATGAGCGCACGCTCGATGAACCGGGTGCCCATTCGCATGCGCCAGCCGCATTGCGCGACCACCACGACGTGCTTGATGGGCGGCCCGCCGTGGCATCCCAGCAGTCGGCGGCCCCACCCCACCTGAAGCTTGTTGAAACGAGCCTCGGCGCCAGGGACTCCTGCAAGGAGCGGACACGCAAAAAGAACAGCTGCCTCAACTCGAGGCGGCACCTGCGCGGCCGTCACCGGCACAGAAATAACCTTTATTGTTTCTTGCTTCATTTTTTTCTCTTTTTTTTTTTTTTTTTGTCTTTTTTTTTTTTTTTTACATTTTTTTTTTGTCCTTTTTATTTTTTCTATTTTTTTTTTTTTTTTCCGCTCTCCGCCGCGAAAAGCAACTTCTTGAAACAGGAGTCGCCGATAGCACAGAGCTCGTTCAGCAGCGGGCCAAAAGTCAGCCCTGAATCGACAAGAACACCGAGGAGGTGTTTCTGAGATACGACTGGGCAACCTGGTCGGCCTGGGATCGGGGCACCAAGCAAGGGCAAAACGCATGTCTTGTCACGCTCATACGTGAACGAGGACTTCATGCGGAACGCATAGCGACTACATGCCGAGGTGCTCTCATCGGAGATCACTGCCCGCACGGCGCCCTCAGACGGGCACGGCGTGGTGATATCGTCGACAAATTGAACCGGAGGCAAATGGAAAGACCCTGTAGCCTCGGCAAGCGCCACTCGGTCCGCCTCCACCGGGAGGCGTTGGAAGACGCCACGGAGCCGCTCTTCAGCAGACGCCGCAAGGGGGGCCGCCTGCTCTAAGATGCCCGCAACACTCGACTTAAACTCCTGAACCGGCAGGTCTCGCCAGGGCATGCTTTCCCTACATGCGGGGGGCGTAGCAATGGCCGCATCCAAAAGGGCGCTTCTGATCAGCAGCGGGATGCAGGAAGCGCATCCACCGGGTAGTACTTCCGAGATTTCGTCACGCAGCGCGCGTAGCTGCGCGTTACAAATATGCACGGAGAAGCGACGACCTTGGGCAGTTCCACATTTCAAGAAAAAGACCGGAGAGAGCAGGCCGTGGAGCCCCACTGTCTGTTGGTCTTGGGCCAGGATGTCGTCCAAGAGGAGCCAATCGGCCCCCTCGACCCCGGCGCTGTATGCACCGAGGAGCATGCCGTCGATCGAGGCGACATCGAAAGCCCAATTATTGTCAGCTATGGCCCACCAGGTTGGGCAGTCAAACGCGCGTCGTAGCTGCGCATTGAGGACAAGGGCAAGAACCTGGGATACAGGGTCTCCAACCCCGCCCTGTAGGGCTGCACCGCAATATGCCTCAATGAGGGCCCCATTCCGCGCTATCCACAAAGCGTCCTGCACAGACGCCATGTCGCTGGCGAAGGACACGGGTCGAAGGGCAGAGACCTTTCTGACCACGGGAGGGCCTGATTTCCGAAGAGGTGAAAACTGCCGGAGAGACCAGAAGCGAGACGTGACACAAAGGCGGCGGCCCAAGTTCAACAGCGCCCGCGTTAGGCGGAAACCCTCTTGAACTGGCGCCTTCACCGCTGCGTTGCACAAATGCACAGTCCGTTTACCAAGCTTCAACAAGGCAATGGCCTCTTCGACTTCGGTCTCGCTGTACAGTGGCTGCGCGCGTTCGGGCCCGGACGCGGCTCCTGCGCGCCGGATCCCTGAGACCACGCGAGACATGCGGTCCCTCTCCACAGGGCAGTGGGGGAAATCGTTCTGAGCGCGCCCCAACAGGTCCGCCTGAATTGCATCGAGCATCTCGCTCGTGGACTGGGTGCGCCCTGTCACTGGGCTGACGAGCTGGATATCAAATCTGTCCGCGTCCTTGAAAAATCCAGACAAGAAGCGCTCCGCGGCGCCTTTATTAATTTCCCGGAGGCGTAGGTAACGGTGCACCGACTTCCGACGCTGTTGCCAGGCTGCTTCTTCAGTCGCCCGTTTAAAGTCAGCAAAGCTAGAAAAAGCGGAGGGGGCTAACGGCACCGCAGCTGGTGCCCTCGCTCTCGCGGGTCCCCCGACAAGGCGGACAGCTCCTGAGCCATGGCCAACAATAGTGTACACTGCATCGCGGCACCATGCAGCCACATTTAGGACTGCGCGGCGATGGAGCCTCGTGGCCGAGCCTCCGTGCCAGGCCGGGCGCAACCACTGGGACTCCAGGAGAAGCTCAACCGCGTGGGCGAGCGCGGCCAAAGTTGGCGCAACCTCACTGAGGCTGGCCTCCCATTCAGCACCTGAGGTCCACGCTACTCGACCAAAGCCAGCGGCCAAGTGCGGCTCGACCAGACAGGGCGCATCCAGTAGGACGAGCTTGTGATCCGAAAGGGCTATGAAATCTTCCACCACCTGGACAGGTAGGGGGTCGCCGCGCAAACCTATAAAAATGTCAATGCACGTGCCGGAGGAGTGGGTCGGCTTGGGGGGGTTGAACGCCCTGAGGTTAGCCCTGTCCAGCAGTGCCTGGATATCTCTGTCAGGGCCGCGTTGGGAGCAGTGCAGGCAGCGGCAGGTCACCGCATGCGAGACGACGTATGTGAGGTGCACGTTCCCGTCACCCCCAATTAAAAGCCGGGCAAGCGGGTACTTGGCCTGAAACTCCGCGGCATGGGCAACGATAGAGGACCACGTGTCCCTGTCTCCTCCATGGACAGGGTACATGGCACAGAGAACGAGGCACGGAGAGCGCGCCGACGCGGAGGGCCAAACTTCAAACCACTGCTCACGCGCCGACGACGCCTCTGGAACGAATCTGACAGCCTGCTCCACCTCGGGCCTCACGAAGAGGCCCACGGTGTCCCACTCCGTGGACGTCGGGCCAATCCAAACAAAAGGAAAGCCTGGCGGTAACCACGCGCCCGGCGGGAACCGCGAGCCAGGCAGGATACAGACATCAACGCCATGCTCGACAAGAGCGTGTGCGACTGCCTCCAGGCGCCACTCAAGAATTAAGTCCGTACCAAGGTGCAGAAAACCCGTGCGGCCCGGGTTCAGCGTGGCAATGCGGAAGAGTGGGCGCGCGGGCGGGACAGGCCCCAGGACGCGCCCAGCCGCTTCTGCGGCAGCAGCCTGGGGAACTCCCCCAACGTAGGGCCCCCCCACAATGCGAGAGACCCCGGGAAACGCCATCAGCGACGGGAGCAGCGCGCGCGCGAGAAAGTGTTGCAGCTCCACTGCGAAGGCCCATAGGGGGCCAGCTACGGTGCCCGCATGGCGAGTCACCCCATCTGGCCACGCCGGAGCCAGGTGCAGCAGGGCTAGGAAGTCCCTGGAGGCGGCCGCCAACTCCGCGCGGATCTGGGGCGCACCTAACCACCGCATGGCCTTCTCACGAAGCGGGGCCTGGGACTGCGCGGCCTCCGCTCGCATCCGCGAGCGCGTCGCCGCCTCCTCCTCCCAGGGGGCGCGTCGGCGATCCATCGCTTCGGCGCTCCAGAGGGCGTTAGCTCGAGCCCTATCGGAGCAGGGGCGGCACGGGGTAGGGGAAATGCGAGACGACGACGACGGCGCAGCAAGCAATCAAGGGGCGGGGGCCGCATCGCCGCTGCAAGGCAGGATTTTGCATGCAAGCACAACACGGCGTGAGAAGGGGACAACGGGACAATAGAATGTAAGCACGTGGGGACTTGCGTGCGCGCAACACTGTGGCCTGGGAAAGACACGACCACACGGCGACATGCAAGAGCGACAAGGGGGTGGGAAGACGGGCGCCCCCTCCATCTTCCCACCTGCTGCCTGACCTCGTCAGACACGCTGGTCACCCCCAGCGGGACGCCGAGAGGGGGGGGGCTCGCCAGGAGGTGGGGTGGGAAGATGGCCGCCCCCACCGTCTTCCCGGCAGCGGCCGTGGGCAGGTGGGTGGTCGACAGCCTCCCCCCTGCTTCCCAGCCGCACGCATTGCTTCCCACCTGCCGCAAGCCCCACGTCCCCCCGGCCCCCCCGGCCGAACGCCGGGGTGGGCACCCCCAGGAGGGGTGGGAAGATGGCCCCCCCGCCATCTTCCCAGCTGCCGCCGTGTTGCCGGCACGCTCCCTCGAGGAGCCGACTCACGCAGACGAGCAGAGAAGCAAAGCAACGGGCTGACGTGGAAGCTGAACAAAGACGCAGTGAAGCATGACCCCGCACGCGCGTGCTACCGCGAACAGAGAAAGGACAAGGTGACTGCGCCATGTGAGCACGCGCTGCATGCAAGATAAGCGCGGGGGACATCGCTGCGAAGCCGGACGTTGCACGCAATGAGCTCGAGACAGCGCGAGCAGAAGACAATGTAAGTGGGACGGCTTCCCGCGCGAGGCGCCTTTTCCTTTGCACAACGCGCCCGGGCCTTGCCGCTCCCCAAGCGCCACGTCCAAAGACACTCTTTATGCAGGACGAATTAGCGCTGGGGCCCTAGCCTGCAAGTCGGGCACGCGCGTGCAGATCTGCGCGAGCTCATGCGGCATCGCGCATCTAGGCTTCTCGGGGCCGAAGAGAAAAAACAACGTCGTAGCCCGGGCAATGACAGGGCATAAGGAGATCGAGGAAAGAACACGTGCGACAGGCAAACTGGACAGGAGCTTCGGCTGTCCGCCCCGACAGCGGGGGCGACGGGGGCACGCCCACCCCCTCCCCCGCTGGCGACGCCGACAATAGAGGGGGGCGCTGGAGTGGGGCACACGACTCACTAGGAGGCTTCAACGAGGACACCGGTCTCCAACCGGGCCGCGAGCGCTTGCTGGCGAGGCAAGCGGGGGTGGGGCGGCGAGACTAGCCAGGGCCCAACCTGTCCCGCGCCCGCACGCGCGGGGGGGCCGGGGCGCCGTGCACTGCCGGGGCCGGGGCCGTAGCCGTCCTAATCTCGGCGACAGGCCCCAGAAACATTAAGAGCTCTTCCAACTTGGCGTCGAAAGCCGCCCTCTTGCCCTTGACGACAATGCGCCCCTGCCGCTTGTTCACGAGCTGTATCGTGAGCTTCAGTAACGGCCCCGTCCTCCAAGTGACTTCGACGGCGGGCTGATGAAAATCGCCCGTGGCAAAGCCAACAGGCGGGGCCAGGGCGGGCCGTGCCCCGCGCCCCTTCGGAGCCGCAGCCTCGATGTGGACGCCCATCGCCCTGACGATTGCATGCAGGTCGCCCTGGGACAAGCACCGCGTGTGGAACGTCGCCTCCATGGCAACGCGACCGTCCGTCGACCCCCCCCACCGCAGTGTGGAGCCTGCTGTGCCAGGCACCCACGGCCCCATCTAGCTCAGATGCCCTGGTGTAACGCGCGAGCGACTGGGCGGGGGTCGCAAGCGCGGCGTCATTTGGGACAGCGCCACCAGCCGCCGCGTCCTGCAGGGGGGGAGCCTGCGAAGCGGGGCCGGCCGGGACCCCGGCTGGCGAGCGGTCGCGGGACCGCGATAGCTCGCTGATCTCCTCATTCAAGGCGGCGGTGCGGGAGATCCACGCTGCAACTTCAGGTGGCCGGTGCATCACCACCTGCTGGGTAGACCTCTGGAACCACAAAATCTGGCCCCCAGTGGGGTCGCGAAACTCCTCCCAATCCGGACGCGCTGCCTGAAGGGCCTCCAGCTCCAGGCGCAGCGAACGGATCGCTTCAGGTGAAGCCGCCACGGGTGCCACCACCACAGGCGCTGTGAGCTGCAACGCGGCCCTCGCCCGCGCTGCCATCGGCGGGGTCGCCGCGCCCCCCGGCGGCGCCCCCTCCGGAGCAGCAGATGCGTCTGCGGTGGCGCGGGCAGGGGCCGGAACTGGGGGAGCAGGGCCCGTGCCCGGGTGGTCCCACCGGCTTTCCCCTGTACGCCTGTTCTGGAAGAACAAAGCCCCAGACGGCGCACGGCGAGACTCCCATCCCGCCGGCAGCGGCGGCGGCGACAAGTCCGGAGGGCCCGGGGACTTCGCCTCGGGGGCGGGCTGCCGCCTCACCGGTGAATTCGCTGCGACAGGCGGCGGCGGCGGCGGCGGGGGCGGTGGCAGCGGCGACAAAGGCGCCGCGCCGACCCACCCCTCCGGCGGAGAGACCGCCAAGCCGCGCGCCGGGGGCGCCGGGGAGAGCACTGCACGAGCCTTCGGCGCCGCCCCGGGGAAAGCGCTGAAGTCCCCGGGGGGGGCCTCAATCGGGCGCGGGGTAACTGGCTGAGACGGCAGCATGGCACTCAGCTCAGCCGACAAGCCACGCTCTGGCGAGTCAGCCACTTCTGTCGGGCTACACGTCTGCTCAGGGGCCGGCTGCTCAGAAGACCTTGAGCTGCAGCGGCGCCGACGGTCCCGGCGGCCACGGTCCCGGTCCCGGTCCCGGTCCCGGTCGCGGTCCCGGTCGCGATCCCGGTCGCGGTCCCGGTCCCGATCACGACTACGGCTCCGCTCCCGGTCCCGGTTCCTGTTGCGCTTCACCGGCATCGCGGCGGGGCCGAGGGGCCGGGTTGCGGGCTCCGGGGCGCGGGCAGGGACCGGGCGGCGCGTGGCGTGGCAAGCCCTTGAGCACACGTTCCACCGGGAAAAATAAAGACGGAGGTCCGGTCCTGCATATGTGAGAAACGCGACAATCCTTTGTTGGGGCAATACGGAGGAAGAGGGGGGAGGGCGAGAGAGGCGAAGACGAGGCCTGGAAACGCGGACGAGCTCCCACCCCCTCCCGGGTCAACCGAAGGCTGCCCGACAGACGGCCGGCAACTTAAGAAGTCACATAGCGACTGCGATCAGGCCAAAGCGACACAGCCCAGCAGGGGCACCCCGGGCTCGGCACGGCCGGCGACGAACCAGCGAGCCCGGGGAAGGACGGCCAGAGAAGGCCGAGGCGAGGCACCAACACGACACGGCAACCCCGCGGCACCCACACGGCAACCCCACGGCACCAACACGACACGGCAACCCCACGGCACAACACGACACGGCCAGAACAAACACACGGCACACGCACAGCACGGCGGGGGAGGGGGGAGGGCGGCGGCAGGAACGCACAGCGTACGGATTGCAGGGCTCCGTGGAATCCGAACCTCCGTTATCACGACGACAAACGTGACTTGGATACGCTTGCGGGGACGGGCGCAAGCTTCGGAGGAGGGGGGGTGGGAAGACGGCCGCCCCCATGATCTTCCCACCTGCGGCCCGGCGCGCTGGTGGCCTGCGAAGCGGGGGAGGGCGACGCCCCCCCAGACGGGCGGCTGTCGGGGAGGCCAGCCAGGGGGTGGGAAGACGGCGCCCCCCCTCGTCTTCCCACCCGCGCCTGGAGAGCGGGACAGCCCTGCCCCTACAGCACCCTGCCGGCGATGCGGGGTGCTGGCGCGCAGCAAGGAAGGAGGGGGGGGCGACCGGCGGCCGGGGGTGGGAAGACGGCCGCCCCCGCGATCTTCCCACCTGCGGCCTGGCGCGCTGGTGGCCAGCGGAAAAAGGGAAGATCTCCCTTGGCGGCCGGGGGGGGGGGGCAGGCCAGGGAGGAGGGAAGGGAGGGAGGGAGGGGAGAGGGGAGGGACAGGCAAGGGAGGAGGGAGGGGTGGGCAGCACGGGGGGGGAGGCGACGGCGACGCCAGGGGGGGGTGGGAAGATGGGCGCCCCCCACGTCTTCCCACCAGCCGCTTGTCCCACGTCGGACACTTTGGTCTCCCCCACCCGGGCGCCGAGAGGGGACCCCGGAGGGGGGTGGGAAGACGGCCGCCCCCGCCATCTTCCCGGTTGCGACCGTGCGCGGGGGGCACACCCGAGAGGGGGTGGGAAGACGACCGCCCCCGCCATCTTCCCAGCTTCGGCCGTGCGCAAGTGCGACAAGGGGGTGGGAAGACGGGCGCCCCCTCCATCTTCCCACCAGCAGCCTGCCTCGTCAGACACGCCAGTTACCCCCAGCCCGGACGCCGAGAGGGGGGGCACGCCAGGAGGTGGGGTGGGAAGATGGCTGCCCCCACCTTCTTCCCGGCAGCGGCCGTGGGCTGGTGGGGGGTCGACAGCGTCCCCCCTGCTTCCCGTCCGCACGCGTTGCGGGCTCCATGCCTTTGGGGC
This sequence comes from Prorocentrum cordatum, assembly GCA_963575745.1. NCBI lineage: Eukaryota > Dinophyceae > Prorocentrales > Prorocentraceae > Prorocentrum > Prorocentrum cordatum. The sequence continues at coordinate 67,906 of CAUYUJ010004379.1, forward strand.
GCCTGGCAGAGCCCTCCACGCGCCGCTGGTACAATGGCGACGACGAAAGACGGCGGCAACGACGACGACGACGACGGCGACGACGACCACGACGACGACGACGACGTCGACGACGGCGGCGGCGGCGACGGCGACGCCCAGGGGGGTGGGAAGATGGGCGCCCCTCACGTCTTCCCACCTGCCGCATGCCCCACGTCCCCCCGGTCCCCCCGGCCGAACGCCGGGGTGGGCACCCCCAGACGGGGTGGGAAGATGGCCGCCCCCGCCATCTTCCCAGCTGCCGCCGTGTTGCCGGCGCGCTCCCTCGAGGAATCGACTCACGCAGACAAGCAGAGAAGCAAAGCAAAGGGCGCTCTTTCCAGCCCCCGGCCCAAGCCGCCACAATCATAGGCACTGCAAAAGCACAACAAAATAATAACTACCCCCTCAAATTGCTTCAACATTGATTGGGTCATACGATGTCCAAAACCAAGAATATCCAACGCGCGATGGATGGCATTACTGTTGGGCAAGCGGCTAAAACATATCCAAACACAAATCACCAAATGAGCAACAATTCCCTTAGCTCCAGGAGGGAACAACGACTTTATCACTCGGGTGCTCCAACGGAGTGTCAGTATAATACTTGAATCTGCCTACCCTGCTTGAAGCTTTCCGCAGCTCACACAACGCAAATTCCAAATGCAAAAGAGAGAAATTCCAGACACGGTGGGCACGCGCATGCGGGAGAAGAACGCGCAGCATAGCATCACCAAATGGGGAATAATACAAAATAATGAGAAGAATAGAGCAACGCCGGATAGCGTGAGCGGAAGAATCCCGCTGCTTCAACGGAAGCGCCACTCGGACTCTTCCATCTGGGTCACAGTCTTTGGCTATCTCGGCCAGGGCACGCCCTGTGCCCCAGTCTGCTATCACATGAGTTTCCAAGGAATGTCTGCACTCCATCCGAATGGTCTCAGATACAGCCGTAGTCCCGAGCCAATACAAGCAAAATAATGACTTGAAGGGACCTACGCTAGGAAACCCGCAGAAGAAATCAAACCATTTACCGGGCACCGTTGGGACGGCATCTCCGGCAGCCGGCTCTTCCCAATCTGGATTTTCGTTATCCACTTCGGACCGCTTAGCCGAAAAATTCGCATCACTAAAAATCTGCCCAATCTTTGTTGCCGCCAAGTCGTCCTGTAAAATCGGAGCCAACTGTGTTTCAAGGCGGCGAGATGTGCGATCCTGATTAAAAAGAATGCGACAAGTACGCCTCTGGTAGACACCGGAGTGATGGCGGCCCTCTGAATCTATAGCGCGGCCCGAGCCAGCATCCCGATCGATGAAGGCTTCAAGCGTTCGCAAGATCGCTGTTTTGGATTCAGAATCCACGATGGCACAAGATTCAATAAAAGAGCAGACAACAGGCCTACATTTCGAACAAAATAAATTGCCCCGATCACCAAACCTAGCCTCCAGGACAGACATGCACTTTGTATTTACATCCAGACTAGAGATAGAAATTGACTTGGGGGCAGATGGCCGATCCGATCTGTCGTACCGCGCTCTCTCACCGCACCATAAACAAGAGAAGGTGTTGGTTGTCATTCCGCGCATCTGACCAGAAGCATCAGCCCCCCGGGCTCTTTTCCGAGGGACCGCGTCGCTGCACTCTCGATCGGCGCGCAAGGCCGTCCGAAGCGGCGTGCCACCCAACGATCTCGGACCCTGGTTTCCCGGCGACACAGGGGCCACCTGCTCAGCCATCCCGGCGTCCCGGGTGGAGCCAGCTGGGGCTGGGCTGGGCGCCAGGGAACAGTCTGAGCCGCGCAATGCGGATCGACGGACAAGGGATGGGAAGAGCTGTGGGGCCCGCAATATGAGAACGAGGGCGCAATAAATGAAATTACACCCCCTGGGATGTGAGAGAGGGGAGCGGAAGGAAGGGCGAGGAGGGGGGACAAAAATGCAGGAGGAGGAGGAGGAGGAGGAAGAAGAAGAGGAGGAGCAGCAGCAGGGGCAGGAGCGGGCTGCGAGCGTGTCTCCCCCCGGGCAATCCACATTGGATTCCGACGGACAGCCACCCCTTGCTGCATGGCACGCACACTTACCTCAATAAACAACACTGCAAGCTGCATGCACGAGTCCTGTTGAACCCACCGGCGACGACGACGACGACGACGACGACGACGACGCCGACGCCGACAACGGCGACGACGACGACGACGACGAAGACGACGACGACGACGACGACGAAAACGACGACGACGACGACGACGACGACGACGACGACGACGACGACGCCGACGACGACGGCAAACATCGAGCCCATGCAAGCCCGACTGCGCAGGAGTGCTACATGAACATGCTGGAGCAATCCGAAATGGGAGGAGACAATAAGACAGGCGATGAATCAGGGTAGGACGAAGGAGGGGGAGGCACACTGGAGTACTGCATCGGGTCAGTTAACAAACGCGCACGTTCGGATACAGGGCCACACACACACACACACACACACACACGTAGCACGCGAGCGTGCTAGTTTGCAAGTTTGCTTTGCTCTGCGACGGCCGCGCCGGGCCAGCACGCAACGCGTTCGAGCACCCAA
>CAUYUJ010004380.1:0-100000 GCA_963575745.1 Prorocentrum cordatum
CCCCTATTGGAGGGGATGGACGCCCCCCATCGTACATCCCAGGGTCGGGCACGCACTTCCTGGTCCAGCCGAGAGCCCCACGAGGCCTGGGACAGGGGTCGACGAACTCCCTGTTGCCATCCCCACCGCCTGCGCCCCGGAGAGGAGAACATCTCCATCTGCCCCTGGGGGCTCAGCGCCGCGTGCTGCTGCTCGAAGATCTGCAACGAGTTCGAGAGCCTGTGGGGCATCTGCTGACGGCTCCGCGCGGGCCCCCCGCGCGCGAGCGAGCGCGCGCCGCCTCGCGCGGGGGGCATCGTCTCCGAGCTGAGGGGCGGCGCGAATCAGAGCCCTCCCCCCCCCAATGCCTGATCGGCGGGATCGAGGGGGAAGGGGGAAGGAGGAGGAGGAGGGAGAAGGAGGAGGGAGGAGGAGGAGGACGAGGAGGAGGAGGAGGAGGTGGAGGACGAGGAGGAGGGAGGGAGGAGGAGGGGGAGGAGGAGGAGGAGGAGGAGGAGGAGGAGGAGGAGGAGGAGGAGGAGGAGGAGGAGGGAGGAGGAGGAGGAGGAGGAGGGTTTAGGAGGAGGAGGAGGAGGAGGAGGAGAAGGTCTGCGGCCTGGCTGGCGCAATACTATTTGTTTCAATTATGTTCGCACTACTGTCTCGGCTGTGCCTGCCAGGCTTGCTTAGTTTGCTATCGACCTAAGTCGGCATTCGATACGTTTATTATTCTGCAGTTACGCTCCAGGCTGTAGCCCCAATTTTGCGCAACGTACGAGGAGGAGGAGGAGGAGGAGGAGGAGGAGGACGACGAAGAGGAGGAGGGGGAGGAGGAGGGGGAGGAGGAGGGGTGAGGTGGTAGGGGGAGGGGAGGAGGAGGGGAGTTTTCTATAGTGTTACCCCCCTCTCCCTCACCTCCCCTTCGAGGTCCTGGTTATCCGTCTTCTTCCCTCTTTCTCTCTCCTGCCTGTCTTCTCTCATGTACACTCTTACATGGACCAGACACAGCCGGTCACTCATGTGACCTGGCTGTTTAATGTGAACACCCCCCCCAGGGCCGCACAGCCCTTGGGGGGGAGAGGCTGCGATCGTCGATGTCTTCAGCCATCAGGAATCAAGAGGAAGAGGAGGAGGAGGAGGACGAGAACGAGGAGGAGGAGGAGGAGGAGGAGGAGGAGGAGGAGGACGAGGAGAACGAGGAGGAGGAGGACGAGGAGGAGGAGGACGGGGGTGAGGGGTCGTTGACTGGAGGAGGTGGAGGAGGAGGAGTAGGAGGAGGATGAGGAGGAGGAGGAGTAGGAGTAGGAGGAGGGGGAGGAGGAGGAGCAGGAGGAGGAAGAGGAGCAGAGCAGAGCAAGTCAGGATGGATCCGCGATGCGGCAGCGCACCCGCTCGTCCAGAGCCCCTCCCTCCTGTACAGGCACACCCAGTGGGGGCCCATGCCAAGAAACACCCTGCTCGCATCCAGGGTGCCTTTGGTTTCTTGGGTTTCTATGCATCTGCTATAGACAGCGTGACGTTCCCTGACCAAAAATCCATGAACGTCCTGGGGTCTCAGTGTTAGGTTTCTTGTGGAAGGCTTCTTGTGGACTGGCCTCCACTGTACACGCACTCCTTTTCGGCATGGGAAGCGCGCCCCTGAAAGACGAGCAGCCCGCAGGCCATTCAGGCGACAGTCCCGTTTTGAAAGCATAATGCCATGCATCGTTCTAGCGATAGCGAGCACTAGGATGATACTGTTCGAGGAGGTTGAAGAGGAGCGAGGTCCCTGTTTTGAAATTGGGCCGCTCTCCCTCCTGTGCAGGTCTCGCGCAACCGTGAACTTCCGACCATGAGGCTGAGGACGTCTCAGGCAAGATCACATCTAGGAAGGAATCGGCATCCCCTTCGCGTAACATTCGCAATATTCCATTCTGGGCCAACCAACTAGAAGGTCTCAAGCGAGAGCCCCAGTTTGAGACGGCACGATTGTCCGTCCTCGCAGCTGGTGGAGTACATGTCAAGGCTTAAGGCCAACGTGCGCGGCGCTGAGGCGAGAGCCACATCTGGACGACGACCGGCGATCCAGTCATGCACTTCTGGAAGACTGTTCAGACGAATGTGCGCGGCGCGAAGGCGAGAACCACCGTTTGAACAGGACCCGACTTTATTTCGGGAGGGAAAAAAACACAGGCACAATGAATCGTCGACTCCTAGGAAAATATTCAAAACTGTGGGAAGTGGGGGGGAAGACGAAAACCCGGAAAACACTAGAAAATATGGGGAATCTTGGGATATGTGTCTATTTGGTTGTATGTCCCTGGGCCCCTTTACTGTTGTCTGAAGGGGGCCTCTCTCCCTCTGCCGCCCGACGCCTTTCGAACTGCTTTTGCACGGCTGCGCCTGGTCGGTGTGGTGAAGTGTTGTTGGCCTGTTGGTTGGCTGGCTGGCAGATCTCGGCTGGTTGGCCTCCCGTCCAAAGATATCCTGGGTCTCCTCGATGGGGTCGGACCCCCGACCCAGACCCCCTCGCGCTGCGACAGAATCACGACGGGGGAGTTTTTGTTGGCAATTTTCGGTCTCCGGGGGCCCTCACCGGGCCTCGGGACCGTCAAAAAAACGATTCAGGACGAAACACCAGTGCCGGGGAAGGGGTCCAGACCTCTGGGGGTCGGAGGATCGCCGATGCATCGCCGATGCGGCTCGATGTGGGGCCCAATTTTCTTCACGCCGACATCGCCGATGCATCGCCGACGTCGCCAGTGCATGGCCGATGCATCGCCGATGCGTCGCCGATGCGTCGCCGATGCATCGCCGATGTATCGGCGATGCGGCGAGAGCCTCCGACCCCATCTACTCGGATCCCGTGTAGGAGGCCTCTGGATATGGTCGGCAGTTGATCTGGGCTGGTTGCTGGCCGGCTGGTTGCGCGCGTCTGCAGCACGCACTGAGACCTGTTGCCTCGGGGACCTTTCCATTGTAATGTGCGAAGGTTCGCGTCTCCGGGAGCGGGTCCAGGGCCGAATCTGCAGGACATGACGGGAGCGAGCAGCTTCCTCCGAATGCATTCCCAGTACGGATGCCTCCTCGCAGCCTGCTGGCCCCGAAGGGGCCGACGTATTGCAACGGTTGGACGCTTTTGAAGAAGAATGTGCGGAGCGCCAGGGCGAGAGCTGCATCTTGAATGCAGACCGTCCTCCGTCCGTGTCGCTTTTGAGCATCGTGTTTCGGGGTCATTGCCGGTGGGGCTGTCGGAGGCGGAACGCGCAGCCGCCCTGCCGGCACGCCTAGTGGTGCGACGAGGGGGAGGCACGTGAGGAAGGGGGATCTGGACGTGTTGGAGACATCGGGGACCCCTCTGGAGGGAGGAGGAGGAGGAGGAGGAGGAGGAGGAGGAGGAGGAGGAGGAGGAGGAACAGTTGGAGGGAAGGATGAGGAGGAGGAGGAACAGTTGGAGGAGAAGGAGGAGGAGAACCAGGAGGAGGAACAGCACGGGAGCACGGAATGGAGGCCTCCTCCGCCTTCCTTTGTGGGCCCTCGGGGTCCACACTCGTCGCTGATTGCTGCCAGACGCTGCTCGCAGAGCAGAGCAGAGCGGTGCCCGAGGTTGGGGGAGAATGACCAGGGGCCGCGGGGCGAGAGGCGAGGAGCAGAAAGAGGAGGAGAAAGAGGAGGAGGACGAGCAGGAGGAGGTGGAGGAGGAGGAGGAGAATCGGAGGGAGGATGAGGAGGGGGAGAAGGAGGAGGAGGAGGAAAATCGGGAGGGGGGAGGAGGAGGAGGAGGAGGAGGAGGAGGAGGAGGACGAGAAGGAGGAGTCGGAGGACGAGGAGGAAGAGGAGGAGAAGAATCGGGCGCAGCAGGATGATGAGGAGGAGGAGGAGAAGGAGGAGGAGGAGGATGATCGGAGGGGAGGAGGAGTCAGAGGACGAGGAGGAGGACGAGCTGGAGGAGGAGAAGAAGGAGGAGGAGTAGGAGGAGGAGTGGGGGGGGAGCAGCATTTTCAGCGACGGTAAGTGAGCGAGTAGAGTGCGAAATCCGAACCCTACCCTCGCCAGTCCACGATTCAGGAAACTCGATGAGCTGCAGGGGAAGAGTTCGGAATTTGTCGAGCACGTGGAGGGAATCTGAACCTCACACCCGCGTCCCATCGATTTAGGAGAATCGATGGTTGGTGGGGGTAGGGTTCGGATGTCGCCACCTACGTAAAACCGTTTCAGTGCGTTCTGGAACGCTCTAAGAGCGTTCGGGGACGCTCTGAGAGTGCCGCGGCGGTCCCATCCAGTACGTTCATCGTCTATATACCTTGGGCGCTTGGAATCGTTTCCAGAGCGGTGGATTGGAAGTCATGCGTCTGCACTGTCAGGTCTCTACAAACATTGATGAAATCGCTTGAACAAGTACTTATTTTTGTTCTTGCGTTGTCTGGCCTGTAGCTTTCCATCGTCAGGGCCCGCTGCGGACGGGCCGTGGGCTCCCACGCCTGTTTTTCACACCAGTGCCAGTCAGGCGTCGGAGGTTCTTTGTTTCCCCGAAATTCTCGGCTGCGCGCGGGAACCACTTTCGGCCCCCGCCTCATCGATGGACGTTGCGACGGGAACGGGAGAGCGGGAGTGAAGACGGCAGGGAAGGCAGGGCTCCCACGAGGGCGCGAAGTTATTCGCGCTTCGCGGTCCTCGTTCCTTCTCCCCCTCCTCGTCCTCCTGTTCTCCCTTTTGGGGGGCGGCGCGAGAGCGCGAAGTTATTCGCGCTTCGCGGAGCGCGCAGCGCGAAGTTGGGAGCCCTAGGGGAAGGCAAGGAGCAGTTTTCGGCAATGAAACAAAAAAACGATAGAAGAACGATGATCCACAGCGACGGGACCGAGGTCACTGAACAGACTGCCCTAAACGCGCTGAAACCACGTGGCGTTTTTTGGCTGCATTTTCAGCTCGTCAAAAGCCCAAAGTAGAAAACGCTTCAACATACGATCAGGGCGTTGTTAGATGAACGCCGGAGCTCAGAGATTCCCGATTCCGAGACCCCCGATGCCGTGATTTTTGATGACGTGGGCCCCCCGGAGGTCCAGACCCCTTCCCGTGGACGGGAATTGTTTGGACGGTCCCGAGGCCCAGCAAGTGCCCCCAGACGCCGAACATGGAGAAAACCTTCCGACGCAATGGGTGGCCTGTCATACAGTAGAGACCCATGCCAAGAAACACCCTGCTTGCCTCCGGGGCGCTCTGGATCTATTAGGTTTCGACGGTTCTGCAATGGAAAGCGTGACTTTCACACCAAAAGTCCAGTGGACGCCCTGGGGTCTAAGGGTTGGGTTTCTTGTGGAAGGTTTCTTGCGGCGGTCGAGCCCCTACTGCAAGGCCGGCCGCCAGCAGACCGTTCGCGTAGATCTTCGGAGCAGTCGGGGAAACTCGAATAAGAAAAATTGTGCAAACAGAAACTTTCGGCGCTCCGCGCGGATTCCTTGGATCGGCGCTGGGCCCGCCCCAGAGGGGTCTCCGGCGCCGCCCCTGCAGTTCTGTGGGAGGCGTGCGGCGCGAGCTCGCGTCAGCTTTCAGACCGGCTTGTTCTCGTAACTTTCTCCTGGCGGCCCCGTCGGGCCAACCCGAGTCCCCAGAACCCTGAGGTTTGCGTCTCCCCGATTCTGTGCCCTGAAGGCTCGGGAGGCCTGAGTCTGACTACCTACCAGACCACCCCAACCCCGACCGAAGACCTGAAGTTCGGGTTGGGGCGGGGTGCGGGCTTCGTAGGTGTTTCCCCGATCCTCCCAGGCCCCCGCCCCACTGGGGGATCCGCGCTGGGCCCCACCGGCGGCGCTTCGGCGCCGCCCCTGGCGCGATCCGCGCGCGCCAGGGAGGGGGGGCCCAGCGCAGATCCAAGAAATGCGCGGAGCGCCAAGAGTTCATGTTTGTGGCGTTTTTTCTTCCTCTATACCAGGAGGGCAACTTGGGGTCCTTGGGTGGGGCTAGGGTGGTTCTGGTGGGTGGTGAGAGTCGCCGCCGTGGGCGTGGCGCAGCAGCAGCGGTGCCGGCTGCACGCCTCGCGGCGCGGCCGGCCGCGCCGAGGAGGCAGGCGGCCGCCCTCCGCCCTCTCGCGGCGAGGAGGGCCCTGGAGCGGCCGCGGCAGCAGCGCCGTCTGCGGCGTCGTGCTCCGTCTTCGTCGCTGTCCTCGTCGTCGCCGTCGCCGCCGCCGCCGCGGCCGCCGTCGTCGTCGTGGCCGCCGTCGCCGTCGCCGCCCTCGCCGTCGCCGTCGCCGCCGCCGCGGCCGCCGCCGTCGTCGTCGTCGTCGTCGTCGTCGTCGTCGTCGTCGACGATGGCGCCACGCGGCCCGTGCGCCCGCGCGCGCGAAGGGGGAGGACGAGGAGGAGGAGGAGGAGGAGGAGGAGGAGGAGGAGGAGGAAGGAAGAGGAGGAGGGGAGAGAGGAGGGGAAGAGTGGGTCTGGGGGGTCGCGCGGCCGACCGCTCCTGGCGCGCTCCGCGCGCGCCCGCGCGCTCGCGAGGTAGCTGGACCCCCTCGCTGCCCCTAACACTCACGCGACGGCAACACTTCGCGCCCCCCCACAAGAAGGAGCTCCCCCGCTAGTGGGGGAGGGAGGGGGGGAGTCCACCTCCTCCTCCTCTCCTCCGCCGCCTCCTCCTCCTCCTCTGTCTCCCTCCATCCTCCTGCTCCTCCCCAACTCCTCCTCCTCCTCCACCTCCTCCTCCTCCTCCTCCTCCTCCTCCTCCTCCTCCTCCTCTTAGAAGCCTCTGGGGGCCTCCCGGGCCCCTCCGGACCGATTTTTCAAGGCGGGCCGGGCGACGAGGAGGCGGGGGAAGTCCCGGCCCCAGGGTCCGAAGCGGGCATCCAGAGTCTAGGCTTCCTAGGTGGGGTCCGAGAAGATGGAGTCGGAGGATTGCGCCGCATCGCCGATGCGTCGGCGATGCATCGTCGATGCGGCTCGATGTGGAGCCCTCCAATGCGTCGCCGACGTCGCCAATGCATCGCCTGCACGTGCAACTCCATCCTCAAGAAGGAGCTTCCCCGTTGGGGGGGGAGGGGGAGGTCCCTCGAAGAAGGAAAAACGGCAGAAACATAAACTTTTGGCGCTCTGCGCGGATTTCTTGGATCCGCACTTTGGCCCCCCCCCGGCGACGCCTCCAGCGCCGCTCCTGGCGCGCCCCGCGCGCCAGGGCGGGTGGTCCAGCGTAGATCCAAGAAATCCGAGCGGACCTACAACAGTTTATGTTTATTTGGTATTGCTGTTCCTCTAGTCCCGGCCGCGGGGTCTGAAACGGGCATCCAGAGGCCAGCGTGGTTTTGCTCCAAGGCGTCGGATGATGATGCCCTCCTGGGGGGAACACAAGCGACACATGGACTTGACCTGGAGAGCGTTTTCTGGCCTCCTCTTCTCTCTCCTCCCACCCTCCTCCCACCCTCCTCCTGCTCCTCCTCCTCCTCCTCCTGCTCCTCCTCCTCCTCCTGCTTCTCCTCCTCCTGCTTCTCCTCCTCCTGCTTCTCCTCCTGCTCCTGCTCCTGCTCCTCCGCCTCCTCCTCCTCCTCCTCCTTCTCCTCCTCCTCCTCCTCATCCTCCTCCTCCTCCTCCTTCTCCTCCCCCTCTCTCTCTCTATCGGCGTAGTGTGCGTGTACGTCATCCGCTGAGTGAGGAAGAAACAGAGTTCAAGTGCAACTGCGATGTTTCACCATGATGTACGTTTTTTCGCTACGTCGGATCTCAGGGTTGATCCTGGCCAGACCGATCCGATTCGATTCCGATATTCTGAACATCCGAGGCGCCCCGATGTTCGCATGGGGTCGGTGTGCATCTTTCCGCAGCCGATCCGATTCGATTCCGGCTCCGTGCCGATGCGGCCCGATCCGAGGCACCTTTCGACTCGATCCGATGCCCCGTTCGATGTCGATTGATATCGTGCCGAGCGTGCGCTCGGGCATGGTCATACGACTCCGTGCCGATGCGGCCCGATCCGAGGCACCTTTCGACTCGATCCGATGTCCCCGGTCGATGGCGATTGATATCGTGCCGAGCGTGCGCTCGGGCGCAGTCACACCGTGCCCTATGACCCTCCCTCGCAGAAGGACAACGCTGCATACAGTGGAGACCCATGCCAAGAAACACCCTGCTCGCCTCCAGGGTGCCCTAGGGTTCGTGGGTTCGAAGGTTTTGCTGTGGAGAGCGTGACGTTCCCACACCAAACATGGATGGGCGTCCTGGGGTCTCAGGGTTGGGTTTCTTGTGGAAGGTTTCTTGTGTTCGGGCCCCCTCTGTATCCACTAGACGGCCCTGGGCGTTTACTAAACAGCCCTGCCCTGTTCGATTCCTTCCCTGGGTGCGTTTACTCAACGGCTTCGCATGTCGGGGTGATTCTGATGGGGGTTGCCTTTCTGCCCTCTACAGAAGAGCAACGCTGCATAAGCACAACACTTATCGGAGGCCCGCGCGGGCTTCTTGGATCTGCGCCTGGGCCACGCCCTGGCGGCGCCGCCCCCGGCGTGTCCCCGCGCGCGCCAGGAGGAGGGGGGCCCGGGCGCCGATCCGAGAGACCCGCGCGGACCTCCAGAAGTTTGTGTTTGATGGGCCCCTTTCCCACGACCACCACAATAGGAAGGAGAGGGAGGAGGAGGAGGAGGAGGCGACAAAGAGGAGGAGAAAGGGAGAGGAGGAGGAGGAGGAGGAGGAGGAGGAGGAGGAGGCGGACCTCCCCATCCTCCCTTCTTCCCCGTCCTACCTATGGTAGTGGTGGTGAAAACTTGCTCATCATGTGCTGTTTGTGCCGCGTGCCCTTCTCCGACGCGTCCCGCCCCGCCCGCCCCCTGGGGCCCAGGCGACGATCCACAAGTTTGTGCTGCTGTTCCTCGAGGGGCGAAGAACCCCTAGGCCGAATCACAGAGAAAACGCGGCCTCGCTGAGGGCCCCGTCTTCGCATTGAGGATAAGAAGTCTGGGCGGTTCGGTTCGACGCGTCTGTAGATCGCCTCCGCCTCCTCCTCCTCCTCCTCCTCCTCCTCCTCCTCCTCCTCCTCCTCCTCCTCCTCCTCCTCCTCCTCCTCCTCCTCCTCCTCCCCCTCCCCCCAAGGAATCGCCCGCGTCTGGAGCGGTCTGGAGCGGTCGTTAAGGAAAATATTCCCTGTCCCTAATGTTTGTGGCCCTCCTCACTTAGGTCCCCTTCCAAAGGACTAGGGGTCCTTTTATCACCAATCAACGGCGCCTGGGGGCCCAGGCGCCGGTCCAAGAAACCCGCGCGGACCTCCAAAAGCGTGTGTGTTGGTTTTGCCGCGTGCCCTTCTCCGACGTGTGCCGCGTCCCGCCCGCCCCCCGGGGCCAGGACATCGTGGAGATCAAGTCCAATCAGAAGCCGGGTGCCCCGTTTGTCCGCGGCGGCCTCTCGACTAGACGTAGTAAGAGTGACCTTTCGCAGCTGTGGTGCGGGCTCAACGGGGTCCCCCGATTGCCGAATGTGGTGCGATAGTAACGTCTTGCGCGCTTGTGTGTTGGTCGCCCCGCGGCCCCCCAAAAACCGCGCATCGAGGGTCACTCTTGCCCAGGGTCACTCCTTGCGTGCAGCCGAACCTCGAGCGCCCGCCCATGCCCCCCGTTGCTTTGCGGAGGGAGACGGCTGCGGCCGACCACCCAGGGGGCCCAGAATGGGACCCCAAGTATGTAAACGGCAGGGCCAAATCTTCCGAGCAGGAGCAACGAGATGGAGCAAAGAGGCGGGGGGGGGAGGAGGAGGAGGAGGAGGAGGAGGAGGAGGAGGAGGAGGAGGAGGAGGGGAAGAGCTGGGAACCGAACCTGCGCCTTTCACATCGGGCATTCATCCCCCTTGGCACTGCTACGTTTGATGGTTTAATTCGTATCGCGCTGAAGAAGATGGAGGGAGGAGGACCCTCTGGCACCCTCTGGTTTCTTTCTCTCTCACTCTCTCTCTCTCCCTCTCTCTCTCTATTTCTCTCTCCTCCCCCTCCTCCTCCTTGTCGGCCTGTTGTAGTATGGTGGAGACCCCTTCCCATCTGCTTGGGAACCCAGCAATTATTATCCTCGGGCTTTCACGCGGAGGAGGACAACTTTTGCAGTCCTCGTCGAGTTTGCCGCTTTGGGCGGCCTCGCTACCTCGAGCGGGGGGCTGGGAGCTGGGAAGGGCGATGGGGAATGGCGACGAGGCGGAGGATGAGGACCAGTGGAAACACGAGACCCATCAACGATGTTACAATAAACCCTCCCTCCAAGTTCCCGCTTCCTCTTCGCAGCCCCCATGCAAGGATTCATTCTCACTGAGGGAAGTGCTCCGCTGGAAGACAACCGTTTGAAAATCCAGACCTGCGCCAGAGGACCAGTCGTGGGGCTTCAACGCCGCGAATCACCGTTACTGTTGCGTCTGAGCGATCCAGAATAGGAGGAGGAGGAGGTGGAGGGAGGAGGAGGAGGAGGAGGAGGAGGAGAAGGAGGAGCAGAGGAGGCAGGGAGGAGGAGGAGGAGGAGGAGGAGGAGGAGGAGGAGGAGGAGGAGGAGGTGGGGGGGGGGCGAAGGCGGCGCCGACGGCTCGAAAGCAGGTTCCCTACCCCGCGAATTTGGAAGAGAGGCGGAGGAGGGAAGAGGAGGCGACGAGGAAGGAGGAGGAGCGGGGGAGTGCGCCCCCCCGGCCCGCGGCTCAGACCTGCCAGCCGTCGCCCGAGCTGTCCCGGCTGTCGTCCGAGCCGCTGTCCACGGCAGCTTCCCCGCCCCGCGCCCGGACTCGAATCGAGTCCGGGCACCGATCGAGTCACTCGTCGGAGGGTACCAACCATACACCGACACCGATCCTGGCCAGGATCACCCTGGGCCCAGGATCGGTGTATATGCCTTCTTGCCCAAGGCAGGAGGGCGTATACACCGATCCTGGGCCCAGGGTGATCCTGGCCAGGATCGGTGTCGGTGTATGGTTGGTGCCCTCCTAACTCGATCAGCGCCCCCAGTTTGCAGCCCGCACGCGGCGAAGATGCATCCCTTTGCCTCCTGTGCTGTCGGGGCGCTTCGGCGGGGGGGGGGGAGGGGGCAGCTGTCCTCGCCCGCGCCTGCGGCCTCCTCGCGCTGGGGGCCGTCGCAGGTGCGCCTCCCACCAGAGGACTGCGCATATGCCGCTCCGCGGTTGGACAGAGCGCCAGGCTTCTCCAGCGCGAGCTGCTTCAGAGCGGGCCTGTCGCTGGGGAGTTGTCCGAGTTCGATGCTTCTCCACTGGTCTCGGAAGCCAGTCCCCGCGGGTCTGCTCTTGCAATGCCGGGCCATGGCTTTCCCAGGACGGCGGCCTCAGAATTCCGACGCTCGCGAATTTACGCTTTCATCAGCGCGTGCCCACCGCACTCGAAGGCCTCTCTTCGCAGCGCCGCCCACTGAGGGTTCCACCTGTCGTCCGCCCAGAGTCGCGGAGGGGAGGCAGCTGTGGGATCCTCAGAGTACCCGCCACGGTGGGCAAGCCGTGCTGCCTGGGCCCACCCGCTCCGCTAGGGTGTACAGAGTGGTCAGTGGCACCTCCTGGTCTGAGGTGAGCGTTGCCAATGGCGTTCGCGGAGGCAGCGCCCCCCACCATCCCGCCGCGCACTCCCCTGTGCTGGCCGGGGTCGCGGGGGCCCTCCCTCCCCCCCTAATTCGGTGCAGGTGACCTGTCCTGGACACGGCGCGTCGGCGCCATGGGCGTTGCTTCCTGCTGCGTCACGCTCGGTCAGCGCCCGCCGGACAAACAAAAAGGAGTCTCTGGGAGCTGCGCTGCTGCAGGCTGCCTGGCTGCGTGGCTCCTCCGGCTGCTTCCCGCCCAAGGCCAGCCCTCCTCAACCTCGTCGGGCTCCTAGCTCCTCCTCAGCCTCGCCTACCTCGCCGCCTGCGGCGCCCAGCCTAGCGTGCAGCTGTGCGGGCCCCTCCCTCTCGGGAGGCTGCTTGGTGGGGAACACGTCGTGGTCCTGGAAGCCACTGTGGGCCAGCCATGCTTCGTGCTCCCCCGCCCATGGCGCCGTCTGCTGCGCCAGAGCCTCCGGCCCCTTCTACCGCGCCACGTCGTTGTCGTGGACTCCGCGCCGCAGCGCCCCGTACTTCGCATAGGTGTCTGCCACCAAGGTACCCTTGCGCTCACAGCGAGAAGTGCGGCCCGCATGCACATCTGTCATGGTGGTGTGCGCGCGCGCCTTGGTGACCCCGAAGTCGTAGACGTCGAAGTCCCGCCAGAGCGATCGCCACATGTGCGGCCGGGGGTCGGTCGACAACGTTCCCCGCCCTCGCCCCAAAGCAAGGGTGCCCATTGTGTCCTGACAGTCGACATAGAGGTCCATGTTGGCCATGGCCACCGTGGGCAACACAGCGATGGCATAGTCTTCTCCGCCCCGCGAAGTCTGGTTGGGCGCCCACGCTATGGGCACTTGGCCACGCGCTGCCACCTCCGCGTTGCCGAAACGGTCTGTCTGGACCACCGCCCAGCGCGCTCTTGCCATGCAAGTTCCCGGCTACATGCCACCGCCGTCCGTGAACAAGATGCCCGACAGCCGGCCTTCTGGGGGCCGGCTGAACCAGAAGATTTGCTCACCAAGGTCGGTGCGAGGGAACGCGTGCAACGGGTCCGGGACGATGCCCATGGCAGATTTCTCACCCGCTTCCGCACTCCACTCCCTCACCCTCCTCGCCCGCTCCTGCAGCCAAGGCGGGCACAGGCCCCCCCGCACCGCCAGAGACGCATCGCGGCCGAATCTTCGATGCCAAAGCGACCCGCGCGCTCCTTGGCATGAAGTGCAGCGGCCGCTCTGAGCCAGGCCGTGCGCATGCAAGTGCTGCCGACAGCAATGGCAGTTCGACATGAGGTTCCGCAGCGCCCGTTGCCAGCCCTGTCTCTGTGTGGAAGAGGCTTCGTGGCCGACCAGACATCGGGTCTGCCTCGAGCTTGCCGGCCTCTTCACCACCCACCAAACCACCCAAACCCAACCCGAAGGCCTCGATTTACCCTCCGTTTCCAGTGGGGGGGGGTCGGGGAACGTTGAAACAACCCGTGGAACCCGTATCCCCCCCCCAACCCGAAATTCGGGTCAAATTCGGGTCTTCGGGTTGGGTTGGGGTGGTCTGGTAGGTAGTCACCTCTGCTGTGTCCGAGGATCGCCGTCCCGCGGTCCTGCCCTGGGCATGCGAGGCCGCCCGGTCCGAAGCCCGGGCACCGGCGAGCACCCCCGGCTGCTGCACCTGTCGGGGAGGCGTGGCCGTCAAGTCTCGACTATAGACGTGCGAGTGACCTCTCGCCGGAGTGGCCTTTGGTGCGGGCCCAATGGGGTCCTCCAGTCTCGGCGGCGACGATAGTCAGGAGAGGAAAAAACACACAGATACAACGAATCCTCGATTCCTCAGAAAATGTGCAAAAGTATCGGAAGTGGGGGGGGAGGCAAAAACCCAGAAACAATCGGAAAATATGGGGGATCTTTTTATTTGTGTGTATTTATGTGTGTGTCCTGGGGCCCCTTCAGATAGGGGCGAATAGCCCAGGGGCGGGCATTACACGTATTCCGCCGGGAGTTTTTTCGAAGACCTAGATCATCGGCGCATTTGACTACATGTATTGGTCTCCCCTGGGCTATTCGCCCCTGTCGTCGCCTCTGACAGTCGCCGAATGCGATGCGATAGTAGCGTCTTGCGCGCTTGGGTTTGCCCTCCCCGCGGTCTCCCCAAAGCCGCGCACCAAAGGTCACTCTTACCTAGGGTCACTCTGGCGTGCAGTCGAAAGTCGGTGTGGTCTCGCTCATGCCGGTCGCGAGGGTGGTGGAGCTCTGGAAAATCCACCCTGCGCGCTGCAACGTCTCGAACGCCGCGTGGGCCAGGGTCGCGACCAGCCGCCACGGCCTTTCGGCCGCCTGCAGCTTCGTCACCGCCTGCTCCAGCACCACCTGCCTCATCCTGGGCGCCGGGTGCCGTTCCCAGATGCACTGCGCCCACGTGCCGCTCGTCTGGCGGGTGACGACCACCCGGGGTCGACAGCGCATCGGGATCGGTGCGAGTGCAGCCGCATCCCGTCGGAGCATCCTCGCGGCAGCCTCCCGACGCTGCCAGCGGCCGCAACCCGCAGCCCACGCAAGGTGCTTTTGCACACACACGCACACACAGCGCCCGCCTCGAAGCCCCGGGCGGCCTGGGCCGTCGGGCCCATGCTGTGGGCCAGTGCGGTGTCGGCGCCGTCTGCCCTCAGCCTCCTCCTCCTCCTGCCTCTCCTCCTCTCCTGGAGGCCATGCGACGCCGCGTGGCGGCCAGGGGGCGGGGAGCGCAAGGAGGACGAGGCTGCTTCCTTCCTCTTCGGTGCAACAGCGCTGGTGTTACCCCCAAGCACGGCTTTGGCAAAAACTGTCGGGGCAAATCCTGGCCGGCTTGAGACGGGGAAACAGGCAACAAAAAACAAAAAAACAAAAAATCAACAACAACAACAAAAAAAAAGAAAAAAAAAAAAAGAAAAAAAGAAAAAAAGAAAAAAAGAGAAGAAAAAAAAAAAAAAAAAATGCCGGGCACGCGCCACGCCCACTCGGCGCACCTTGCCCGAGGTGCAGTCGCTGCCCAGGAGCCAGCAGTGGGTTACCCTCGCCGATGCCGGCGAGGCCCCCTTCCGTCTCCAGCAGCGCGTCGACCGTCGGGCTGCTGCCCGTGCAGTGCTGCTTCTCGAGCGCGATCGGCAGGTGCAGCCGGCGGCACTCGTGCACGAATGCGGTGGTTCCAGCCCCCACCTGCCTGGCCACGTTCCGGGCCCTGCCCCACCCTCGTATCGACACGTCGTCTACCACATTGCGCACATGCAGAAGCTGGCGCTGTTCTCGGACCAGGCGAAGCGGCGTCAAGAGGAGCATGTTCGCCAGTGTCGTAGCCCCTGAGCACCCCGCGATGACCGAACCGTTCGCCCTCACATGCTCTGGCACGGCTCTAGCGTAGAGGAGGGCATGCGGTCCCGCATAAACGGTGCAGAGATGACGCAGCGGCCGCGTGGGGGACTGGTGGCAGCGCGCCGCATCCAGCAGGTCCTCCCAGCAGATGTGCTCGTGGAAGGTCTGCAGGTCCAGCAGCACCGTCGCCATGCTGGCCCTGATGGCGTCGTTGAACGCCGCAAGCACGCCGAGCACCCATCCTGCGCGCTCACATGTGGTGGACGAGCTCGAGCCCCGAAAGAACTCTTCCCTGTGGTCCTCCTCCCACGCCCGGCGGACTCCTTGCCGCATCTTGCTCAGCAGCTTGGGGAACAAGGAGGGGAGGCCTGTGAGCCTAACACCCCTCTATTGCTTGTCCAGGAACATGATGTTCTTGAGCCACTCCCCCAGCAAGATCGGCTGATTCTCGAAGCGCATGATGATGTCCAGGAACATCTGCTGCGCAGATTCTGGGACTAAGATTCACCTAGGATGCAAACGGTCCCACCCCAGTCCTGCCGCAGGCGCATAGCAGCGGCATGCCCGACGCATATCCTCAAGAGTCAGGTCGGGCAGGACGTCATCTGCTTCCCAAGCCGTGGGCGACTGCTCCCCTCGACCCTTTATGAGGAGGAGGAGGAGGAGAAGGAGGAGGAGGACGAGGAGGAGGGGGCGGAGGAGGAGGAGGAGGAAAAGTAGGAGAAGGAGGAGGAGCCCAGCCCCTTGGCGACTCGAGGACATCGCACTGGAAGTGTCCCTCTCAACTTTCGGCTCGGGGCGGGGGGGGGGGGGCGCCTCCGGGCCTCCCGTGCCCGTCCACATGTTCTGCAGTGTCTCCTGGGGATCGAGTCGAGAGGCCTTCCTCCTCCTCCTGGGGCTCCTCCTCCTCCTCCTCTTCCTCCTCCTGCTCTTCCTCCTCCTCCTCCTCCTCCTCCTCATCCTGTTGTCGGGAGCCTTGAGACGGGGGTCAGTGCAAACGGGGGTCAGCCAGAGCGGCTGATCTGGCTGGATCCTGCAGAACCAGGGGCGCACTGACCTGGGCTTGGGTGCAGCATTCTGCCGGTTCCTGCAGGATCCGGCAAGGCCTGACTGACCCGGGTTTGGATCGACCCGGGTCAGTAGATCCCCGATCTTGGGGCTAGCGATTTGAGAAGAAATCAGGCCAGAGGTTGGGGGAGAAGGCAAACGTCAGAGTTGACGACAAGTTTGACGGTAGTTTGGGGGGCTCTATTGGGTCCGAGGGGGTTTTGGGGAGGATGACAGCGAGGAAGAGAAGACTATGGAGGAGATGAAGGAGTAGGAGGAGCAGGAGGAGTAGGAGAAGGAGGAGGAGGAGGAGGAAGGAGGAGGCACGGTCTCACGAGCATCCTCACGAGGCCCAGGAGTCCGCAGGGGCTCCAATATGGCGCGTGAGGTTGGGGACACCTTCCCCCAGGCTCACCTCGCGCAGCTCCATCGGGAGTAGGACTCAGGACGGAACTTGCCTTGAAAACCTTCCTCTTGCCCAGGTCCTAGGCAATAGGCGTGGTTTGGCAGCAGTGCCTCTGCAGTTTGCCGCCATGACCCAGGCAGGGCAGTTATCCGAGCAGGCGTTCGTGCGAACACCTCGGGGTCGGCCCGGGGCCCCGGAACTTCCATGAGGCCACCCTGTGGCCGTCGCATCTTTTGCAGGGCTTGCTGCCCCGCTCCAGAGTGCGTCCGTGCCGCCAAGTGGGTGGGCAGGAGGTGGTGCGGGGTGCGCATTGGCTGTCAGAAGCGTTCGATCGAGAGCGAGGCATGGGGACAAGAGCAGGTGGACGGGTCATGGGCGGGAAGAGGACAGATGCGCGGTGCCCCAAGCGGCACGGGCGTGGCACCCAGTGGACATCATCAAGCTCACGTTCGATGGCCTTCACATCTTGCAGAGCAAGCCCGTCGTGGAGGTGAAAGTGGAGATCAAGCTCATCAACAAGGCGCCGCGGGAGCCTGCGCTGTTGCTCGCCTGGATCATCGGGAAGCTGCTCCTCCTTCTG
This sequence comes from Prorocentrum cordatum, assembly GCA_963575745.1. Classification (NCBI taxonomy): domain Eukaryota; class Dinophyceae; order Prorocentrales; family Prorocentraceae; genus Prorocentrum; species Prorocentrum cordatum. The sequence continues at coordinate 16,842 of CAUYUJ010004380.1, forward strand.
AACCTACTCTTTGTCCCAAGCGTGTTGCTCCTCTTCCTTGTCTCGGCGGCAAGCGAGGCGGGGAAGTGAGAAGGGGCGGGCCTTCTCGGAAGGCTCGGAAGCCCCCCGGCCTTCCGAGAAGCTCTCCCGGCCTCCCCCGAAGACGAGAAGCTTCTCGGAAGGCGCGAGGGCCTCTCAGAAGTCCCGCCGCCCTGGGAGAAGGCCTTCTCCCTCTCACTTCCTCCCCTCGCTCGCCGCCGATTCCCCTCTCTACTCCTCTTCCCTTTCTCAAGGGCTCCCAGGAGGGCGCGAAGTTATTCGCGCTTCGCGCTTCGCCGTCCTCCTTCCTCCTCCCCCTCCTCCTCGTCCTCCTCTTCTCCTCCTTGGGGGGCGGCGCGAGAGCGCGAAGTTATTCGCGCTTCGCGCAGCGCGAAGCGCGAACTTAGGAGCCCTTGTTTCTGTGCTTTCCCTCCTGGGGACTGTTCTTTTGTTCAGACTGTTCCCGTAACGTCCGCTGTGCGGGGGTCGCCCTCCCTTGCTCACCCCCTCTCCCCCGCCGTAACGGCACGGTAGGTTCGCGTCGTGTCGACCAGCGGCGACCTTGCCGCTGGCGTTGAACGTTGCATTCCGCCGGCGACCCAGAATCGGTCGACGTTGAAAGATCCGACGTTTCGGAAATGGCCGATCTTTGAAGGTTGAACAGTCTCGCGGTGTCAGGAACAGACTTAAGTCGGGCCTGTCCCCCTACAGGGGGATTTTCGACTGAAAATAAAACATACCCCAAGCATAGCCAAAACATAGTCCAAAAATAGTCTGGGGATTATTTTTTGAGTATTTTTGACCTTTTTGGTGCATTTTGGGGGATTTTTCATTTTTCGTCGAAAATCCCCCTGTAGGGGGACACGCCCGACATAAGAACAGACGCCAGGGTCGACTCGACGACACGCGCCTGTCGGAACGAAGCTCGCGGGGGGGGGGGGGGCGGCCCCCCCGGAGGCATGGCGCCGTGCTCGGGCATGGTGTGGTGATGACAGGCATCGGAGGGCCTCCAGACGCCTCCAGAGGCGGCCGCCGTCCTCGTCGCCGTCGTCCTCGTCCTCGTCCTCGTCCTTGTCGTCGTCGTCGTCGTCATCCTCGTCCTCGTCCTCGTCCTCGTCGTCGTCCTCGTCCTCGTCCTCGTCCTCGTCCTCGTCCTTGTCGTCGTCGTCGTCGTCGTGGTCGTGGTCGTCCTCCTCGCCGTCCTTTCCGTCGTCGTCGTCGCCGTCGTCGCCGTCGTCGTCGTCGTCGTCGTGATCGTCGTCGTCGTGGTTGTCGTCGTCGTCGTGATCGTCATCGTCGTCGTCGTCGTCCAGGCGCCCGGGGCCCGCCGCCCCCCGAGGCCCGAAGACGTGACTGCCGCCCCCCCCTCCGCGGGCCCCCGCCCCCTGTGGCGGACGCTGCGGTTGGTCAAGGCGGGCCCGTCCCTCTACAGGAGGAATGTTCAAAAACAGTCAGAGAAAGAAAGAAACAGTCTGGGGACGATCGTTCGACCCTGTTTGATCATGTTGGTGCACCGTTTACAATTTTTTCATCCCGGATCCGCCTGTAGGGGGACATGCCCGACCTAAGGCTACGGCGAGGGAGCATTAAAAAAGATCCCAGAGATCCAACGCATTGAAAAAGTGAAGGCGGAGGCGTTTCGCAGGTTTCGGCCTCCAGGGGCCCTCGCCTGGCCCCTGGGCCGTCAAAGGACGGCTCTGGAGGAAGAACCGGTCCCGGGGAATGGGTCGAGACGTCCGGGACGACGACCAAAAATCGTGGAGTTCAATTCTCTCGGGACCTCGCGAGCGAAGTGAACTCCACCTCCTCCTTTAGAAATCGTGAGGTGGCGGGGTAGGGTTCGCGGTTCGCATGTGGCCTCTGGACTCGGGAGTCTCCTGGTCGTCTCGTCATCTCAGTCTCCAGGAGTCCCCTCCGTCCGACGATGAAACAAAAACGGCATAAATACGATTTGTTTTGGAGACTGGCGCCGCCCCTGGCGCGCTCGGAGGGGGGTCAAGCGCGGATCCACGAAATCCGCGAGGAGTTTATAAACAGTTTATGGTCATGTTGCTTGTTGTTCCTCTATCCATCCTTTCTTGTCCTTTCCCTGTTCCTCCAAGTTGTCGTTACTCCTCCTCCGCCCCCCCTCCTCCTCCGCATACTCAGATCCAGATCCACCTACTCTGCACCCTCCCTGCCTCCGCTCTGCTTGTCGGGCCCCCCTCCCTCATCCTCTGTGGCGCACAGGATACTCCCAGGAAGCATTTAAGAACCCCCCCGGCGATATCGTAGCACCGCATTTTTTATTCGATATTCCGAGGGGCCGAAATAACCGAACGATAGCTTCAGCACGCGGACACACGGAGGGCTCCTGGTGCCAGGTAACGCTTCCAGGGTGCGGAAGGGTTATCGATTTGCCGGAGGGGGGGGGGGTTCTCAAATGCTTCCTGGGTACTCCAGGAGAATCGCTGGCCCATCCTCCCTCGAGGTACTCACGCCTCCCTTCACCTCTCTCCTGCTCGCCGCCTGGCTGCTCGCCCCGGCGCTGCTGGCCCTCGGTGGGCCCGCCGGGGCTCGCCTGCACGCGGCGCGCCCGTGCTGTCGCGAGCCCAGCGGCGCGAGCGGCCGCGAGCACTGGGCCTCCCTGTGGCCCGTGTGCGCGTTGTCCGCGCCCGCGTGCCGCGTGCGGTAGGTTCGCGTCGTGTCGACCGGCGGCGACCCCGCCGCCGACGTTCAACGTTGAGCGCCGACGGCGGCCCAGAATCGGTCGATGTTGAACGATCGGACGTTGCGGAGACGGCCGATCGTTCAAGGTTGAACGATCCAGCGCGGTGTCAGGAACCAACGCCAGGGTCGTCACGACACGAACCTGACGTGCTGGGGCTCCGGCGCCTGGCGCGGGCGGCCCGCGCCGCGGTCGTGGCGGGCGCGGCGGGCTGCGCGGCGTTCGCCCTGGCTTTCGTCGCGCGCAGTACTCTCGGCTGGCCAGGCGCCGGGCCGGTGCCCGCGGCGCTCGAGGGGAGTCTTGGCCTCGGCGTCCTGGTGGCTTTGCTCGCCGCGGCGGCGGTGACCTGCTGCGGGACGTGGGGCCTGCTGGCCGCCGCCGCGCGCGCGGCGCGCTCCGGGCGCGCCTGGGCGGCGCAGGCGGCGCGCTGGGTGGCCGGGGCGGCCGCGCTGGTCGTGGCGTCGTGCCCGCTGGCTCTGGCGGAGGGGCTCCTCCTGGCCGAGGCCGCTCGCACCACTGAGCAAGATTCAGGGCTCGCCTTGTCCTGGGGCCTAGCCGTCAACGACGGTTCGAACTGCCTGCAGGTGGTCGTCCTCTGCGGTCGCTGCGGCACTTGGCGGTGCAGGCCTGCGAGCGCATCAACTGCTACAGCGCCCAGGAGCTGCAGGTGTGCTACGAGGAGTTTCTGGTCTACCTCGACGACGCTCAGGTCAAGTGGGTTCGATTCGGATACCTTCGGCGGCTTGCTGAGTCTGGATCCATCATGGCGCGCTGCCAGGATGTGCCCGCTGATGAGGCCGTCATCGGCCGCTCGGGGTTTCCGGGCGACAGGGGTGATCCCAAGCACAGGTTCGTCCTGTCGCACCCTTGGCTGTCGAAGAAAAATCCGGATCCTAGCGGAGCGAAGCTGCAGATGTTGGTGCGACAGTTGGACCTGCTGGGCGCATCCGACGATGACGACGCCTTCGTTTTCATTGATTTCATGGGCCTTCCGCAGCACGACACATCGGACCCAGATTTCGAGAATCTGGAGCAGGCAGACAATTGGCCCAAGCCTGGTGAGCACCGCGCAGTTCGCACAGAGGCGGAGGAGGCGCTTTTCACGAAGGCCTTGAGCTCGATGGAACTCATTTACAGCATGAGCAACACTCCCGTCATCATGTTTCCCATGGACGGCGAGGTCGCTGCTGGCTCGGAGTACCCCTCGCGAGGGTGGTGCTTCTTCGAGTTCTGTCTCGCGCTCAGCTTCGGCAACATAGCGAACGCTGCAATACATCCGCCCGTGGGCCAGATGTGCAGGAAGGGTGCCAGTCTGCGAGTAGACACAGTCGAGTGCTTCCGGAAAGGCTTCAGGACAACCCGCTTCGCCAGCAAGGACGACGCGGCAGTGGTCAACACGCTTTTCGAGCAGACCCTGCGTGTAAGAAGTCGAGCCAGTGACAAGCCTGGGGCTGGCCCGCAAGAAGGGCGGCGCACTTGCAGCGCGGGGCGGACATCGGCATGGCAAGGCTGGGCAACGACGGCGTAGCAGAGGCAATGATGACGGTGGTGATGACGGGAATGAGTGTAATATATGCCGTGGTGGCGGAGGCCCAGGCCATGGGGCCAGGACACCCTTCCGGCGGCCTGCAACCTGATGTGGCACCAGCTCGCTCCCTCCCGAGAGGAGGCTCGAGGCGCGCTCGAGGCAAAACGTGTTCTGAGCTTATTCCGGATTTGTCTCGGGTGGAAAATCATTCTGGCCAATCGGGAACAGGGCCGCCTGGCCGCGCGCCCACAGAGCCCGGGCGCCGCCGGCGGCACTCCTCGGCCGCCGCCGCGGCGCCGGGCGCTCGCGCGCGCGGGCGGGCTCGCGGCCCCCCCCCCGCGACGGCCGGCGGCGGCGGGCTCGGCAGCGGCCCCGGACCTCCTCGGTGTACAGCTAGGGGGCCTCTTGCAAACCCTACCCCTACCCCCCACGATTCCTGAGGGGGAGGGTGGGGTTCACTTCGCTCGGGAGCTCCCGCACGAAGTGAACCCCACCCCCCCCCTCAGAAATCGTGGGGGGGTAGGGGTAGGGTTCGCATGTGGCCCCCTACCAGCCGGACCGAGGTAGACCCTCCTAACTCCGCCGTGCGCCCCGTTTCGTCCGCGCGTCAAGAAGGGTCTAGGGCCTCCTAGATGGGGTCCGATGAGACGGGGTCGGAGGCTCGCGCCGCATCGTCGACGTATCGGCGACGTGGCTCGATGCGGCGCCATCTTTGCTTCACGTCGACGTCGCCGATGCATCGCCGACGTCGCCGTTGCATCGACGATGCATCGCCGACGTATCGACGATGCGGCGGCCAGCGGGAGCGGCCCCAGACCCTCTCGGGGTACAGTCGGACCGAGGTATACCTTCTGAATTCCACCTTGCGCCCTCGGCCCCGGCTTTTCATCTTGAGTCGTTTTGTTGACGGTCCCGGGGCCAGGTACTCGTAATCCTTTGGTAAACGTCCCCTCTTAAAAAACTTGACCCTCCTTCAATTGCAGCTTAATTTCCTGGATCCCCCTAAAAGGGAGGAGCCTTAATATTCTGGACCCCCCTTCCGAAGTTGCATGTGTAATTCATGGTGTTGGCCGCGAGGGTGAAATCGACGGCGGCGGATCGCGCTGCGAACGTGGAGGGTGATACACAAACCTTGTCGAACGAAGCCATTGATAAGAAAATTGCGGCAAGCGACGATCGCGGTGTGATCCAGACGGCCAGTATCATAAGAATGTGAGTCATGATATGGGTGATGACGCAACGACTGGAGACAGCAATGATACTGAACAGCAGCGACGTGGGCTAACAACACCGACACTGGCAGACCTGGTGAACCCGCCAATGTGTTATACACGTGTACACCAAAAAGTATCAACGAAACCGGCACGATCTTTATCATTACCGATGAGGTGATGATGACGATGATGAGGAGGACGACGATGGTGATGGATTATGGCGGAGATCATGGTGATGTTGTTGGCGGTGGCCACGGCGATTGTGGTGATTCATGGCGACGGTAACGCAGCGACGCTAATCATCACTATGGCTATGAGCATGATGATGATCACGACGACGCTGCCGATGCCGATGTTGATGACTATGACGATGACGATGACGACGACGACGATGATGATGCTGATGATGAGGATGAGGATGAGGATGAGGATGACGACGACGACGACGACGACGACGACGACGACGACGACGACGACGACGACGACGATGATGATGATGATGATGATGATGATGATGATGATGGTGGTGGTGGTGGTGATGCTGCTGCTGCTGCTGGTGCTGCTGCCGAAAGTCGGTGGCCACGAAAACGAAGCCGCACGAACATCCGCATAAGATTGAGCAGAATACAAAGTACGCGAAGTCACCCTAATAAACCGGACCCTCCGAAGCTTCGATTCATTTGAAAAACCGAACGGGACCCCCATGCTTCACAAAATGTGCCTTGAAAAACCGGACTTGGGGGACGTTAGTTAGGGGATTACGAGCAAGGGCCCCCGGAGGCCGAGAATTTCGAAAATCGCTTGCGCGTAAGAGAGACCCGTCGTCGGAGTGACCTTTGGTGCGGGCTCATCGGTGTCCCCCCGATCGCTGAACGCGATGCGATAGCGGCTGCTTGCGCGCTTGGATCTGGTCATCTTGCGCCCCCATCGTCCGCTCATCAAAGTTCACTCTTGCCCAGGGTCGCTCTTCCGTGTAGCAGACGAGAACAGTTCCCCGTCGTGAACTTTGTCACAACGCCAGGGGGTCTGGGTCTCTGGGCGAATCGGCGGCGAGCGAGGGGGGAAGTGATAAGGAGAAGGCCCTCTCATAAGGCGGCCCGACTTCTCAGAAGCCCTCGCGCCTTCTGGGAGGTTTTTGGTGTCCCCCGGGAAGGTGCAGAACACTTCTCAGAAGGCGACCAGGGGATTTCCGATCCTTCCGAGGAGGCCTTCTCCTTCTCGCTTCCCCACCTCGCTCGCCGCCGACAGAAGGAAGAGGAGACAGATGATGGGGGGCGAGCGGGGGTTGAGGATGAGGATCCAGCTCCCTCTGCTGACCCATGCGAGGCACAGCGCAGGCGATGAAGTCCCGCCGCCTCCTGCGAAGGCCTTCTCCTCCTCGCCTCCCCCCCCGCGCGCTCGCCGCCGAGCGAGCCGCATCCCTCCCCCCTTCCCGGGTGCCGCGCGCGCTGTCGGCTTCGGCGGCGCGGCCGGCGCAGCCCGCCCCCCCACCCCTCTAGGACTCCTAGATGGGGTCCCGAGTAGATGGGGTCGCAGGATCGCGCCGCATCGCCGATGCATCGGCCATGCGGCTCGATGCTGAGCCCGATTATGTCCACGCCGACGTCGCCGATGCGTCGCTGGCGTCGGCGATGCATCGCCGATGCATCGCCGATGTATCATCGATGCGACGCCATCCTCCTCCTCCTCCTCCTCCTCCTCCTCCTCCTCCTCCCTCCTCCTCCCTCCCCTCCCTCCTCCTCCTCCTCCTCCTCCTCCTCCTCCTCCTCCTCCCTCCTCCTCCTCCTCCTCCTCCTCTCCTCCTCCTCCTCCTCCCTCCTCCTCCTCCTCCCTCCTCTCCTCCTCCTCCTCCTCCTCCTCCTCCTCCTCCCTCCTCCTCCCTCCTCCGACCCCATCTGGGAGGCCTCTAGCCCCCCACCCCTCTTCCAGCGGGCCTTCGCCGCTGGGCGGGGGGGGGAACAGGTCGTTCGGCCGCAAATCATTCAGGAGGAAAAGAAACACACAGACACAATTGATCGTCGATTCCCAGGAAAATATGGGAAATCTGGGAAGTGGGGGGGAAGACAGAAACCCAGAAAATATAGGAAAATATGGGAATCGTTTTATTTGTGTGTATTTATTTGTGTGTCCTGGGGCCCCTTCAATCATGGGAGCCTGATGCAGTGGAGGCCCAAACACCCTGCTTGCCTCCAGGGTGCCCTGGGTTTCGATGGTTTCGATGGTTTTGGCGACGGAAGGCGTGACGTTCCCACACCAAAAGTCGATGGACGCCCTGGGGTCTCGGGGTTGGGTTTCTTGTGGAAGGTTTCTTGTGGACTGGCCCCTACTGCGTTCGAATAAGAAAAGTCGCCATAAACATAAACTTTTGGCGCTCCGCGCGGATTTCTTCAATCCGCGTTGGGGGCCCCTGGCGGCGCCTCCGGCGCCGTCCCTGGCGTCCTCCGCGCGACAGGGGGGGGGTCCAGCGCAGATCCAAGAAATTTGCGCGGAGCGCCAAAAGTTTATGTTTATGGCAGTTTCTTTGTTTCTTCTAGGTCTACCCTCTCAAGTCCGTCTTTAGCCGCTGTTGGCGTCGATTAGCGTCTACGAGTCGATGAGATAGCGCTAGCGTGGATTTATCCTCGATCAGCATCAACTGGTGTCGATCGGCGTCTATTCGCAAGAGCCGACGAAATCCTATGTGAGGAGGCTCCCATGAGTTGCCACCGGAAGTTGTACAGAATGTGCGGTCAGAAAATCTGGTATAGCATATCGGCCTCGGCGCGACATGCTATCACTCGGAGGAGGACAGGGCACCCATACCCATACGCTTCGCCCGATCGATTTCCCCGGTTTCGCCCTCTTGGGAGGCCCTCGTCGCCACCGCTGGATTCGCCTCGAGATCCTGGTCAGAACGCACCCCAGGAGAGGTCCGGGGAGCAGCGGTATCGGTACCTTCTGATTCCCCTTGTCCACAGGCGTCAAGGCCTCGAGCCTTTTCCCATCCCCCCGGCCCCGTGGAGCGGGGCGACGCGCGATCCCCTTGCGAGGCATGGCGTGTCGCGAGAGTCGCCGCCGCGGCACGCTGTGCAAAAGTTCCTGACCGTAGTAGGAAGCACCAGGCACCCTCCCAGAGGGAGGGGCGCGCTGCATTCGGACCGAGGTATTGAGATCGGGGTCGGTTCGAGGAGGGTATCCTGATGTTCTCCGTGTATGCTGTTTGCTGGATGGTTTTTGTTGCACCCTGCGGGGGGTACCCTTGGATGCTCTGTGTGTTTTGGCTGGCGGAGGGTCCCATGTTCCTGAGGGATGTTCTTCTGCCGGGGAGTGCGGCAATGTCTGGTGATGGCCACGTTCACTGTTCAAGGAAGCGTTTCTAGGAATTCTGTCGAAGCTTTTGTAAGGGTCTACTGACCGACCGCACCTTAATATGATCAAACGCGACGTGCGCGCCGAGGTCAGGCTGGCCACAGGAAACAAAAAAAACATGAGGGGGCTTGATAACGGCCCCAGACCCCCTCGGGGAATGAAAAAATCAGGGCGGGAGGTGTTTCGCTACTTTCGGCCTCCGAGGGCCCTGACTGGGCCCCGGGGCTGTCAAAAAACGACTCTGGATGCTAAGCCGGTCCCGGGGAATGGGGGGGTCGAGACCTCTGGGGGTCGACGTTTTGAAAAGGTCATGGCGTCGGGGGTCTCGGGCTGCAGCTCTGGGGGTCTCCGTGTGGGATGTGCGGGAGGCGTTGACACGGTAGCGTCCGACGCGGCGCCGCCGGTCCGCTTCTTGCACGCAATCTTTTGTTAGCGTGCAGGGAAGAAGCCCGGGCAGGGAGGCAGCGTACACAGGAGGTGCCCTCGCGGGGGGATCGCCTCATTGGGATAGCGTGCTGTTCGGTGATCGATGTTGCACGCTATCTTTCCAACGCCACGCGTATGCTGCTGCTTGCCTCGCTCGTATTCCCCCCCCTCCTCCCATGCGCGACCACCACTCCATCTGCCTGACCCTCCCGCCCCGTCCTCCTCCTCTTCCCTCTCCACCTGCTCCTCCTCTCCCACCCTTCCTCTTTTTGTTGTTTTATTTCTCTATATATATCTCTCTCTCTCTCTTTCTCATTCTCATTCTCTCTCTCTCTCTCTCTTTTTCTGTCTCTCTTTCGCTTTCTCTATTTCTCTCTCTCTCTCTCTCTCTCTCTCCCTCTCTCCCTCTCTCCAGCTGATGCCTCATCCCCCTCGCCGTCCCTCATCCTCCCCCTCATCCCCCATCCTCGCCCCTCCGTCCTCCGTCTTCGTCCTCCTCGTCCATCCATCCTGCGTGTCCTTTCTCCCGCGCCCTCCGCCCTCCTGGGGAGGGGCAAGGGGCCCGATGGAAGCATGTTGCCCCGCACGGGGCTTCGAGAGCCCGTCGTCGCCCTCGTCAGGCCACCGCGAGCTTCATCCACGACTCGTACGAGAAGTACGCAAAGAAGGAGACGCCCCATGCAACCCCTCCTCCTCCCCCTCCTCCTCCTCCTCCTCCTCCTCCTCCTCCTCCTCCTCCTCCCCCTCCTCCCCCTCCTCCTCCTCCTCCTCCTCCTCCTCCTCCTCCTGGTCGGGGCTTCCGGGGCCGCGGGCCGAAATAGTCCACGTCGGCGGGCGTCGGGGGGCGCCGGGTGCCGCCCCCAGCAGGGCGCACCTCGTAGCCCAGTTGGAGGCGGAGTTGGATGTTCGGGGCGTTCCAGACGATGCTTGGGGATCCTGGGCAGGCGTCTGTGGAGGATCCTGAAGATTCGTGAGGGGGCTTTGAGAGGCCAGGACCAGCATCCGCACCGATTTCCAGACGTCTCCGAGCAGTGGCAAAGCGTCCCGGCTCGCCTATATACCCCCACCAAAGAATGTTTACGGGGAATTGTTCGACATTTGCACGAAATGTTTTTAGAACATGTTTGGCTGGGACTGTCTTGTTTTAGCACATCGGGATTACGTTCTAAGAACACTGTTTATGTCATAAGAATGGTCTTGGGTTCTAAGATCATGCCGTGGTAGGCCTATAAGAATGCCAGGACGGTCGGTCCCTGCTCAAGGCTTTCCCCCCCGCCTCCTCTCGCGGACTGCGTCGGAGGAGATCCTCTTCAACATGAACTTCCTGAAGGACGTCCTGGACTTCGCCGAGAACGAGAAGGACTCCTCCCGCACCGCGGCCACCGGGCCCCGATCTCTCATCCGCGAGCGCCGCGGTCCCGCCGATCTCTCCCGGCAGCAGGCTTGGGGTCTCCGCGCAGGGACTGGCAGCCTTCCCTTCCTGCTCCTCCTCCTCCTCCTCCTCCTCCTCCTCTGCCTTTGCCTCGTCCTCCTCCTGCTCCTCCTCCTCCTCCTCCTCCTCCTCCTCCTCCTGCTCCTTCTCCTCCTGCTCCCCCCCCCAGTGCCTATCCCGCGGGACCGACGACGCTGCGCGTGCGCCGGGCCTTTCGGTCGGTGCTGGCCTCGGGGCAGATGGAAGCAGTGTGCTCTCGCATCGCTCTTCGGCGTCGAGGCGTGCAGAGCGATGCCGCTCCCGTGGTCTATCATCACGCGCTCCAGAACAGGTTGGCGTTCAAGTGCGTGTGTGGCTGCTTCTGCTCAGTGCAGCTCAGTGCTGTTCAGTGCCGGCGCTGGTTCTCCCCCCCTCGGCGCTCCCTTGCCGCAGTAGGCGACTCTGAGTGGGCCCGGCTTCCTCTCTTCCTGTCGCGCCGGGGCTCGTTTTCTTCTTCCGTGCATGGCGGCCTTAATTTGCATACAGTGCGCCCCTGTTGCCAGATCGCCGGATCGATCGCCCTCTGCCCAGCCGCCGTCACAAAAAGTGTGTGTGTGTGTGGTTGCTGAGACCGCGAAACAACGTCCTTCTCGATAAGCTCGGCATCGGGGCATGTATCAGTTTCACTTGCTTCCTCCTGCTTCGCGGGGTGCACGTTCGGAGCACGCAAAGGCTGGGCGTTGGGTGGTTTGCCCCGCTCGTCTGCCACAAAGTTCTGCCGTGTCGCTCTGCTCTCCCAGGGGACGCTGCCAGCGCCACGGGGGGCGGATGCGCCCCCCCTCCCCCCTTGGATGCAGCGCCGGGAGGAGCGTGCGAATGTCCACGAGGGCGATGAGCATAACAACAACGCACCATTCGTATACAATTTCGCGGGCCTATGGGTGGTTTTCCCTGGGGCCTCTTGGGGGCCTCTTGGGCCGTCTTGGGGGCTTTTCGGCGCCGCCTTGTGGCTCTCTTGGAGTCCTTTGGGGCAGTTTTTCGGCCTCTTGAACCGTGGTGGGGGCCCCTTAGGGCCATCTTGTGGCCCGCTTGGGCCGTGTCGGGGCCCTTTCTTTTGGGGGGGGGGCCTCTGGAACCGTCTTGGGGTAATCTTGGAGGCTGCTTGGGCCCCCATGGGCCCCCGAGAGTCGACACATGCGAGAGCATGAAAATCAGTGACCCCCTAGCCAAAATCCATGTTGTTAGCTTCTAGAGGTGCTCCTGGTGGCCCCCATTGGAGCCTTCTGGGCCGTTTTGCGACCTCTTGGGCCCTCTTGGGGTCATCTAGGGCAGTCTTGGAGCCATCTTGAGCCGTGCGGATTCCATCGTGAGCCGTCTTGAAGCCCCCTTGGACCCCCCAAGAGGCCCAAGATGCCAAAGTCATACACTTGCTTACGGTTTTAAAGCCCAGAAAGGCCTTGCTAGGAGTGGTCGACAGAAGTGGCGCGACTCCAGGGGGCTAGGGGGATAACCTCATGCCCGTGAGAATAAACACTAGGGGATAATAAAGTTCGGGGTTCAGGGAGAGATAATAAAAGTAGCCCAGCAGACCTCAGCATAATCTCGAAGTAAGAGATGATCAAGAGGAGACCAAGCCGAGCACGTTTTGAGACATCCTTGGCGTTTAGTTTTCATAGAAATATCCTCAACAATGGCTTATCTCTCATGAAAATTGTTTTTTTGTAAGTGCTCGTGTAGGGTAGCTCATGTGCCTCAATTTCCATGGATAATCAACCCCAGAGATAAAAAAGTTCAGGCGAGCGTGGGGACAGAGAGAAATATAAAAGAAGAATAATACAGTAGAAGAATAATAAGAAAGAAGAAGATGAGAATAAGAAGAGGACGAAGAAAGGAAAAATCCAAAGTTCCAAATCTATCAATTTTAATTTACAAACGCTTCATGAACATTGATTTTTTTAAGTGCTCGTGTAGGGTAGCTCATGTGCTTCATTTTCCATGGATAATCAACCCCAGGGATAAAAAAGTTCAGGCGAGCGTGAGGACAGATAGAAATATAAAAGAAGAAGAGGAAAGTATAATAATAATAAGAACATTGCTCGTTTCGTTTGAGTCTGCCTCCCAAAATTATTGGTTTCGCTTGACACATCCTGAAAAAGTGTGATCGCTTCGCTTGATGTTGCTATATCAACATCGCTTGATGTTGCTATCTCAACATAGCGTTTCGAGGTGATAATGAAGTTCGGCCTCAGCGCTCGCCGCCCAATTTGAATTTTGTTTAGGGCGACGATAATCAACTCTAAACACTGAAGGGGGGGGTCCCTTTATTATCATCGGCATGCGGTTACACAATAATGATGTCAACTCATATTGGAACACGTAGCAATTATATTATCTATATGACTGATTAGAGACACGGGATATGTTGCATTAGGGCCTTCGCGGGAACGCCGGCGCTTAACACGTCACTTCCGGACGAGAATTCCTCGCTTCGCGGGGTGCACGTCCAGAGCACGTTCAGATTTCGCGTTGGGTGGTTTGCCCTGTTCGTCTGCCGCAAAGTTCTGCCGTGTTGTTCTGCCCGCTCCGGGGCGCTGCCAGCGTCGCAGGGAGACGGATGTGCCCCCCCCCACCCACACTTCAGCGCCAGGACGAGCGTGCGAATGTCCACGAGGGCAATGAGCATTCACTGCGTGTCTGCAAAAGGCAAGGCCAAGTTCAAATTTTGATCAGGATCACAACAACGCACCATTCGTATACAATTCAGCGGGTGTTGTTTTCGGGGCGCCGTTTGGGGGCTTCTTGGGGGCCTTTTGGAGGCTTCTCGGGGGCCCCTGGGTGCGTCTTGGGAGTCTGTTTGGGGCCTCTTGGGGGCCTCCTGGGGGCCTCTCGGGGGCCTCTTGGTCTGTCTTGCGGTGCTCTTGCGCCGTCTGGCCCCTTCTGAGGCCGTGGGGGCCTCTCGGCGCCGCCGCCCCGTGGCTCTCCTGGGGAACTCCGGGGCAGTTCCTCGGCCTCTCGAGCCGTCTTGGGGGCCTCCCGGGGGCCTCTTGGGGGTCTCCTGGGCCGTCTTGGGGCCCCATTGCGCCGTCTGGCCCCTGCGGAGGCCGTCTTGGGGGCCTCTTGGGGCCGCGGCTCGCTTGGGGTTGTATTGGGCCGTCTTGGGGGCATCTTGGGTACATCTTGCGGCCCTCTGGAGCTGCCTTGGGGCCCCCTTGGGGGCCTTTGGGGCCGTCTTGGGGCAATCTTGGGGGCTGCGTGGGCCGTCATCGGCCCCCGAGAACGCGAACCTCCTTGCAACACCCACAGGGGCATCAATTGTCTAGGCTTCTGAAGGCGCTCTTGGGGTTCTCCCTGTGGCCATCTTGGGCCGTCTTGGGGGCGCTTTGGGCCCTCCTGGGGCGATCTTGGGGCGGTCTTGGCCCGTATTGAGGCCATCTTGAGCCGTCTTGACGCCCTCTAGGACCCCAAGAGGCCGAAGTAGCCCACACAATTCTCTTCTGGTTCATGTCGGTTTTGAAGCCCTAGAAGGGGTCCGCCATCTTTGGGTCGGTGGAAGTGGCGTGACCCGTGGAGGGGGGGGTAGAGTGGCGCTCATAACATGGTAAAGCCATGCAGCGTGTAGCAACACGTACGCAACTTTTGGATACGTTGGATACGTTGCATTAAGGCGTTCGCCCACTACGTTGCGTTACAGCATACGCGGACATGCCTCGGGCAACACGTTCGTTCTGGACGTGGATTCCTCTTGCTCAAGCGGGGTACACGTCTGGAGCACGTGAAGATTTGGCGTTGGGTGGTTTGCCCTGCTCGTCTGTCGCGAAGTTCTGCCGTGTTGTTCTGCCAGCCCTGCGGCAATGCGAGCGCAGGGACGAGCGTGCGAATGTCCACGACGGCAATGAGCATTCACCGCATGTCTGCAAAAGGCACGGCCAAGTTCAAATTTTGATCAGGATAACAACTACGCACCATTCGTGTACAATGCCGCGGGTGTCTTGTTGTTTCTTGGGGGCCGTTTTGAGGCTTCTTGGGGGCCTCTTGGAGGCTTCCTGGGGGCCCCAAGGGCCTCTTTGGCGTCTCTTTGGGGCCTCTTGGAGCCTCTTGGGGGCCTTTTGGGCCGTCTTGCGGCGCTCTTGCGCCGTCTGGCCCCGTCTGAGCCCCGTCTGAGGCCGTCTTGGGGCGCCTCTCGGCGCCGCCGTTCTGCGCTCCTGGCGTCCTCGTGGGCCGTCCTGGGGGACTCTTAAACCGTTTGGGGGGTCTCGTTTGGACATACTGCGGCCCTCTAGGGCCGCCTTGGGGCCCTCTTGGGGGCCTTCGGGGCCGTCTTGGGACCATCATGGAGGTTGCTTGGGCTGCCTTGGGCCCCCGAGAGTCGAGCAACGAGGATGTGGAATCTTGCAACACCCATACGAATATCAACAGTCGTTTGGCTTCTGAATGCGCTTTTGGGGGTCCTCTTGGGGGCCTCTTGGGCCGTCTTGAGGGCCTCTCGGGGGGCTCTCGGGGCCGCTTGATGGCTCTCTTGGGGTCCTCTTGAGCAGTTTTGGGCGCCTCTTGAGCCGCCTCGGGGACCCCGACAGTGGAAAACATCGGGCACGCGGAAATGCTGCAAAGCCCCAGAGGAAAATCAATGTTTTTGATTCTGGTGGTGCTGTTGTGGGCCCCCCTTGGAGGAGCCTGGGGGCCGTCTGGGAGGCCTCCCTGGGGCCATCTCAACAAGTCTTGCGGCTGTCTGGAGGCCAGCTTGATCAGGCCCTCTTGGACCCCAAGAGGCTCAATGGGCCCAAATCGTTGATTTCCTAGAGGGTTTTCTGAAGCCTCAGAAGGGTCCGCCACCTCTTGGTTGTTGGATGTTGCGTGACTCGGGTGGGGTGGCTAGGGGAGAGAACCTTATACAATCAAATGATAATAGTAGCCACACAAAAACACACACACAACGTCGGAAGTCCTCCTGGAGCAATCGGACGACCACGCCGCCGACGAAGGAACTAGCGGCGACTCCTGCAGCGACGACCATCACCTTCACCACGGCGGCGGGAGCAGGGACGACGGCGATGACGGGGAGGACGGCGGCGGCGGCATTGGCGGCAGCTTCGTGTGCGACAGCGACGGCGGCAGCGGCGATGACGACGATTTCAAGGATGACGGCGGCAATGACGACGATTGCGGCGGCGAGGCCGGCGACATCGGTAATGACGATACACCATGGTGGCGGCGGCGGGGCAGGAGGAACACAAGGAGCAGGACATGAAATAGCAGCAGCAGGGGGAGGAGGAGGACAAGGAGGGGAAGGAAGACACGTAAGACCTAGCACTGCTTTGGGACATGGAAGACGAGGTCCTGGGGGTCGACAGTCGACTCCTGGAGCAATCCTGGTGTGCCTTGGGGCCAGAATTTCGAGGCGGGTCTGGTCGTGGCGACGAAGAGGATTCCTCCTCCTCTTCCCTTCACTGCCACCGCCCTCTCTCCGTCTCCGTTGAATTTCGAACATGTTGTTCCCTTTCCCTTTTGCTTCTCACTCAAGGACCACAGTGGTTATGCTGCTCCGTTCTGGGCTGTAGGCAGGCATGACGGCTTGCACGACCTGCAGGCGTTCCCTTTTGGGTTGCACCTTTGCCGTGAGCACACAGATTTCTTTTGTAAGATTGCATGGCGCTCAGCGGCGCCTTGTTACAACCGTCTGTTTGTTTAGCGCCGTTGATCGAAGTCGTAATTGTTGACTTTCGTCCACTACGTACGCCATCCTAGTCGAGTGCTGTCTGGGGAGGAGAGGTCCACGCGCCCCTCGTCAGTCGGCCTGACCCCGCCCCCAGGACAATATCAACGACGAGACCTGCGAGCTCCTCGAGCCCTACCTGCGCCGTGCCCAGCGTCGTGCTCCGCAGATGCGCGCTTAGGGGCATCCGACGACCTGACACGATCACACATCACCCTGAATCTCAGAGCGTGAATTACCTACCCCGCTTTCGCTTCCAGGCAAAACCAAGTCATACCACGCGCCTCCTCGTCAAGCGGCCTGACCAGTACAGGCTGTAGTTTGGCATTGCTTGGTATCTCTTGGAAGCGAGGGTGGTCAAAAGCGAGGTAGGTTTGTTTGCCCCCTAGAATCCTGAGAAAATCTTGTCTGGACCCCATCTCTGCGCCTGACGTGGCAAGGCCTGGGGTTTCCGCACAGCCAGCCTCCCCGGGCCCACGGGGTCTGGTGCTGAGACAGCCTCGCACTACGCCGAGTGCCTGTTGAGGCCTGCCTGAGCTACTCCCCCGGGGGCTGTCCGTCCCCTGGTGCATCGAGCCAGACCCACTCTTCAGGAGGAGGAAAAACACACAGACAACAATGAATAGTCGATTCCCCCGAAAATATGGAAAACTATGGGCAGTGGGGGGGAAGACAGAAACCCAGAAAACATGGGAAACTATGGGGATCTGCTTTTGTTTGTGTGTACTTATTTGTGTGTCCTAGGGCCCCTTCAATTCTGGAGGGCCCAAGGGCCAGATGCGGGGCAATGGGGCCCGCGGTAATGATCCTCCGCAGTTCCCCAGACGTCAGGAGACTGGAGGATGCGATGACGACGACGACGACGACGGCGACGGCGACGACAACGGCGACGACGACGACGACGGCGACGAACACGAAAACGACGACGACGACGACGACGACGACGACGACGACGACGACGACGACGACGACGACGACGACGACGGTAGCGGCGGCGGCGACGACGACGTCAGCGACGACGGCGAGCAGGTGGGGCCGCGCCGTACCCTGCGCAAAGGGGGGCGCCAGGGGTGCGGCGCGGCTCAGGATTGGAACCCTGGGGCGCCTCAGACATTGGGCTGGTTACCTCCTCCTCCTCCTCCTCCTGCTCCTCCTCCTCCTCCGTTTCCTCCTCCTCCTCCTCCTCCTCCTTCTCCTCCTTCCCCTTCTCCTCCTCCTCCTCCTTCTCCCTCTCCTCCTCCTCCGCCTCCGCCTCCGCCTCCTCCTCCTCCTCCTCCTCCTATCCTTCCCCTATGTGCCCGTACACTAATGAGTTTGCAGGCGATTGCTCTCGTCATGGCTCACACCGCTGGCTCGCAGAAGGGGGATGGGGCGAGGAGGTGCGGCCACGAAGAATGCAGGGGGCTTCCCAGAAGCCGTCCTGCCTTCTAGCAAGCTTATTAGAAGGGGCAGGGCCCTTCTGAGAAGCCTCAGGCCTTCTTAGAAGGTACCCTGCTTTCCAGAAGTCTTGCGCAGACGATGAATGATAGGAGCTTTCGTTGGGCATGTTGTCACATCTCGATGAGGATTGAATTGCCTCCTCACGGTTGTAAGTGTTTCACTGTTTCTTGAAATTGTTGAATGTTTCCGCCCCGCCCTGCAGCACCCACGCGGTGCATGATGCGGGACGATGGCCGGTGTCTGATATCTCTTCTCGCCGGACCCATTGTTGCGCTCCGCGCGTTTCCGCGGGCGAGAAACAAGTTCATATCTACGGCCGCGCTGCCGGGAGCCTTCGGCCGGCATGCCACGTACCCGTGGGATCGCGCCTCGGTGTCCAGACCGCGGGGCATGGATATGGACATGTTCGACGCCCGTGCCGCTTGATCACTGATCATCCCTGATAATCATCGTCCCCTCCCCCCTCTGCGAGAAGGACGAAGGTTATAGCCTCAAACAGATGCCCAATCCCGACATCGCGAGGGCCAAAACAAAAGGCAGGCTCCTCGAGACTTCGGGGAGGGAGGTTTCGGGGTTGGGTTTTACCAGGGGGACGCCGACGAACGCAAACCCTACCCCGAAACCTTTGGCCGAGTTTCGAGAGTCCTCGGTGAATCCGCGATTTTGGGGTCGGGGGTGTGTTTTTCTTCGCCAGGAGGGGGGATGCTGCCTCTACGTTCGCCACCAGGACATGTCCGTGTCCAATGCCGCGGGATCGTGCCCTGCGGTCTCCTTCGGGAGCAGTGGTGTGGATACATGCCCGCCCACGCGGGCGCGCAGACATCCACATCCACCACTCCTTGAGGTCCCAGGCCACGACCCCGCAGCAGTGGATGTGGCCATACCCTGGAGGTGCCTCCGTGCAGCACTCCAGGGGCGGACCTGAGATCATGTGTTACACAGGCTTTCCTCCACCTCGCTCCTCCTGCGCTTGCCGCCTCGGCGCGCTCCTCCTCCTCCTCCTCCTCCTCCTCCTCCTCCTCCTCCTCCTCCTCCGCCTCTTCAACCTCCGTCTCCTCCTCATCGTCCTCCTCCTCCTTCCCATCCTCCTCCTCCTCCTGCTCCTCCTCCTCCTCCTCCTCCTCCTACTACTACTACTACTACTACTACTACTACTACTACTACTACTACTACTACTACTACTACTACTACTACTACTACTACTACTACTACTACTACTACTACTACTACTACTACTACTACTACTACTACTACTACTACGACTACTACTACGACGACTACTACTACTACTACTACTACTACTACTCATCCTTTGGTGACGTGCGCTCCTCCTCCTCCTCCTCCTTCTCCTCCTCCTCATCATCATCATCCTTCCCCTCTGCAGGCAATGCGGGGCCAAGTGCACCCTCTGGCACCGCGTTTTTGGTTGTCCATGCACCCGTGTCATTCAGCCAGAGGGCTGCCCTCCTGAGATCCTCGAGTCTGCGAGAGCTGCAGCCCCGGTTGTTGATCAGTGCGCTGCGCAAGGCTGGCTCCTCGAAGGTGTAGTGTTCGTTGACCAGTCCGCGTTCCACACCCAGTACGCCTGGCATCGCTCGGACGTTTTTTTTTTTCTCGGCGAGGACCCTTGAGGACCATCCTGGACCATCGAGCAAAAAAAACACGCACGAAACCGAAAAGGGCACGGGAAATTGACGTCCGAGCGACGGCAAGGTACGGTGGCCCGCGCAGAGCAGGCTGGGCGGCGGTCTGTACCAACGGTGATGGCAGCTTCCGCAGCGCCCTGTACGGAGCCGTCCCCTTGGCTGTGGCCCCCAGCAAGAGCTCCAGAGGCGCCGAAGAAGACTTTGCGGTTCACATGTCGACATGTTTTTTTTGTGCAGTTGTTTTTGCGAATTGCTCTCGGTCGATCGGCTGCTCTGTGAACCGGACAGAAGCGTTCGCCCCAGCGAATGCCATCCGGCACTTCTGGAGGCTCTGGTGTCAGAGGCACGGCGACAGCGCCATCGTGAGAAAGGTCCGAGGCCATGCCAGAGCGAGCCAGGACCAGTCTTTCCAGGACACGTGGTGCAGGCTTGGTAATCATCTAGCCGACCGATAGGCAACAAAGAAAGGAGGGGCCTCTGGAGAATCCCAGCGAGACACGTCCTTTTCACCGAGGCCTGCGAAGCCCGCACGCGCGAGCTTGTGCGCCGGATCGGATGTGTACAGGCCTGGCACGTTGACAGTGAATTCTTGGACACGGACGGGGTTGTAGGGACCTCGGAGGTTGTGTTTCGCCTGAACCTCGCCTCGGACGAGGACTGTTTAGGCGAGGTCACAGCTGCCCGTGAAAGTCCAGGCTTGAAGAGCGGCGACTACATCCCAACGCCAGTGCCCGAGCCTGAGTCCCAGGACGGCGGGGGTGGGGGTGACGGTGTGGATCTCGGGACAGTCTCAGGGCGGCCGTGGCGCAGTCTAGGGCACGCTGGAGGCAAGCGTGACGTCGGAAGGGGGAGCCGACGGCCTTTCCCCACGCTTCTTCTGTAAATCCTGTGGGACCTCCGTGGGCCAGGGGATTTCAGCGGGGAGAGGGTTGGGGGGCAGGTGCTTCGGGGCCCAGCACGCTGGTCGCAAAACCCAGCGCTCTCGCCTCAGGCACCGTCTGCACCCCTCCGTCATCTCGCCGGAAGGCCTCTCTGGGTTCAGAGGCTTGAGCGAAGGCGACTTCGAATGGCTGCATGAGAAGCTGATGGGATCCCAGTCTGGTGCCCCTAGGGGCGGCTGCGTCTTGGCTGTGGTCGTGGCCCGCTGGCGTGCCACCTGGGGTGTCTGCGCTCGGTCGTCGCGAGGGGCCCATCAGCTTCTGGCAGTGTGCGGTGGAGGCCCCTGTGCTGGACCCTTACAAAGGTCGCCCGCCTGCACGGTTTCGTTCCGCCCGGTTCGGAGGCCGAAGGCGCAAAGGAGCTGCGGCGGGCGAAGCCCCAGGCCAAAGCTTCTGAGTCAGGCCTGTGGCCAGGGGAGTGCGTCTAGCCTGGCCTTGCCGCGTAGCGGCGCGGCGGACTCGCCGCTGCACCATCACCACTGTCAGTATCATCATCTCCTCCTCCTTCTCCTCCTCCTCCTCCTCCTCCTCCTCCTCCTCCTCCTCCTCCTCTTCATCTTTCTCCTCAATAGTCATCCCCCTGCGCTTCTTCGATATCCCCCTCCTCCTCCTCCTCCTCCTACACTTCCTCATCCTCCTCCCATCCTCCTCCTCCTCCACCTGGTCCTCCTCCTCCTCCTCCTCCTCCTCCTCCTCCTCCTTCTCCGCGACCCCCTCGGCTCCTCCTTCTCCTCTCCCGCTGTGCTCCTCCTCCTCCTCCTCCTCCTCCTCATCACCCTCCTCCTCCTTCTCCTCATCCTCCTCTTCCTCTTCCTCATCCTCCTCCTCCTCCTCCTCCTCCTCCTCATCATCATCCTCATCCTCATCCTCATCCTCATCCTCATCCTCATCCTCCTCTTCCTCCTCCTCTTTCTCCTTCTCCTCCTCTTCCTCCTCCCCCTCCGCTCCGCCTCCTCCTCGTCCCTCCTCGACCTCGCTCCGCCTCGCTCCTCGCTCTGCCGCGGTCCGCCTCGTTCCTCCGCCTCGCTCCCCTGCCTCCGCCCCGAGGCGCTTCCACCCGGACGAGGCGAGGAACTGGAGCCCGTTTGCCTTCCCGGTCCTCCAGCCCGAGCTCGCGGCCAAGGCCACGCGGGCGCCGCGCCCGCCAGGGCCTCTTCGCCGCCGCCCCTCGAGCAGGACGGGGTGGATGGTGAGGAGGAAGGCGAACAGAGGAGAGAAGACACAAACTTCATCGTCATCGTCCTCGTCGTCATCGTCGATCGCCCTCCTCCTCCTCCTCCTCCTCCTCCTCCTCCTCCTCCTCCTCCAGTTGGGTGCGGCAGTTCGGCCAACCCCTCCTGAAACCTTCCTGAGGAAGGTTTTAGAAAGGTTTCAGGATGGTTTTTCCCAAAAACCTTCCTGAGGAAGGTTTTAGGACGGTCTCAGGAAGGTTTTTTCAACCAAAAAACCTTCCAAACACCTTTTCGGAGGAAGGTTTTAGGAAGGTTTCAGGAAGGTTTTTTTTCCAATAACCTTCCAACAACCTTCCTGAGGAAGGTTTTAGGAAGGTTCCAGGAAGGTTTTTCCCACGAACCTTCCAAAAACCTTCCTGCGGATGGTTTTAGGAAGGTTTCAGTAAGGTTTTTTCGTTTCCCGAGAACCTTCCAAACACCTTCCGGAGGAAGGTTTTAGGAAGGTTTCAGGAAGGTTTTCCAAAAACCTTCCCAAGGAAGGTTTTCGGATGGTTCCAGGAAGGTTGTTTTCCAAAAACATTCCGAAACACCTTCCTGAGGAAGGTTTTAGGAAGGTTCCAGGAAGGTTTTTTCCCAAAAACCTCTCAAACACCGTCCTGTGGAAGCTTTTAGGAAGGTTCCAGACAGGTTTTTCCCAAGAGCCTTCCAACAACCTTCCTGAGGAATGTTTTAGGAAGATTTCAGGGAGGTTTTCCCCAAACAGCTTCCAAAAACCTTCCTGGGGAAGGTTTTAGGAAGGTTTCAGGAAGGTGTTTTCCCACAAACCTTTCAAAAACCTTCCTGAGGAAGGTTTTAGGAAGGTTTCGGGAATGTTTTTTTTTTTTTTTTCCAAAAACCTTCCGAACACCTTCCTGAGGAAGGTGTTAGGACGGTTTCGGCAAGGATTTCCCCACAAACCTTCCAAAAACCTTCCTGAGAGAGGTTTTAGGAAGGTGTCAGCACGGTTTTTCCCAAACACCTTTCAAAAACCTTCCTGAGGAATGTTCTAGGCAGGTGTCAGGAAGGTTTTTCCATAAACCTTCCAAACACCTTCCTGGGGAAGGTGTTCGGAAGGTTCCAGGAAGGTTTTCCCCAAGCACCTCACAACAACCTTCCTGAGGAAGGTTTTCGTAAGGTTTCAGGAAGGTTTTTCCCAACTCGGGGCTCTTTTGAGATTTGTGGGGGCCTCTTGGGAGCATTCTGGTTGAGGTGGAAGGCTCGAAATGTCAGTTGGTGATCCCCCTTCTCGGGAGCCTCTTGGGGCCTTTTTCGGCCTCAGGGGGGCGTCTTGGGGCTGTCTTGGGCTGCTGGAGCGCTTTTGGCAGCCTCTTGGGCCGTTTTGGGCCCAGCGTCGTAATGCCATTTTGGCGCCATCTTGGAGCCCTCTTGGGGTCCTCTTGGGGCCTTCGTGGGGCCCTCTTGGGGCTCGTTTGGGGAGTCTTGGAGCCGTCTTAGGGCTCTTTGGGGAGGCTGGGGGGGCCTCTTGGGGCCGTCTTGGGCCCCATGGCTAAAAAAAAGGGGGGGCCAATTCCCGCCGCCCCCTCGGAGGCTCACAAATGCTGCCTTGGAGCCGTTTTGGGCCGTTCTTGGAGCGTTCTTGGCCGCTCTTGGGGCCGTCTTGGGGCCCTCTTGGGCCCCTTTTGGGGCTCTCTTTGGGCAACTTGGGGCCATGTTGAGGATGCCAAAGCCCATCGGAAGCGAAAAGGCGAGAATGCCTGAAACATTGATTTTCCCTAGGCTTTTGAAGGATTCTGGCATCTTGGAGGGTGCCGTTGAAGGCTCGAAGGGCACTTGGATCCGTCTTGGGGCAGCCTTGAGGCCTCTTGGATGTGTGTCGGAGGCTATCTTGAGCCATCTTGAGCTATCTTGGGCCATCTTGGAGGCCATCTTGCGCTCTCTGAGGCCCTCTTGGAGCCATCCTGGGCCAAAAAGGACCCTCTAACCCCTCGGGCCCGCGCCGTCCAGACCCAAGGAGGGGGGGGGCAGGTAGATCAGGGAGGTTGGAAACGGAAGCGCTCTAGACCGCCTCCGCCCAGAGGGCTGGTGGGACTCGGAGTATGTTCACACAGTTCTTTCGTCCTCTCGGGGCATGTCTGGCGGAGACAGCCTCTGGGAGGAGGGCCAGTTGAGACAGTGGCGGCCCTCCCGCCCGCCCCCATCCGCCGGTGTCTCCACTCCGTAGCCATTTGGCTCAAGATTGGCTCAGGTTTTGGCCAAGTTTTCAACTCTGTCGCCCTCGACCCGAAGCTGCCAGCTCGCGCGGTCTCTCTTGCCTCGTCAATGGCCAGCGCCACGTTCGAGATGGTGGCTTCCAATCTGGCCGTCAGCGAGGCCGGGCTCCTCGCCGCAACGGACCTCGAGACGGAGCAGGGCGAGCCGGGCAAGAAGGGGCCGCCTGCAGCGCGCGTGCGGTGGGCCGGCTTGTGGGTCGGCCTGGGGGCGCTTCTTGGCCGCGGCGCTCGCGGGCGTCGCCTCGTGGGCGGCCGCCCAGCAGCGCGGCCAGGCGCCCGCGCTCGCAAAGGACGTGCTGGAGGTGACGGAGCTGATGGACTGCGGACCCAATCCCGCGTGCCAGTACGAACCGGCGACCGGGGGCTGCGACTGCACCCCGAGCGGCTTCCCGGCGCCCTACCCGACGCCGTTCGGCGGCGGCCTGGTGATCACGGACTGCGGACCCAATCCCGCGTGCCAGTGCGAACCGGCGATCGGGGGCTGCGACTGCACCCCGCGCTGATGCCTACAATGAGTGCAACATAATCGAACTTCTGAATCATGATATGTTTTTTTGCCGATCGCTTACAGTTGACGCGTGTGCCGTAGTTACGCCACCGCGTGCCGTAGTTAGGCCACCGCCGTAGTGGGGTCGGGACGACCGCCGGCGTTTCCGTTGGCCTTCCTCCAAGTCAGTGGTTCAGGGACGGGAAGAGGAGGGGCGACGACGACGACGACGACGACGACGACGACGACGACTAGGACGACCCCCTCCCTCCGAGGCACGTGTGCGTCCCCAGCAATGGCAGACATGCGCGTGGCGGTCTTGGCCGGGCAGACTACCCGCCTTGCCGCTCACTCGGCCCCCCCCCCTTCCGAGGCACGCGCGCGTCCCCAGCAAGCCCGATCCCTCTCCGCAGCTGGCAGCCGCAGTGGATGAGCCTCCTGCGCGTGGGAACTGTTTTGCCAGGCTGCGCTGCCGCGTTCTCGTTGTGCGCGGCAGCCGGCTCTGTCTCACCCGGCGGGCTACGCTCGCGACCATTCGCCGCTGGCGCCCGGACTCGCCCCGTGGGCTTGAGAGGCCCTTCTTTCCCCTGCATACTTGAATCGCCGCCCTGTTTGGTATTGAGGTTGCAAGGTTACTAAGGGAATAGCGGCGAGGTTAGGTGGTTAGCTAACCGACTTGCTAACCAGGTTGCTGGTAGAGGATTCCGAAGTTAGTAACTAGGTTAGCTAACCTGGTTAGCACATGAGCTAACCTGCTTACGGGGATCTCGAAGGTTGAACTTCAGCTTCGTTTTTCTTTTGAGATCACGGCCAGGAAATCCAGACCCAGAGTTTGCAATTCTAACTTCGCGATGCCCAAAATCCAACTTCGCGATGCCCAAACTCAACTTCGAGAAACCCACATCACAAACAGAAGTCCTGAATGCCACGGTTCTGATATGGCGGTTGAGATCTTCTTCCCGTTTTTCTTTTTTTGGGGCAAGGGTCGACAGTTCTTGGTGCGCCGACGTCGGCTGGATGAGCTCGAAGACGAGCTGGACGTCTGCTCGGCGGGTTTCCGCGGCGAGCGAGGTCGAGCAGCCTCGCAAAATGAGTGCAAGCCCCATCAGGAGGAGGATGAAGAGGAGGGAGGGTAATGTCGTAGTGAGGAATGGGAGGAAGGAGATAGGAGGAGGGCGAAACAGAAAACTCTGGAATGCCAGCTGGACCGAGCGTCGGACTCCCCGTCCGTTGTTGTAGTTTCCCCCTCCTCCTCCTCCACCTCGGCGTCCTCCTCCTCCTCCTCGCTCTCTTCTTTTTCATCGTCCTCCTCCTCCTCCTGCTTCTCCTTCTCTCCTTCAACCTCCATCTATCCGCCGATTCATGTACGCTGGTTGTCTCAGCTTCTGGGCAAAGAGCACAGTTGGGACCCCTCCAGTATCACTGATCTTAAAAACGCACGGCTCGATTATCTCCGACGCCAGGATCAGTTGGGGATCTTCCGCCACCACGCACGTGGCTGACATTTCAAGGACAGAAACGGTCTTCCACACAGATATCAAGTTGCACACGGCGCCGTCTATCGACACATGCACATACACTTGTCCAAAGAAATCCCGCGAGCTGTGCGAAACGAAACCACATCACCTATCAAGACGGCCCTCGATTGCGCATGGGTCGACCTAGAGCTTACCACGACGCAGGTCGGATCCAAACCAAAAGCTGCAATCAACCCCGATTTGAGCTTGTGACTGGCACTTCTCGGGACTAGCATCTGCTCACCAAACGCAGGATGAAACTCAAGTTCAAACAAGTTGTGTGTGGTGATCTCTTGCATCACACCGAAAGCATACTGTGTGGTATTTGTTCTGTCGTTCATCATTCGCTTGGCCACCCTATGTTTCCTTTCCATAAGGAAACAGCTCACCAGGCTGCCCTGGAGGAGGAGCTGCCTGGGCAGGTGTAAGATCCAACGATGTTTCGGTTTAAACAGGTCGGTAGAGCATGCTTGCCTGTGGAGGACGGCATGCCCACATATTGCTTCGTGTCGGGACTTGGGCGGCACCAAACCTGAATTAACAATGGAGAGCATATTTAAAGCAGCGCAGAGGACAACGCAACTCGAGGATTCGACTGGAAGGATGCCAAGGGGGAGCACCTTCTCTTTTACAAACTGATCTAGGACGCGTGCGAGATTAATCATTTGCGAAGCGCTTCCTGTGAGCTCGCCAGTCGAAAAGCACGGTCTCGCATCCCCGTGGCTTGTAGGCCACTGCCACTGGCTCAAGAAACCGTGAATCGCGTCTGGGCCAACGCCCATCTGCTCATCTTTGAGGCGTTGTGCAAACTCTGAAATTTCTCGCTGGAACAATCCCCCAACACTATAGCAGCGCATCCGATCCCAAGCAACAACTTTGGACACGTCTATATTCAAAGACGCGTCTTGGAGCAACGGTTGCAGGTTGTAAATGTATCCACGCAAGATCTCTGTTTTCTCAAGTTGAGTTTTGGTCCCTGTTTGAGCTATGTCCTTCAACCGCGCCTGGAATCCTAGCATTTCCATATTTGTATCATACCTGAACTTGCTCACATCGAGACAACATGCTGACACCCAGAACCCAGTCGGATCATTCAACAGATTAGAATCACGATGCACTACGCTACTACACAACATGCACACTTTGACCCCCGTCGCCCCCTTGAAGTACATGGCGTACTTATGCGCTCGCTCGTCCTGAATAAGGACGCCGAGTTCCCCGTGTAGCAGCACTGGCCGATCTCCAATCATAAGAGTAATGCCGTGTCGAAGGTCTGGTTTCGACGAGCCGTGGCCAAAAACACATGTGCAGCGCGGCTCTCATGACTGCTGACGGGCCGCCACCAATCCTATCGCACACGCAGGAGCGGAGCGTGCACACCGTAAACCACAGCAGCTCGCTACTCAAAGCAAGCCAACCGGAGGCAGTTCGTTGTTTCTTTCTCTTGTACTTTTTTCTTTGTAAAATAATAATGAAATATAAAAAAGTCATCCCCTCCCTCAGCCCTCCCCCTCCCGTCCTCCTCTCCCCTCTCCTTCCCTCCTCCTGTTTTCCTTTCCTCATTCCCTCTTCCTGCTCCTCCACTCTTAGCCGTCCTCTAGAGTTTCTGTTTTCAGGGAAGGGGCCTCAAAGCCCGACTCGACACGACGTGAAACCCTTCACGGTCCCTTGGGCCCACCCCCTGGATATCAGTTTTTGGCCCCCATGAAGCTTATTTCCTTGATTGACCAGTATAGGGCCTGCGACTTGCGCAGGCTGACCTGCGCAAGCGTGCTTCCTGGAACTATCTCGTCGCTGTAAAGGATCAGCGAGATGCGCCCCCCGACCTTTGCCACGACCTCCTGCAGCAACGACTTGAAGCTGGGTGATTTCTGGCAAGCACATTCCAGGAACCCCCACGGGTGCTGGAACCAAACCCCGATTTTTGTTGCTGGAGACGCCATCTGATTCCACTCGTTGGAGAAGAGGGCCGAACGATGTTTCCTGCACTGCAATCGTTTTCCGCGCCTTCGCTCGGCTCGAGGCGCTGAAGCACTTGGGCCGAGCGAGGGCGCGGAAAGCTTGGAACTGCGCTCGGCCCGCCTCGGGCCGCGGCCGTCCATATCCCAGAGCTGCCCGCGGCGCAGTCCCTGGCGAGGCCCAGCTCCAGCCCGCGGCTCAGATCGCGCTCGGCCGCCATGGAGGGGGATGAAGGGGGCACGGGGGAACTGCGAGTGCAGGGCCAGGGGGTCCGGCCACTCCGAAAAATCCCACACTCCCCCCATCGCCAGGAGGACACTCAGATCCCCCCCGGGCAGCCCTCCCCCTCCGTTCTCCCTGGAGACCAGCCCCATACGGCTGTCGGGGTCCCGCACGCACATGGACTGCACCCCCTTCGGTGGATCCTCGGTCCGCGACCAATGGCCCTAGTTCGGAGCGGCGGTGGTTTCCCGAGCAGCAGAGGGAGAGCAAGCCCCGGCCGCAGGTCATCTCACCAAGGCGCAAGCCGACGCCCTCATCGTGGGGACGCGGGGGAGGCCTATCCCCAAGATGAGAGATCGCGCCATGGCCCTCCACCTGGCCGAACTGTCCCCTGCCAGAACCGCGGCAGCTTGGAACTCCTATCTCGTCTCCCTGGTTCCATACGCGGCCCATTACACTGTCGTGGACGCGGTGCAAGAGCGCGCCCTGCGCGCCCAGCTCAGGGTCGCCTTCGGATTTGCCTCGGCGTCATGGATGCGCCTCCGTCTCCAAGACAACGCCCAGTATTCAACGGGCTCCCGCTGCAAAAGAAATTCATTAAGGAGTCTATTCAAATCCCCGCCCGCCCGCCGCCCGCCTGCCCGACCGCCTGGTTTCTGTGTAGCACGCGCCACCCTGTACTGAACTGTCTCCGCATCCAAGACAACACCCTGTAGTCAGCGATCTTTGTTGCACGCACCACCCTGTGATCAATTGCCTCCGTCTCCAGGACAACATCCTGTAGTCGACAGAGTCCGTCTCCAAGACAACGCCCAGTATTCAACAGGCTCCCGCTGCAAGAGAAAATCATTAAGGAGTCTATTAAAATCCCCGCCCGCCCGCCGCCCCGCCCGCCCGCCGCCCGCCCGCCCGCCCGCCCGCCCGCCTTCGTTGTGCCACGCACCACCCTGTACTCAACTGCCTCCATCTCCAAGACAACACCCTGTAGTCAACAGCCTCCATTTCCAAGACAACGCCAAGTTTTCAACGGGCTCCCGCTGCAGGATAAATTCATTAAGGAGTCTATTGCAATCCCCGCCCGCCCGCCCGCCGGCCGCGCGCCGGCTCCCGCCCGCCGTCTCCCGCTCCGCCGCCCGCGCGCCGGTTCGCCTTTTTTGTAGCACGCACCACCCTGTGATCAATTGTCTCCGTCTACAGGACAACACCCTGTAATCAACAACCTCCGTGTCCGAGAGGCCTCCGTCCCCAAGACAGCGCCCAGTATTCCACAGGCTCCCGCTTCAAAAAAAATTCATTAAGGAGTCTATTCAAATCCCCGCCGCCCGCGCGCCCGACCGCCCAGGCCGTACGAGCAATGCGAGTCAGACTGCGGTCGTCATCATCACCATCACCATCATCATCAGCAACATCGTCAACATCATCATCGTCATCGGATGGGTTACCACCCCCGGCCCGGACGCAAGGGGCTACCCCTGCGCCCGATTCGGCCGCCGATGGGTTACCGCCGGCGGTCCGGACACAAGGGCTTACCCCTGCCCCCGATTCGCCCAAGGATGGGTTACCACCCCCGGCCCGGACGCAAGGGGCTACCCCTGCGCCCGATTCGGCCGCCGATGGGTTACCACCGCCCGCCCGGACACAAGGGTTTCCCCCTGCCCCCGATTCGGCCGAGGATGGGTTACCACCCCCGGCCCGGACGCAAGTGTCCCCCCCTGCGCCCAGCTGGCGATGGGTTACCGCCGCCCGCCCGGAAACAAGGGTTTCCCCCTGCCCCCGATTCGGCCGAGGATGGGTTACCACCCCCAGCCCGGACGCAAGGGGCTACCCCTGCGCCCGATTCGGCCGCCGATGGGTTACCACCGTCGGCCCGGAGACACCCCTGCCCCCGATTCGGCCGAGGATGGGTTACCACCCCCGGCCCGGACACAAGAGGCTACCCCTGCGCCCGGCCACTGCCTCGTCGTCGTCGTCGTCATCGTCGTCGTCGTCGTCGTCATGGTGTTGTCGGGTACGGAGGCCCATGGCAACAGCATATTTGCTGACGATCAGCTCAGACGAGGCTGCCCGCACTTCGCTCACAGACAAAGTTCCCGCCGAACACTTCCCCCGTATTCATGCCGCAAGAGCTGAGGAACCCAAAAAGCTCGCTCGGATGACCCGCTCGGACTACCAACTTGAAGTGCGGGACCCATGGGGAGAGGCTCCCGCCTGAGACTTCCTCGCCACTCACTCACAGACGAGGCTCCCGCTTGATACTTCCTCCACAGTCAGGCCTGAAGAGCCCCAAAGCGACGACAGTTACAAGAATCCGATGACCCGCCTCGGATTCGAACATGAAGTACGGACCCCATAGGGAGGGGCCCCCGCCTGAGACTTCCTCGCAAGTCGCTCACAGACAAGGTTCCCGCCTGATACTTCCTCCATATTCAAGCCTCAGGAGCCAAGTGGCGACACTTACGGGTTTGAGGATGACCCGCTCGCATTACCAACATGAAATGCGGGCCCCATAGGGAAGGGGCTCCCGCCTGAGACATCCCTGCAATTTTCTCACGGGCAAGGCTCCCGCCTGATATTTCCCCCATATTCAAGCCTCAGGAGCCCAAAAGTGACGACAGTTACGGGTTTGAGGATGACCCGTTCGGATTACCAACATGAGGCGCCGGCCCCATAGGGAAGAGGCTCCCGCCTGAGATTTCCTCACAATTCATTCACAGACGTGGATTCCGCTGGATACTTCCATATTCAGGCGTCAGGAGCCCAGAAGTGACAACAGTTACACGTTTTGGATGACCCGCTTGGATTCCAAACATGAATGCGGCCCCCATAGGGAGAGGGGGTTCCCGCCTGAGACTTCCTCAGAATTCACCCACAGACGAGGCTCCCGCTTGGTATTTCCATCAAACTCACGCCTCAGGAGCCCAGGAGTGACGACAGTTACAGGTTTGAGGATGACCCGCTCGGATTACCAACGTGAAGTGTGGGACCCATATGGAAGGGGGTCCCGCCTGAGACTTTTTCGCAATTCGTTCACAGACGAGGCTCCCGCTCTAGGCGTCCTCCATATTCATACTAGGGAGTGAGTGATGACGAAGTGATGACTGAGCGAGTGGTGATGAGGATGGTTCTGATGATGATGAGTGGTGATGATGATCATGAGTGACAGGATGATGATGATGGTGTTGATGAGGATGAGGATGGTAATGGTGATGATTGGTCGAATTATGATGATGTTGTTGATGAGGAGGGTTATACTGGTGTGACTGTGAATGAGGGTGATGTTTATGACGATGGTGACGATGACGAAGATGATGATGAGTAGTGACGATGGGTGGTGATGATGATGATTATGATGGTGAGTGAAGGGGTGCGGGGGTGATGATGGTACTGATGATCAGGATGATAATGATTAGTGGTGATGACTGATGATGACGACGGCCAGAAAGAGGAAGAGAAAGAGAGAGAAAGAGAGAGAGAGAGGGGGGTGAGGAGATCCTGCGCGGAGGGTGTCCAGAGAAAACAAGAACCCCACTTAGGAAGTGGGGAACCAGACGCGCTATACCACCTAAGCCCATAGGGTTGGTGGGATCCATCCCCATAGGGGAACCCCACCGAAAGGGCCCCATGGGAGGCAGTAGGGGGAGGAGTACACGCCTCCCCCGAGCAGGGGAAGAAGAGGCTTCAGAAGAAAAAAGAACCAATTCGTCCATATGGGATACATGTTCATGTGGGTTTAGAGGGGGCGAGGCCTTAGAGTGTGCCAAGATGCATCTTCATGCTTGAGCTGCGGGGCCTGGCCACGGTGCCCAGGCTCTCTTGATTCGTTGGCCCAGCCCGTGCGGTCTGGACCCAGATGGTCCCGGACCCTGCAGGGCGGTGACACCAGGAGGCTGGGCCCACCAACGGGGTTCAGGCGCCCCGAAGCCATATTAGCTCAAGTCCTCGTCCTCCCTCCTCGCCCGCACCATCCTCGTCCTCGTCCCCTGGTCCCCATTCCCTTCAGATAACTCCCCCCTGTTTTATCACCAGACGTGTCCGTGCGCTGGGCTGGCGTTTCGTTTCGGACTTCTTTCCAATTTACCAGCTGAGAAACTAGAGTCAACCAGCGGATGCATGGCCGATTGTTTTCAACATGCGGGTCTTTGCATCAGTGCCACGCATGTTTTTCAGAACAGGCAGCAGCATCTTCAAGTGTTCAACTCGCTTTGAAAATGCGGCTCTCGCCTACCGCCAGGGCCCTGAAGAAGGAACCCTTTTGGTTGGGGAGGGGCTCCGCGTTCCTTAAGTGTTTCACAGCTTGCCTCAGGTTTCCTTTATGTTTTCGATGGGAAATCTGAGTTTAACCTATGGAAAAAAAAGGGGCCTCGTTCCTGATTTAGGGTTCCTTAGGTCAACGCCCTGACTGTACCGCCAGGAGCATCCGCCTTGAATCGTTCGTTTCATCTTCAAGGGTGGAGGGTGGCCCCGTTTCAAAATACGGCTCTCGCCTTCGCGCCTTGCACGCTCGTCGTGAACAGCTTCGGGGATGGAGGGCGCTTCGTTCTCAAAATATGGTTCGCTTTGTAGTCTTAGAAGTGTGCAGCATCATCCTCGGAGATGGAGGTGGGTTCGTTTTCAAGATGCGGTTGTCGCCTCAGCGCCGCGCGCGTTCATCTGCGAAACTTACAACAACCATGAACATGGAGGGTGGTTTTCTCTTCTGCATCGTTGGGCGGCGCGAGAGCGCAAAGTTCTTCGCTTTTCGCGCAGCGCGAAAATCGCGAAATGGGGCGCCCGCGGAGTGGGTACGCTTCGGATTTCGTCGAGCACGCGGCGGCGCAATCCGAACTCTGTACCCCCGCCGACCACCGATTCAGGCGAACCGACGGTTGGCGAATGCAGGGGCGGGGGGGGGGGAGAGGCCCCCCAGATGAGGTCCGAGTAGATGGATCGCCGATGCATCGGCGATGCATTGGCGATGCGTCGGCGATGTACCGGCGACGCATCGTCGATGTCGCCGCATCGCCGATATGTCGACGATACGGCGCGATCCTACGACCCCGTCTATTCCGAACCCATCTGGGAGGCCTAGAAGGGGGGAGGAGGAGGAGGAGGAGAAGGAAGAGGAAGAAAAAGAAGAAGACGAATAATAATAATAATAGTAATAATAATAATAATAATAATAAGAATAATGATAATAATAATCATAATAATCATAATAATAATAATATTCACATCACTACGAAGAATAATAGGAATACCAATCGTAATACTAATAACACTAATAGAAATAGTAACAACGATATTACTAGTAATAGTAATAGTACGGGTAATACTAAGGATCGCAATGATTGTAAGACAACAGTACGAGTAATAATATTCATAATAATATCATAATAATAGTGATCATACTAATACGAATAATAATACTACTAATAATCATCATCATCATCATAATAGTAATAACGAAACTAATAGTAATAGTTCTAATAGTAATAATATTACTAATAATAATATTAATAATAATAAGAATAAGAATACTACTAATATAATTAAAAGTAGTAATAATGATAATAATATTAATAATGATACGTATAATAATAATGGTAATCGTAAAACTACTAATAATACAAATAGTTATATACGAATAATGACGATAAGAATAATACGAATACGAATTGTAGAGAAGAACATCAGGATCAACATAATAAGAAGTAGAGGAGGAGGATTAGGAGGAGGAGGAGGCACGAGGAGGAGGAGGAGGAGGCAGATGGAGGAGGAGGAGGCAGGAGGAGGAAAAGGAGGCAGGAGGAGGAGGAGGAGGAGGAGGAGGAGGAGGAAGAGGAGGAGAGGAGGAGGAGGAGGAGGAGGAGGAGGAGGAGGAGGGAGGAGGAGGAGGAGGAGGAGGAGGAGGAGGGAGGAGGAGGAGGAGGAGGAGGAGGCAGGAGGAGGAGGAGGAGGAGGAGGAGGAGGAGGAGGAGGAGGAGGGGCAGGGGGGGAGAGCAGGAGCGGGAGCGCGGGACGCGGGATTGCGGCGTGGCCCTCCCTTCCTCTCCCCCTGCCGCCGCAAGCGCGAGGCCAGCGGCGCCGCCGCGGGGCTGTGCAAGTTCGTGGGCGCCATGGTGCAGCCCGGCGCTCGGGCAGCTGGACCCCCTCGGGAGCCTCGAGACGGGGGTCAATGCAAACGGGGGTCAGCCAGGGCGCCGGATCCTGCAGGATCCTGCGAAGACCCCCTTTGGCTGACCTTGGTTAGCGAGCCGCTCGTGGCCGCGAGGCGGCCGCTCGTATTGGCTGACCCGGGTTTGCGAAGACCTGCGTTGCAGTTTTTTGTCCCGGCATTGCATTTGTTGGTTTCCTGCTGACCTGGGTATGGATTGGCCCGGGTCAGAAGATCCCGACCCCGCCCCTCCCCCGCTTGGGGGTCGCGTCGTTCGGCGGCGCGCGAGGGGGGGAAGCGAGGAGGAGGAGGCCCTCTCAGAAGGCGGCGGGGCAGCGAGGAGGAAAAGGCCCTCGTCGCAGAAGGCCCCCGCGCCTCCTGAGAAGTTTGCTGTGCTCTGTCGGGGATACCTCAGAAAAACTTCCTCAGAAGGCCTTTTGTCGGAGGACGTCCGAGCCTTCGTAGCAGGCATTCTCCTTCTCACTCCCCCCCCACTTGGGGGTCGCGTAGTGAGAGGGGATAGAGTTCGAAGAAGGAAGCACGCCGTAAACATAAACTGTTGGCGCTGCGCGGTTTTCTTGGATCGGCGCCTAGCCCCCCCCCCCTGGCGGCGCCTCCGGCGCCGCCCCTGGTGCGGTCCGCGCGCCAAGGAGGGGGGTCAGCGCGGATCCAAGATTCCCGCGCGCTTCGCCAAAGAATTATGTTCCCAGCGTTTTTTCCTCTCTTCTTCTACAGTTTGGGGAGCAGCGAGGGCTGCAGGAGAGGGGCCCTCCAGGGCCCCTGACAAAAGAAACCCTCGAGGGCCCAAAAGGAGGCCTCCAGGGCTCGAGAAGTGCACCTGTTCTCCCCCCCCCCCCCCCGCCCCCCCCCCCCAAGGAAGCGCGGCCCCCTCAGC
Source organism: Prorocentrum cordatum (assembly GCA_963575745.1). Taxonomy (NCBI): domain Eukaryota; class Dinophyceae; order Prorocentrales; family Prorocentraceae; genus Prorocentrum; species Prorocentrum cordatum. Next base: position 51,883 of record CAUYUJ010004380.1, read on the forward strand.
CTCCTCCTCTCCTCCCTCCTACTCCTCCTCCTCCTCCTCCTCCTCTTTCCTCCTCCTCCTCCTCCTCCTCCTCCTCCTCCTCCTGCTCTGCTCCTCCTCCTCCTCCTTCCTCCTCCTCGTCCTCTTTCCTCCTCCTTCTCCGCCCCCTCCTCCTGCTCCTCCTCCTCCTCCTCCTCCTCGTCCTCCTCCTCTTCCTCCTCGTCGGGTCCGTAGCCATTTTGGCTCAAGTCAGCCGTTTCGGCTCAGATTTTCTGAGCCTGCAACAGCATACCTCTTCGAAACGGCCAAGTGCTGTTGCGGGCCTCTGGCTCGTTTTGGCAAAGTGTGAGCTCCTGATGGAGCATGCGTACCCTGCTCCTGAGAGAGCCAAGCATCGATGCAGTCGTCAAAGGGCCGCGGACGCCATATTGGGGCTGCCAGAAGTGTGGAAGAACGAGCAATTGGGCGTGCATATTGCAGTGTCAATGCGGTCAAAAAAGGCGCCCAAGCATGTTCTGGATCGTGCAAAGACCTTCGGCAATGGGGCGGGCACTAGTGATGCTGCTCCTCGCGGGGGTGGTGGTGGGTCACACTTGCTCGGAGATAAGCGCCAGGCGAAGCCTGAGAAGCAGCTGACTGACATCACCAAGCGATTCGACCTACTGCTTAAGTCTTCTCCCCAGGGTGGCGGCCACGGTGGCGGCGGCAAGAGTGGTGCGAGCCCAGGCGGGCAGTCAACAGAGCAGGCTGAGGACCCCCTGGTTGCCCAGGCGGCGGAGCTCGAGCAGGCCATCAAGGCGTGCGGCAAGGAGCACATGTCCTCAGCCAAGGAGTTGCTGGTCGCTCAGCTGCGCTACGTTCGCGCCAAGCTGGAGGCCAAGAAGAGCGACATCACTCAGCACACCAACGTCGGACACCGCCTGGCCAGGGCGGAGAAGCAGTTGGCGAAGCTCACTGGTGAAGCCGAATCGCAGAATGACGCCATCAAGGAGGCCACCGCCAAGCGCGACGAGCTGGAGGCCAAGCGTCGGGCTGCTGCTGTCGAAGTGGAGGCCCTCCAGAAGCAGCTGGTGGCATCTATTCCTCGCGGTGCACCCACCACATGCCAAGCCTGCTCCGCCGACCCTGGAGATCCCCGCAGAGATGCTCGAAGGCAGGGAGGAGATCAAGTCGATGTTGGAGAGCCAGGCCTTCAAGGAGCACGCGGCCCTGATCGCACAGATGCAGAAGGACCAACCTCCTGATGGCACTGCCACTCCTCCTGCTGGCCCCGAGGATGATGATGACGACGGAGAACTACTCAAGCCTTCGCTGATGACGCCGAGGCCGAGAAGTTCTGGGAAGAGCATCGGGGCGACAAGCGCGCGATATGCCAGGCGCTGGCCTCCGGAGCGTTCAAGAGGGCGAAAACTTCGGGTTACTGACGGCGCTGAAGGAGTACACGCTGTACTGAGGGCCTCCAGGGTGGGGGGCCAGGCTCAGTTTTTTTGGCGGAGCAGCTCCCGCTTTGGAGCAAGGTTCCTCGTTTCATGTTTTGTCGAGGGCCTCTAGCGAAGCCCGCGTCGGCGAGGTGTCGCCGACTTCTCGCCCCCACCTGGCGAACGGTGTGGTAAGAAAACAGCCTGGGGCAGCGGGAGCGTCGGCCCTAGTAGCGGGGCAACCTCGGGGCCGCGTCCAGCACGAACAGAGCCGAGCCCCATGTGGGGCAGCCGCTCTGCGCAGGTTTCAAAGTTTCTAAGTTCGGGGCGGGCTGCCCCCCCTCGCCCGCTTCGTTTAAGGCCGATGACCTACCAGAGCATGTTTTTGAGTGTTATAACGGGAACAGCTGGGGCACTCTTGAGAAACGGCTCAGACGCTCTGAAGCGCTGGTCCTCTTCGCCCAGGAGATAGGCATCACGGACGAGACTCAAGGAGATAAGACGGCCAAAGCACTGGCGATGGGATGGCACATGCTCTGCTCGCCCTCTGTTCTCGCTGGCCGTGGGCAACTCTCAGCGGTTGTGGCGATATTCGCGAGGACCACTGTGGGCCTCAGATGGCCAAGTCGGCTGCCGCGTGGGGTTTTAGTGCCGCATCGCCCGGTTGTTGTTGAGCTGGACCTCCCGCAATGGCCGCAACCAGTTTTGGCTGCATGCGGGTACTTCCATGGCTCCGAAGGCCCCTCGAAGCGCAACCTGGCGATTTTGAAGGAAGCGGGCGAGGCCCTCGAGGGCCAGCACCTGGCCATCTTCGGAGCGGATTGGAACACGCAGTCGTCGATCGTCGAGTTGCCGGGGTTACTGCGCGAAGCAAACATGGTCATCCTACAGCCCCCAGCCGAGACATGTGCCACGGCCGCTGCTAATTCGCACATTGACTATTTCGTGGTGCCGCCAGCGGTTGCGAAGTTGGTCGATGAGACCTCTACCATCGCGACGTGGCCGCGCCGCCCGCACAAGCCTGCGCAGTTGCAGTTCAAGGCAGGCGTTAGCGGGATCAAGCAGTTGATTTATCAAACGCATAAGAGGCCCCCTAGGGAGCTCCCGTTCGGCCCCTCCCCCGAGCCACCACGCTGGGAGGTCCCCGGGGCCCTGGCCGCAGAAGCTAACAGAGCTGCCAGCGTTGATTCGGTGATCGTGGCGTGGGAACTGCTCTCTGCCGCGTGGAAGCGTTTTTGGGATGTCATGGAGGTCGAGTTAGAAGGTAAGCTGGACACTCCGATCAAGAACAAAGGCCTCGAGGGCCCCCCCCCCCCCCCCCTCGGCGCAGTGGGTCTCGGTGCTTACGAAACCACGACGGAACCCTGAGGATGAGGAACCGGTCTGTGAAGGTTGGATTTGGCTCCAGCAGAACCTCAGAGACCTCCAATGCACGGCCTTGCGAGTTCATGAGAGCCGTGGCATGAGCCCGAGCCAGGACATGCAGGCTGCGTTTAGCATCTGCAGCATCATCCAGCAGCCCTTGCATGGGGAGGGGCTGTCCGTGAGGCTGGACGCCACGGTCAGCGCTGCCAGGCAGTTAGTTGCGCCTCGGCCTCAGGACAGAGGCCAATTGTCGGATTGGCTCGAAAAGATCACGCAAGCTTTTGGCGATTGGGGTGGCGATTTTGACAGCGCCCGATCGGGCCTCGACACGCGTGCTAAGGTGAGCTGGGATCAGTGGCGGCACGAGGCGCTGTCAGGTTCGGCGCGGAAGATGCACTAGCTTTCCCGTTTAATACCTAACTGGTTGCCCACGATCATGGAGACTGCCCCATGTTTTTTGTTTTCGGCCGACCCGCGCAAGCTGCTCGCGACTGAAGCCGACGTGCTAGGGTCCTATTGGAAGCCTCCCCCAAGCCCAGAACCCCTCGAGGTCCTGGACAGGCAATGTTGCGAGCGCTTGCGGCCTGAAGATCTCCGCGCTCTGCGCAACGTTCAGCCTTCACGCGGCTCAGAGTTTGGATGGCGTGCACATCAGACATTACGGCATGCTGCGCGATGCTGGCCTCGAGGTCCCCGCGTGCATTTTCCAGGCGATCGAGAAGATCGGAGTCTTCCCGAAGGCCGTCTACTGGATGCTTCTCCCCCTCCTGGAAAAACCTTAGGGCGGGCTTCGCCCCGCGTTGCTCTGCGCGGCCCCTGTGAGGCAGCGGGGAAAAACTAGGCGGCCCATGGTCCAGGATTTCGAGGCCAGACACCCGAGAAGGTATTGGGCTTTCGGAGCGGGGAAGTCGGCGGAGCAAAGCATCCGGAATCAGGCCGTCAAGGCCGCAGCTCATGTTGGAGAAGGGAATGTGACGGGAGGATGTTCGTGGGACGGATCCAAGTATTACGAGCCCTTCCGATTAACCACGCTCCGAGATCGCTCGCTCGCTGCCGGCCTGCCTAGCGCGGTGGTCAAGGCCACTTTTTATTTTTGGCGCGGCCCGCGCATCCTCCGTCTTGGGGCGGGCCACAGCGTTGTCCCGCTGCATGCTTCGCGCGGGCTGCCTGCGGGGTCGTGTTTCAACGACATTAATGTTAAGGTGTGCGCGCTCGAACCCTTCGACAAATTTCTCGAGCGCAGCCGTGATGTGGACTTGGCTTCCTACGTTGACGATGATACGGTCAGCGCCTATGGAAGCCCCGGCCACGTCGTGGAGGTGCTGGGGAAAGTTGCCGATGACCTTCACGAAGCTTTCCAGAGCGAGTTGGGAGTCGAACTGGCTGCCGACAAGCTTTTGACGTTTGCCTCCTCGCCTGCTCTGTCGCTGCGGATCGGACGTCGCCTCGGAACGCTGGCGGGCACTGTGGGAACCCATTTTGTCTCCCTGGGGGTCGATCTGGCCCCTGGTGCTAAGAGGAGTGCCAAGCAGGCCGGTAGCAAGAAGAAAGTTAGACTTGCTGATATGATTCGGATGCATCGTAAGTTGAAACGCTTGAAGAGGGCCCTCCCCAGGGACAAAAGTAGGATCGGACAACTCTACACGGCGGGGGTCCGACCTGCGGTGTCTTTCAGGGACACGATAACGGGCTGCACCGATGCTGACTTCAAGAAGATCAGGTCGGCTATGGTTTCTTTTTCCTCACCCGTTCACGCGGGAGTCTCGGCCCAGGCGAAGACAGTGCTGCTTGGCGATCCAGTTTGGCGCAGCATGGTCGCGCCTGCCTTAACCTGGGCTGCTGCCGTGTGGCAGACGACAACTGAGCCCGCGCTCGCCTTCTTCGCGCTTCCCGAGCTGCGCGACATGTGGTTGGCGGTGCTAAAGGACGGTCTCACGTGGAAGAATTCGAGGGGCCCCATTAGCCGTATGTTCTTGTCCCTGCAGCGCATTGGCTGGGAGGCCTTGGGACCGCTCTTGTGGAAGGATGACAAGGGAAACGAGCCTTCGCTGTTGTACAAGTCCCCTGCGATGTTAGGATCCCTCTTGTGTGAAGGAGTTCAGAGGCACCACGAAAGGTCCCTGGCCGACAAGCTTGGATGGGGGGAGGGGGAACGTGTGCGCGTTGAACCTTTACGTCGTATCACTAAAGCGTTGGGCAAGGGAGTCGGGCTCAATGCTCAAGGTAAGTATATGATTAAGTCCCTTTTCTGTAATGGTTGCTGGTGTGAAGATCGGGCCGTCAAAGCTGGCTACTTATCCTCGGGATTGTGCCCCCTCTGCAGTCTGCCCGATTCGCTGCAACATAGATTGTGCCACTGCGCGGGTAGTCCCGAGCTCCGTGCCGCCCGCTCGGCCGTTGAGGCCAGTGATTTCTTTTACCAGCAGGCGCAGGATGGCCCCAGTGAGTTCTACGCAGGATTCAAGTTTCGCCACCCTGCTAGTTCATGGCCGCCACCCAGCGACGAGCACGAGCCCATGTTGTTCGCCGCGGACGGATCGCCCTTATCCTGGAACGATTTCGACACCACTGGTCTGAGTGTGTCCGGAGATGGACCCTGTGCCCCGCATGCCATCAAAGAGCTTTCCAGGGCATCATATTCGCGGGTCTTCATGGGGCCCGAAGGTCAGCAGGTTGCGACGGCGAAGGGCACGGTCTGGTCGTCGCTTCCGCAGACGAGTCAGGCAGCAAAGCAACTGCAGCTGAGTCTGTTGCCCATGTTCGTGCCAAGGCATGGGGAAGCGTGTTGCAGTGACTGTATGAATGCTGTTCGGTTACGCAACAGTACGCCCCAGCAACAGCTCAGCCACGCACACAAGTACGCGGGCCTGCGCAGAGGAGCGTCGCAGCACATGGTTAACAACAAGTATGCCCCAGCTGTTTATACCCCAGCGCACAGAGAGCTGAGTGTTATTGATGCGCCCCCGCCCCAGAAAGATGGGTATGTCAGGCCAACTGGCAGGCGGATTTAGTGGCTAAGACGGCCCTCAGACTACACCCGCAACCGTCTGTTGCGGAGGTAGAGGCAGTCAATAACGCGGTGGAGCAACTCCAGTCGCGCGCCTCGCCGCGGGGACCCTCCCACTGTTTCCGAGGGTCCAACACCAGCGTCCGCCGACAAAGGAGCGCCCTGTCAAACTTTTTGATAATAATGATGGGTGGCACTCCTGGGAGCCTTGGCTGTGGGGCTCTGGATGCGTTGGTTGTTTGAATTTCTACAGTGGAACAAAGGACTCGAGACCCGAGGCGGGTTGTTCTGGTTTCCCCGCGAGGGTTAAGGAGCTCTTGACCCTGTCCCCTCGTCACGGCCATCAGTTGGCCTCAACGCAAGTGGCCAACCAGTCGAAGCCACTTTTCTTTTGCATGCTGTGCGGTTATTTCGCCCAGCGTAGGATATTCAAGTTAGCTAAGCGCTGCCGCCAACCCCGCACGGACGAGGACAGGAGCAGTGCTGGAACGACGGCTCTCAGGAGATTTCGGAGAGGACTGCATCCGAAGAAAGAGCTGTCGGTCACATGCGCGGAGCATGAAGCTCCACTCACCCTGCAAGAGGCTAATTCATACGAGCAGGCGGTCAGGCCTGTGCGTATCCCAGCTCATGCCAGCTACATCGACAGGCTGGCGGCTCTGCGAGCTCGCATTGCTGCGAAGGAAGCGGGAGCGTTGGAGCGGGGAGTGGGTGGTGGAGTCGAGCGGCAGGCTCCGGCTGAGGCGACGTCGTCTAGACTTGCCCCCGAGCCAAGCGGTGATGCGAACGCAGAAGACGAAGCTGCGCTGTTTCGTTTTCAGGGTGGAGCGTCGCCCCACGCGGTGGCACCCGCCCTCGACTCAGATCCCAGGTCCAGGCTCGATCGAGCGGACCCCTCGCGAGGAGGGGAGGATAACGCTCCCCAGGTCGCAGGCAAGGTCCAAGATGACTTTGATTCGGGATCCTCGGACTGATGCGAGTCGAGAGGCGGCTGGCCAAGGCCCACTCCCCGTTTGGGAGGGGTGCGCTGTGGTCCCCTGCCCCTCACTGCCGCTCAGTCTGGCGGGCCGCTGTGCGGCCCCTTTGTTACTGGTTCGGTCAAGCGTGACCAAAAAAATCCTCCTCGTCGGGGCTCAAGCGACGGGGATCCATGCAAACGGGGTTCACCCAGCTGAGCAGCGCAAGGGAGCGGGGCCGTCTTCGCCGACACTGCGCTCGCGAGATGCCCCGCGGGAGCGCCCTCGTCGTCACCGTGGCCGTGCCGCGCCGGCGGCCCGCGCGGGCCGCGGCGTCGGCTCGCCGCGCCACCTCGCACGAGATCCGTGCACGCTCGTCGCTCGCTGCGGGGGTCGCGCAGGATGGGAGGGGAGATCGACTGGGGGGCGCTTCGCCAACAAGAAAAATGTCTAGAGCGTTTTGTTTCTTCTCCTTCTTCTTCTTATTCTTCTTCTTCTTCTACCATTTGGGGGGCAGCGAGGGCTGCAGGCGAGGGGGGCCCGCCAGGGCCCCCGCAGAAGCCCCCTCTGGGGCCCCCCAAAAGGGGGGCCTCCAGGGCCCGAGAAGTGCCACCCTGCTCCACGCCATGCATCGCCCCCCCGATTCAACGACGCCCACCCCCCACTCCCCCGTGGGTCGCCCCCTCTCAACGGCCAGGATCGGCGGCGCGGCCGTCTGAGAAGTTTCCTGCGTCTTCCAGGAAGGTTTAAAAACAACTTCTCCGAGAGAAGGCTCCTTAGAATCGCCCCTCCGGTCCCCCCCCATGCTAACGGTAGGTTTCGATTCTGATGCAGTATGCAGTCAGCCCGCAGAGTAAGGGATGAGCAACTTTCCAATGTTGTCCTTGTATCTTTCCCTTCGGCCCAGCCTAGGCGCTTTCGCTGGCCGCGCCCCCCAGCGCCCCCCCCTGCCTGCGGCAGCCGCCATGGACGAAGCGGGTCCCGAGGGAAGCGGGCCCTCAGGTTTTTCGCCGTTTTGGGGCCCTCGGGGCCCTCCACGGGTCAGAAAGCGCCTCAGGATAAGAAGCTCGTCCTGGGTGACAGCACCATGGTCCAGCACCCGTGTCCCTCGGCACCCGCTTCCCCCCGTGTTGAGGTAGGTGTCGGTTCTGATTTGTCCGACGATCCAGTGCGGTCCGATGTCTGCGTGGCACCGTGGTGCGTCCTGGCGCAGCCGATCCGCTTCGACTCCGACCCCGTGCCGATGCAGCCCGATCCGACGACCAGTCCGATTCGATCCGACATCCCGGTTCGATGGTGAGCGATCCCGGCGCAGGCAGAGGACGGGGTGCGGAAGGGAGGCCCAGGCAGGCGTACGGTCGGGAGCTTTTGGATCCAGTGGGGGCGCGCATCAAGAAACCACATGCTTTTCGTCAGGGCATCGTCGGGTTCTTTGCTCCTCGCGCTGCGCGGCGGCTTCCCGCGGCCGTGGAAGGAGTCCGCTGCGTTCGGGGTGCTCCGGGGTCCCCCTCCGGTGCACCCCGCGCGCGGGCTCTCGGGGTTGGGCTTCCTGCGGAGGAGGAGGAGGAGGAGGAGGAGGAGGAGGAGGAGGAGGAGCAGGAGCAGGAGGAGGAGGAGGAGGAGGACGACGACGAGGAGGACGACGAGGAGGAGAAGGAGGAGGAGGAGCAGGAGGAGGAGGGGGTGCTCCGGCGGCCGCGCCCCGCACTGCAGCGTGTCGCGCCGCCGGCTCTGGCCCACGGCCACGCGGAGGAGTCCCGAGCGGTCGCGGGCCGCCCGCCCCGCGCAGCGGAGCGGCACGCTGCGGGCCTCGGGCAGAGGTAGCGAGCACTTCTGCCACATTCGTCGGTCAACGCCTCCCCCTCCTCCTCCTCCTCCTCCTCCTCCTCCTCCTCTCCTCCTCCTCCTCCTGGTCAATGCCTCCCCCTCCCCCCCAACGATTTCAAGCAGTGGCGAAGCGTCCTGGCTCGCCCATAGCCCTACCAAGCAGTGTTCTAAGAACTTGCTATGGTTTCCACGACATGCTCTTAGAACATTTCTGGCGGAGTCTGTCTTGTTTGAACACATCGGGTTTATGTTCTAAGAACATTGCTTTTGTTATTCGAACATTTCTGGGTTCTAAGAACATTTCGTGGTAGGACTATAGGAATGCCGGGACGGTCGGTCCCTGCTCAATCAACGCCTCCCCCTCCCCCCCAATGTTCAAAGTTGGCGGTGGGCCTGATGAGTTGCACTTAGACCACCGTCGCCTCCGCGCGTGCCAACTTTGCGTTTGCGGGAGAAGGGGGGGTGTCCATCGAGCAGTGGCGAAGTGTCCTGGCTTGCCTTTACTTTAGTCCCACCAGAGAATGTTCTAAGAGTCATGCGTGGTCTGTACGCAATGTTCTTAGATCCTTTCTGGCTGAAGCTGCGCTGTTTCAGCACATCGGGCTTATGTTCTAAGAACATGCCATGGTAGGCCTATAGGAATGCCAGGACGGTCGGTGCCTGCTCAAGTCCACTGATTGTTTCCCTCTATCGCATTCCCTCGCAAGGCACAGCGCATCGCCGTGACCGCAGTGGCGGCACGCGAACATCAAGAGTTCCTGGCCGCAAGAAGCCGCCTGAGGCTTTTCGTCTACTCAGAGAGCCGCCCCCCCTCGCCTCCCCCCACCGCCCTCGGCGCGCACCCTCTCGTTTCCGCGGCGAGCGAGGGGGGGAAGTGAGTAGGAGATGGCCTTCTAAGAAGGCCTTCTCATTCCCAACCCTCTTGCGTTGGGTTCTCGTTTTGAATGAAGCACTGCTCGCGCGTCGCCTTCCTTACTTCCTTCCTTCCTTCCCGCCCCTTCCCGCCCCTCTCTTCCCCCTTGCCTTTTGCCTCGCTCGTCGCTGCGTGCCAGCTGGGGGGCTGCGTTCTGTGAAACTGTCGCCACTTTCGAGGCCTGCTGGGGGGCCCAGCACAGTGGGTACTCACGGCAGACTCAAATGGGACCTCGCCATCCCTGGGGGGCTGCGATCTGTGAAACTGTCGCCACTTTCGAGGCCTGCTGGGGGGCCCAGCACAGTGGGTACTCACGGCAGACTCAAATTGACCTCGCCATCCCTGGGGGGCTGCGATCTGTGAAACTGTCGCCACTTTCGATTGTGAAACTGTCGCCACTTTCGAGGCCTGCTGGGGGGCCCAGCACAGTGGGTACTCACGGCAGACTCAAATGTGACCTCGCCATCCCTGGGGGGCTGCGATCTGTGAAACTGTCGCCACTTTCGAGGCCTGCTGGGGGGCCCAGCACAGTGGGTACTCACGGCAGACTCAAATGGGACCTCGCCATCCCTGGGGGGCTGCGATCTGTGAAACTGTCGCCACTTTCGAGGCCTGCTGGGGGGCCCAGCACAGTGGGTACCCACGGCAGACTCAAATGGGACCTCGCCATCCCTGGGGGTTGCGATCTGCGAAACTGTCGCAACTTTCGAGGCCTGCTGGGGGGGGGCAGCACAGTGGGTACTCACGGCAGACTCAAATGGGACCTCGCCATCCCTGGGGGGCTGCGATCTGTGAAACTGCCGCCACTTTCGAGGCCTGCTGGGGGGCCCAGCACAGTTGGTATTCACGGCAGACTCAAATGGGACCTCGCCATCCCTGGGGGGCTGCGATCTGTGAAACTGTCGCCGCTTTCGATGCCTGCTGGGGGGCCCAGCGCAGCGGGTACTCACGGCAGACTCAAATGGGACCTTGCCATCCCTGGGGGGTTGCGTTCTGTGAGACTGTCGCCACTTTCGAGCTTGCTGGGGGGGGGGCCAGCACAGTGGGTACTCACGGCAGATTCAAATGTGACCTCGCCATCCCTGGGGGGCTGCGTTCTGTGAAACTGTCGCCACTTTCGAGGCCTGCTGGGGGGCCCAGCACAGTGGGCACTCACGGCAGACTCAAATGTGACCTCGCCATCTTTGGGGGGCTGCGATCTGTGAAACTGTCGCCACTTTCGAGGGCTGCTGAGGAGCCCAGCACAGCGGGTACCCACACGCAGATTCAAATGGGACCTCGCCATCCCTGGGGGCCTGCGATCGGTGAAACTGTCGCCAGTTTCGAGGCCTGCTGGGGGGCTCAGCACAGTAGGTACTCACCGCAGACTCAGACTAGACCTCGCCATCCCTGGGGGGCTGCGATCTGTGAAACGGTCGCCACTTTCGAGGGCTGCTGAGGGGTCCAGCACAACGGCCACTCACCGCAGACCCAGATTACACCTCGCCATCCCTGGGGGCTGCGATCTGTGAAACTGTCGTCACTTTCGAGGCCTGCTGGGGGGCCCAGCACAGTGGGTACTCACCGCGGACTCAAATTGGACCTCGCCATCCCTGGGGGGCTGCGATCTGTGAAACTGTCGCCACTTTCGAGGCCTGCTGGGGGGCCCAGCACAGTGGGTACTCACGGCAAACTCAAGTTGGACCTCGCCATCCCTGGGGGGCTGCGATCTGTGAAACTGTCGCAACTTTCGAGGGCCGCTGAGGGGCCCAGCACAGTGGGTACCCACACGCATATTCAAATTAGACCTCGCCATCCCTGGGCGGCTGCGATCTGTGAAACTGTCGCCACTTTCGAGGCCTGCTGGGGGGCCCAGCACAGTGACGCCACACGCAGATTTAAACTACACCTCGCCATCCCTGGGGGGCTGCGATCTGTGAAACGGTCGCCACTTTCGAGGCCTGCTTGCGGGGCCCAGCACAGTGACGCCACACGCAGATTCAAATTAGACCTCGCCATCCCTGGGCGGCTGCGATCTGTGAACCTGTCGCCATTTTCGAGGCCTGCTTGCGGGGCACAGCACAGTGACGCCTCTCAAGTAGCTTACACATCAAGTTGATTGCCCATACAAGTTTCGGCCAACTCCTCGTTTGCATTGATACAAATGGGTTGGGTACGTCACAGGGTAATTTTCACTTGTAGCTATTTTACTTGCAGGCAGGGGGCATGGCGGGGTGGGTCGTTTCGAGACTCGAAAAGAAATCTGGACCTCACGCGCGTCGAAACTGACTTGCGCGCCCGTTCGGCCCAGCGCTGCTTGAAACGGTGGCGGAGGGGGGGGGGCGCCATGCAACTAAACTTGCCACAATCCAAATACTAATAACAAACAAAGCGTTTTCCGGGTACAGTTGGCCCTGATTAGTAGGCCGACCATGCCAAGTCGAGGTACCCTCGTGTCCTGTCTTTCCCTACCTGTGCAACCCGCATGTCCTTAGGTGTTCTGGGGCCGCATTGCCGTCGGCAGAGTCTTGTGTCCTCTCTCGTGCCCTGTCCAATCAAGTCCGACTGTAGTGGACTTCTCTTCATCGAGCCGAGGGAGGGAAGTGGGAAGGAGAAGGCCTTCTCAGAAGGCGGCGGGGCTTCTCAGAAGCCCTCGCGCCTCCTGAGAAGTTTTCTGCGACTTCGGGGAAGGCTTAAAACAACTCTCCAGAAGGCCTTCTGAGCCTTCTGAGAAGGCCCACCCCTTCTCACTTCCCCCCTGGACTCGCCGCCGACCCTTATCCACCACCCTCCTCCTCTTGATCATGATGTTCCTGCTCCTCGCCCCCCTCCGGCGACTACAAAGGGTACGGTTACGCTGGGGTGTGGTTTGCGTTTGGCACCGTTGGGGCCTGGGGGGCACGGCACCACTCTTGCGGAGTCGCCGACCTTTGCTGCTTTCTGCTGCCATGGAGTCGGGCGTGTCCCTCCACGGAAAGAATCTTCAAAAACAGTCGCAAAACAGTCTGGGGACGTTTTTTGGGGTCTATTTTTGATTCGTTGTTATGTTTTGTCTCTTTGTTATACTACTTTCATGGTTCTTCCAAAATCCGCCTGTAGGAGGACGTGCCCGACCTACTGCCAGGGCACAGCCCGGTGCATTCGGGCGGGTGATGGCCCCGGCTGGCCCTCCGAGGCCCTGCGACGCCCACGGGCCCTTGGCCGAGGGGCGCGACGCTGCGGGGCCGATCCCGAGGCGGACTGGCTTTCAGAGAGGCTCCCCGCAGATCCGCGTCCCAGCAGGCGTCCGACCTCAGAGGAGGAAAAGGTTCAGGAGGGAAAAACACACATAGACACCATTTGTCGTCGATTCCCCAGAACATGTGGGAAAATATGGGGAATACCTTTATTTGTGTGTATTTATTTGTGTGCCCTGGGGCCCCTTCAAAGGTGCCCATACCTCCACCCTTCACCCGTGTCCCCCTTCGTTTCGGTCTCCTGGGAGGTCCTCGTCGCCCCCGCCGGATCCGCCTGGACAGTCTGGTCCGAACGCACCCCGGAAGAGGTCCCGGGAGCAGCGGCATCGGTGCCTTCTGGTCTCCCCACGGTGTGGTCCTCCTCGCGCGCATGCCTGGTCAGTAGAAAGTAGTTGGCCCGCGCTGTGCGGGTGCCTGTGGCGCATCCTGCGCTGCACCGGAAGTGCCGCGCGTCGCGCCGTCCATGGAGATCGGCTGCTCGCGAGGGGTAACAACAAAACACACAGACAATGATTCGCCGATATCCCGGAAAAGATAGGAGGTTATTGGAAGTGGGGGGAAGACGCAAACCCAGCATAATATGGGGAAAGACAGGAAATCTTGGGATTTAGGTCTATTCATTTGTATGTCCCTGGGCCCGGACCCCCTTCAGTTGCGTGTCGTCTTGTCGTCTTGTTGTATGCCAATGCGGTCCCTCGTATCGCTCGGCAGTCGTGGCCTCTGTTCCGCAGTTGGCGCCTCCCGTCTGGGTCCGCCCCTTCGGGGGGCCCGGCGGGTCTCTTGATGCGTCAAGGGGCTCGCGCAAAAACGGGCCGGGGGCTCTCAAGAGCATCGCTCGACTACACTAAGAGAGACCCTTCGCCGGAGTGACCTTTGGCGCGGGCTCATCGGGCTCCCTCCGATCGCCGAGCGGGATGCGATATAAGCGGCCGGCGCCCTTGGGTTGGCTCCCTCGCGCCCCCCAAAAGTTGCGCACCAAAGGGCACTCTTTCCCAGGGTCGCTCTTACGTCTAGCCGGATTGCTCCTCGATCGTCAAGGGAGGAAAAGCCACCCAGACCCTGACAGTTGGCGTTTACGAAACGGCCCTGGGCGATTACCAAACAGCCCTGTCCTGCTCGAGTCCTTCCTTGGGTGCGTGTGCTAGACGGTTTCGCTTGCCGAGGTGCTTCGTACGGGGGGTGGATTTTCTGCCCTCTAGACGTCGATCATCGGCGATCTTCCGAGGTACCACTACGCCGCCAAGATCACCAAGCCCAAGATAGACGCCCTGAAGGTCGGGGGAAGCACCCTTGACGACGACGAGGGGAGGGCCCTGTCTACTGCTTGCCCTTTCCCCCGCGTCGGCGCGCCCCTCCCCGTGCTCTTCCTCGGTGCTCGTCACTCCCCGACCCCAGGGCCGTCCACCCCATCTCTGTTGCGCATTGGTACCCACTCCGCCCTGCCACCAAGCGAATAAACGAACGAGGCAGCCATACGCCAAAAGCGCGTGGGCTAGGACAGACAGAGCTACACGCCAACTGCGTGCAATAAAACGTTACGCCACGCAGCCTGCCAAGGTACAGAGACACGAATCAAATGTTACTTACGGTCATTCGTCCACTCTGTAACCACCAAAATGTGTATCGAAATGAGACCATGAGTTTTCGTCAGTGAGGCAACGCATCAGGGCGGGCCGGCAGCAACCAGATCCGGATGGTCCCATCCTACTTGTGGAAATATCTCACGGAATCAAGGCGTTTCGACTCAACACGGACACTACGTCGTCTGTGTTCCGAAGTGCTTGGCAGGAGCGGGTTGGGGCGCGCGTCACGCGCGAAGGGCCGAGCTGTCGCTCTCGCCTCGGCCGCGCGCGCGCATTTTTCCAGAGAGTTGAGCTCCCGCCATGGCGCGGCGCACACTGCTCGCACGCAGCGTCGTCGACGCGCCAGCGGACGAGCACGTCGTTCTCGCCCTGGCGCCGCGCAGCTTCCGCATCGGCCTGCCGCTCCCGCCCTGGCGCGGCGGGCATTTCAGTCGGCAGCGCTGGTGGGCCTCGCGCGGGTGTAGGGCGACTTGCCGCCCTCGCCCGAGCCCCGTGCGCACGTCGCTCGGCAGTGGTGTTCCCGCTCGGGCGCGGCGCACGGCTCGTTCGCCGAGTCGCACGCAAGCGGAAGCGGCAGCAGGGCCGCGCGGGTGCGGGCGAGCTGGCGGCCGCCCAATCGCCGCACGGCTTGTGAGGAAAGGTGGCGGTGCGTGTGTCAGCACGGCGCATGATTCGCGGCGCCCCTAATCAGTGACGCTCCCGCCCCTGCGCGGCCCGCGTAGGTTTCTCTTCGCCAGGGCGTCGGCAGCGGGGCTGCGCGCGAGCGCCTGCCGTTTGCGAGGTGGGAGTGCGCTCCAATCTTTAAACCAAGGTGTGCCACAAGTGGTTCGTGTGTTGTGGGAGCGGGGTCTGGGAGCAGGCGGGTCCGTCTCACTCGCTCGACCTGGCTATCTTGACCCGTCTCCTCCTCCTCATCATCCTTCTTGCCTTCCTCCTCCTCCCCTCTCCTCCTCGTGGACAATCTTCGGGGGCACCCTCCAGAAGTTTTGACAGCTCGGGCATCGACGGTCGCTCTAGCGCAGTAGCGGTCCAACGCATGTCCCGCGTAAGTGCCTTCCTCTCCACGCGGTGTGCCGCGCTGGCTGCCCGCGCGAACCGCGGCGTAAGGTCGCCATGCCATCTCGCGCAAGACCCGCTTCTTTCCTTCACTGAGGTTGCGAGTACCTTCCGACCTTTTCGCTCTTCCCTGACCCCTCCGTTTGTCCCCCGCGCCATCCGTTTGCCCGCTTCCACTCGTGCCATGTCAGCCACGACTTCTAGTTGTGCCGATTCGTGCGCTATTGTTTATGGATTTCTCATACATGCGCCAGCTTGTCGATCATTTCGATCACACTTTCTACCAGGAAGCTGAGCACAGATGACGTGGCTGTCCTGGGCGAGAGCTGGATACACACGTGACCGCGTGTCTTTCCAGCTCTTGGCCCTCCTTTCGGCCATGCACGATGATCTTCCACAGGTGTATCCAGCAGGTGGCCTCCGCATGTCCCACATGAGCGACGCAAAAAAGGGGGTCTGCGCCGGCATTCGCGTGCAAGCTGCCCGCGCAAGGCCGCGCGGGAGCGCCCTCATCTCCACTGTGGCGTGCCGCGGTAGAGGCCCGCGGGAGGCACCGCGTAAGGTCGCCAGGACCTCACGCGTGAGACCTTGTTTTGTTCGTCGCTCACAGTTGGGGCGCTACAGGAATTGCCTTGCCGTCGAGGATAGAAGGAGTGGTCATCTCTCTCGGCGGGAGGCGGCGGAAGGCTGGTGGAAGGCGGCGGCAGCCAGCAGATGCAAGCATCCCCCGTTCAAGACGTTCAAGAGGTGGAAACTTTGTGTGGTTCAGGCCTTCCGAAATCGGCGATTTACGTTGCATCTTCGGGGCACTCCGCCTGTCACAAACATTCTTGTCTTTTCTTGTGCCCGACGCAGGCTCGATGCGGACTCGACGCGGAGTTGGCGTGGACCCGGCGCGGATCCGACACGGATCCGCCACGCATCCGACGAGTCCGACACGGATCCGACACGCATTCGACGCGGATAGGTCCGCGACGGGACAGACCGAGGCCCCCCCGAGGATGCACCCCGAGGCCGTGTGTGCTGCTGGCGTCCTGGCACACTCCCGCGCGACCTGAGGCCGTGCGGCCAACCTGCGCCCCCCGTGCCCACAGGGGGGGGGGGGCCCGGGCAGCTCTGCCGTGCCCGGTGCCGGCGCCGCTCCGCCCCGGCCCGCTCTCCCCGCCCTGATGGGCCGAATGTCCGCCACCCTTCCCCTGGGCAGGATTATGTCGGGCGTGTCCCCCTACAGGGAGATTTCCGACGAAACCTAAAGAATTCCCCCAGAAAATAGGCAAAAAATAGTCTAAACATAGTTTGGGGACTATGTTTTGAGTATTTGTTCGCCTTCTGGTGGTATTTTTGGGGTACATTTGATTTTTTGCGCAAAATCCCCCTGCAGGGGGACAGGCCCGACCTAAGGGTAGAAGGGGGAGGAGCAGAGGGAGGAGGAGGAGGAGGAGGAGGAGGAGGAGGAGGAGGAGGAGGCCTCTCGTCTCCCCCGTCCTACCTGTGGTAGCGGTCGGGGCAGATCGGCCCATCGCGCCCGGCTCTCCTCCGTCCTCCCGCATGCCCTCTGACAGTTTTTCGGGGGCGGCCACGAGGGGGGTGATTCGTATCCAGGCCTCTTCGATGGGGTCGGAGCAGATGGGGTCCGAGGGTCGCGCCGCGTCGCCACTGCATCGCCGATGCGGCTCGATGCGGGGCCCGGTTTGCCTCACGTCGACGTCGCCGATTCATCGCCGACGTCGGCGATGCATCGCCGGTGCATCGCCAGTGCATCGCCGTTGTGTCGCCGACATATCGGCGATGCGGCACGATCTTCCGACCCCATCTACTCCGACCCCATCTAGGAGGCCTGTATAGTAGGGGGGGGTGGATTGCATGGCCATGATATCTCCCACGACTTCATGGCGCCTCTTCTTATTTGTGTGCGTTCCCTGGCCCCCCCTTGGGCCGCGCACGTGCTGCCGGCCATGATGTGCTCCCACCCTCTTGGACGCGCTCCTCTGGGACGCCCCCGAAAGTTGCGCCCTGCCGAAAACTTGTCACACAAAAATGGGAGCTGCCATGTACTTCCGTGCGGCCAGAAAGCTAACAAGGCTGAACGGTCACCTTGTTTCAGCAGGCCCGAAGGCCAAGATCAGGTCCCTGCGCGCAGCTTCAGCTCAGACAGCGGCACCCTGCCGAAGGTGCCGACCCTGGAGTACCCAGGACAACCAGGCGGGCCACATGGCCCGCTCAGGCACACTGCCCAGAACCATCCCGCCAGCCCCCTTCTTTTGCCCAAGGGGGACCAGGTGGCACGCACCCGTGAGCCTCCGACGACCAATTGGTCGAAGTGGCCCGAGTGCGGTACACTGGCGTGCAGCGGACAGGATTGTACCGTACGGCACGCTGCACCCACCACTACCCGGCACTGGGTGGTTTTACCCTTGTCACGGCAGGAGTGACTGACGGAGCCCCGAGATTTTGGATTGCCCCCGCCCGGCCGCGCACGTCCAGGCGGTGCCAGCACCCAAGACCTCAGGGCCCCCCTTCCTTTGCCACCGCGGCGCGGGCTTGGGAAGCCTAAGGCCTAAGGCCTACGGCTACCTTGTGTCGTCTTCCCCGCGAGGTCAAGCCTGGGGTGACGAACGGGAGGCTACCCGGCTGTGTTCTTGGGAAGGGAACCCCGTGTCACAGGTGCCAGAGGGCAGGGGAAGGCGGAGGGGGAAGGGGAGGAGAGGGAAGGAGGGAGGGAGGGAGGGAGGAAGGAAGGAAGGAAGCAGGAGGAGGAGGAGCGGGGTGGAGGGAGGACAGAGGAATGTTCGGAGGAGGAGGAAGCCGTGGGGGGGGGGGGG
Organism: Prorocentrum cordatum; assembly: GCA_963575745.1. NCBI lineage: Eukaryota > Dinophyceae > Prorocentrales > Prorocentraceae > Prorocentrum > Prorocentrum cordatum. The sequence goes on from CAUYUJ010004380.1 coordinate 70,024, forward strand.
GGCGAGTGGGAATGGGAATGGGAATGTCGGTTCACTAAGTGAAAAGAGGGCCTTACACCTGGGGGGAGGACCGACCTGACCTCAAACGGATGGCCTGCTCAGCCTTGCTGAGGACCTTGGGCCATAAACCTCGGTCAATTCGGTTCAAGTACTCGACCCCTGTTGGTGTGGCTCGGCCACGACACTGCTTATGAAGCTCGCTGGCTCTCTTACTGGAGAAGGAGCCGCACACCTTGCAAAACCACAGCTTCAGAACGGGACATAAAATCATAGTATGACTGTTGTGGACCCAGCCCCCCGCTAAATGGAGTATGAAACCAGCAGGTTTAGTTAAATACTTACCATTCAGAAACACAGGGGAACAACATGGGCTACTCTTCCAAAGGACAGCTGTGGCCTGCGTAGCTGTTCCAAAACACCTCGAACAACGGAGAGCCCCTTCGTCTAAGGAGTGGCTGGTGGTGAAATTGGCCACAGCAGAGACCGACGGAGGGCGAGGAGGGGGAGGGGGAGGAGGAGGGGCCTCACTCATCCTCGGAGCCTCGCCCGCCTGGTAGCTGTCGAAAGTCGATCGTAGCAGCCGATGCCTCACAAGGTATGCTTGGCGTTCGATCTCTAGCAGCCGATGTCGATGCTCTGGCGGAACACGGAGCTCGAGGGCAGCAGCACCGACGATGGCGTCAATGGCTGTGTTGCCCGGCACCTGCCACAACTCTGCACGGCCGTCCACGACGGCCTCTCCTCCAAGATGCGAGTGGACGAACAGAACGGAGATATCAGCTGGGTCCTTGTCCCGTAGGACGCGACCGATGTGACCCCATATGTCGGCGTCCACTCCAGAAGGGTTAAGATACTTAGCTTGATTCCAACCGTCGCACACTGGCTTGCAGTCCGTGGTGAAAACCGTCGGTCCGTTTGAAGCAAACACGGTCAACCATAGGGCCTTCAGCTCTCCGCGCGCCACCGTCTGACGAGTGCCTGCTAATCCACCCACAACATAGGCATCAACGACCAGCGGCTGGAACACACTAACCACGGCTATGCCCACGGCGACCCTCCTCAATCTCGGGTCCGCGGTGTCGGGTCCTCCGCTCGCATCGCCAAACACGTACGTTGGTCGGAGCGCAGAACCTTCGGGCAAGCACCTTGGACCAAAAGCGTTGATACCGTCATATTCCCAGTCATCAGCATAGATGGGGGCTGGCATAGTCGTCCACAATCTCGGGATGAGCCCGCGCAGCCAAAAGCACGGCGTCTGCTCATGCTGCGCACAGGCTGCGGCCACGAGACAGTCACTCTGCTCGTAGGCTGCCGATCCCGTGTTCTTGCGGCACAACCACGCTCGATGATGCGAAGTCTCTCGCTCCTCCCCACAACGATCACAAATATCTGCCCGGCTTGCAGTCTGATCAACTCCCAGGCTCGCATACTGATCGGCCTTCCGCGCCTTGGTCCAAGAGCCCCCGATCGCCACTGACAGCATAACAGCCGCAAGACGTTTACCTGCAGGTCGGACTTTGGAGAGCTGAGCCAACAGCCGACGATACGAATAACTGTCGGTGCCATCACGGAGACCCTCGCCGTCGACGTGGAGCTCGGCCTGCTGCCAATAAGCCGACATAGCTGCAATCTTCACATCTTCCAGAAAATCGTAAAAGGTAGCGGCGTCGATCGACTCGACCCCCGTGAAGTTGGCGTCGGGGAACTCCCAGCACATGTCCCCAGGAGGATCCCAGGCTGTCGGAGACCTCGGCACCCAGTGAAAGTCGAGCAAGTGTGTAATGACGGCGCCCATTGGGCCTCGGACATGCCTGGATCGGTGGCTGGGAGGAAGGGCCTCCAGCTTGGCCCGCAACTTAGGCCACGCCTGCTGGATACTCGCACGAACTTCAGGATGAGTACGCCATTGATAAAGCCACATAGAGAAGGTAAGATACGTGAACCTAGCAGCGGGGTCCTGGCCATGGGCTTCCAGCTCCAGCAGGGTCGTGAGGCAGCGGCCCTTGGTCTTGGGGTGGCGCGCGGCTCCAAGACGGCGACGATAATTGACCAACTCCTGCCCCATGACTCCGAAGGCTTGGAACCCGTAGCTCCCTGCTGCCTGTGCGCCTTGCCGCTCCAGTCGGGACGTAAGCTGTGACCTGCGCAGCGTCCGTACGTACTTGACAACCTTCCTGTGCCGCGCCAAGTGCTTCTGCTTCCGCTTGCTACGCTCAGCGCGGACGTGCCGACGCCCTCCGCCCAGGTCGACGCCCAGGTATGAGGTAGAGCGAGCAGCGGTGACGAAAACACCCCGAAGGCGAAGGGCACGAACAACATCCTTAGCCACCGACAGCTTAGAACAAACGATAACTGATTTCCCAGCCAGTTTGAGGCCCTGCTGCTTCAAGCCCTTGGCCGTGTCCACGACGCACTTGACAAGATCCCTCTTGACTTGCTGCTGAGAACCCCGCGTAGCTTGAGAAATGTCGTCTATCCAAAGACGATGGGAACATCGAACATTCGCTGTACAAATCTTGTCCATGATGAAATAGGTCATCGCTCGGCCGAAACGGGTGCCCGACCGAAGCCCCTGCACGATACTGCATGTCGGCTCAAAGGCCATCGAATATGAATCAATCTGATGGAGTGTGCGGGGGTGAGCACATTGCGATATCTCAAGATAGAGCACCGTAGCTGGAAACTCTAGACGAAGGGCTGCATTGGCGAGTTTGAGCCACAACATATTGTCGTAGTACCCGTCAATGTCCACCAAGGAATGTCCGTAAGAGATATTCAAAACCCCCGCAATCTCTTCGTCGAGTACTCGCCTGAACGCCTCGGCCAACGCCGAGTTCCCCTGGACTGCGGCATCCCAATGGGGTTCTGAACGCGACGACCACGACCTGACCCAGGGTTCCCGACTCATGCTCCAGACCCGCCCCACCATCGAGATGAGGCCGATCACCCGATCCCCCGAGACCTTCTTTGGAAGAAGACGGCCAATGATGAGCATGGTCTGGGCTGGCCATGCCAGCAAATATTCGACGGAGTTCAACAAGGCGGCAAGCTCGGCCAGACCCTCGTCTGGCAACCTTTCCATATCACATGGCGTGAGGCGGTCGACCCCCATGCCTGCTCTGGATTTCATAGCACGCAGCGCGCGCCTCAAGTCTCCAACGGTGAGCTCGGGAAGCGGATCAGGGTCCCTCCGAACAGCCTCCCGAATGACCTGCAGGACATGCCCGAGAGCCTCGCGGGGGTCAGAAATAGATGGAGCCCACTTCTTATGCCACCGTTGAGCCTTGCAGTCGACAATATCTTTCGGGTGATACAACACTTCCGAGCCCTCGAAGATCTCCAGAGCGGGGACAGGATCTTGACGCATGGTCCGATGAAGAGCTCCAAGAGAAGATCCCTCCAAAGCCCAGTCCCTGAACTCCCGAATAGATTCAGCAAGGGCACGACGTTGGGCTCGCTTCATGACCTTATCCGAAAACATAGCAAAATCTGACAACGTCTGGATCGAGCAACCCTGGATATCTGACAGCAAGCGAATCCATTCAGACCACGGCGGCTCCAAGCCCTCCCGCAAAGCGGTATGAACTTGGTCGGGGCGATCTTCAAGCAAACGCAAGCCAGCCTGCTCCAGACGACGCTGTTGATCCTGGCCGTTGTTCCTGGATCTATGTCGGGCGAGGGAGCTAAGTACCGTGTGAAGCCTAGTCCACCACCCTGCTAGAACATCCCGTAGAGGAGTGACGCGAGCTTTCTCCTGAGCTTTGACCTCCTGGACCTGGAAGGTGGGGACGACAGCACGACCAGGCCCTCGTGGGCCGTCAGACCCATGATGGACGGTCACCGTCTTCTCGACCGCCGACACCCACGACGCGTACATGCCCGAGACCGTGACGATACCCTGCTGGTTGGACTGGTACACGGCTGAGTCCAGGATGAAAGGAGGGAGGGAAGAAGGGGAGAAACAGCAGAAACCTACGGAGGCACGCTGGGCCTCCCAAACCGACAAGGGTATACTATAAGACGGGCCGACCTTGGTGTCAGCTTCGGGGGGCTGGGTCAACCTCGAATTACCTCCTAAGCTAGCTGGCCCACTCATTGGCTCCCCCAAGGCGGCGGGGGCACCCGACGAGACGGCGACCCCGCACGGCTTCCGCACAGAGCCAGCCGCCCCAGCACCACCACCAGCTTCCGCCTGAGAGTGGGAGCTAACTTCAGAGGGCGACCCTAAACTGGACGAACTGCCCTCGGTACCACAAACCTGCCCTGGCACCCGAAGACTGTCGTCGCGACAAAAATTCAACTCGTCGGCCCAAGGGTCCTCTTCGGAACAGATGGAGGCCTCATCGAGATCTAAAGTGGTACCTACCGAGACCGCCTGCCTACTCAGAGGATCTCCTGAACCAGAGGGGCGTGTCTTTTTCTCATCGAGCGCTTGCGAAACATCGCCAAACATGTCGCCGTACCTCTCCTCACGCTTCTGAGCAGCAGCTAGCCCAGTGAGCACGCGTTCCTGTCTCGAACGACTCGACTTGGATTGCGGATCGGGTTCCTGACCTGGGCGAGGTACCTGCGGCAACTTGACAGCTGTCGATAACACTCGCGTTAAAAGCTGTGCTCCCGATTGCCGAAACTGCACCTTCAAACCCACGTGAGTCTGCCACGGAACTGCAAACAACGGCTCGACTGACTTGATAAAACTGAGCGCTGATGTAGAACAGACCACATAGTCGATATGCGAACCTTGCGCACCAGAGCTGCACGTGTACTGCACATTGGCGGTGAGGATGTGGCCCCCGACTCTGCTCACAAACTCAGCTTTGGACAAGGCCGCGGCGCTCACGTTGAAGTCCGCGACCACAACCCATGGAATCTGCAATGACGACAGAAGGCCACCGAGCTTCCGATAGCGAGCGATGTTGGCGCCGCGGAAGCCGATGCCGCAGTACCCGTAGAAAGCAACCAAGGCAAAAACGTAACCTTTCATGTGAACTATGGTGGCTCGGAAGCCGTCAGGTAGCGCAGCACGATCATGTTGTAGTGCTGCTGTATCGGCTAACGTCAGGGAATGCGCTTGAAGGTGCCCGCGAGTAAGAATCCACTCCCCGCCTTCATTGGCATGCCCATTCGTGGTCGCCGCTGGTGAGGAAGCTGAAGGCCTTGCTCCTGTAGCAAAGAGACGAAGCCCAAGCTTCCTGGCTGTCAGGTCGTGCTTCCGAAGATCCTGCTTACAAACATGGGTCTCAACGAAGGCGAAGAACTGAACAGCTGCACACTGGTCACGAATATAGGTCCAAATGCGATCGCCCATGCACGTGATGTTACCAAACACAAGCGTAGATGTCCCCTCTGCGCCTGAAACAGCTGCGTCATCAGCCTCGCGAGTCAAAATGGGAACAGGCAATGGGACAGGTGATCCCGAGGCAGCCGACGTCGAGGAAGAGGAAGGAGGAGGAGCCGACCTGCCGCTTGAGCTCCCCCGCGAGCTGCACGACCTGGCCGATCCCCCCGACGAAGCCCTCGATGGAGCCCTCATACTGGACGATGTCGACCCAGTACCTGGAAACCGCCACACCTTCGAAGGGCTCGGGAAAGTGGCTGCTGAAGAATAATCTGGTAAGCTTCCACAGGCCGCCGATGACGAAGACAACTCACCACTATCTTCGTGCATCTCGGCCTGACCTCACTGGCTGCCGGTGCCAGCGTTGGTGGCCGCCGCGGCATCTACGCCCTTGCCGTTGCTCTTGCCCTTGCGCTTGGCGGTCTCGGCGGCCAGCTTCGCCTGGGAGATCTTCACGGCCTCCTCCTTGACGGCTGCCTCGCGCGCCTCGCGCGCCCGAGCTTCCTCAGGGGTCTCGGGCGGCGGTGGCGCGGCCTCGGCTGACGAGGCCTCGACCGCCTCACCAGTGGTGCCGCCGCCCCCGCCAGCGCCCTCGCCCTCAGGTGCGGCACGCCTCTTCTTCTTGAGCCGCTCCTGGGCCGCAGACTTGACCTCGTTGGCCTTCTGCAGCCACTCCTTGATCTGCTCCTCGCGGTTGCCCAGCAGCTCGCGGGCCCCCTCCAGCTCCTTCTTGAGCTTCAGCATGGCCTGCCTCTCCTGCTCCTCGAAGCCGTCCAGGTCCTCGAAAAGCGACGCGTCCCAGGACAGGTTCAGCTTGGGCCCCGTGTGCGATGCCTCGGTCTGGGGCGTGGGACTGACGCCCTCGGCCGCGGCCAGCACACGAATAGCGTCCTTCTTCGCCGCCGCAGCTCGCACCAGAGCCACCGCCGCTGCCGACTCCTTCGCCTCGGCGACCTCAAGGGCCGCCCTGAGGCGCACGACCGCCTTGACGGCCTGATCGCGCTTCACTCCAGCATCTCGAAGAGCTGCATCAGCCTTCCGAGCCACTTCCACCTCAGAGGCAGATGGGACCTCCGCTGCCTTGGTGCTCAACTTGGCCAACTCAGCCTCGAGCGTGGCCTTCAAGGCGGGGTCCGTCGCTGCAGAGATGGCCGATGTGAGGAGAGATGACACTGACGGCTTCAAGATCGACTTGGGTTGACTGCTCCCGCCAGTGTCCGCCAGCTGGTTGTCCTCGAATGAAACTCGACGGTCGCGTGACAACGAGCGTGGCCTGTGCAGCTTGACCTGACGATTGCATTTCTGACATCGCCTGTCTCTCTGAAGCAGCTTCGCATTCCACTCGTAAGTGCCGCAGCCACCGCACTTGGACCACACCTTGTCTGCTCCTGCCATATGCCTCGGCTTCGCCGCCGCAACAGCCTGCCCTCGTCGGAGCGGGCGGTGCGGCGCCCCTCAAGCGCTGCGTGGAAGCGCCGAGGCAGGCGCGGGCGGGGAACGTAGGGTATGCAGAAGAGAGTGCCCTGCCCCCTGGGATCCGCTCGCGCCCCAAATTGCTTGAGGGGGGGGGGCGAGTGGGGAGAAGAAGGAGGAGGAGGAGGAGCAGGAGCAGGAACAGGAGGAGGAGGAGGAGGAGGAGGAAGGGAAGGGAAGAGAACATAATAAGGGGAAGAGGGAGGGAGAAGGAGGAGGGGGGTGAAATGGATGGAGAGTGGAAGAAGACGTAAGAGGAGGAGGAGGAGGAGGAGGAGGAGGAGGAGGAGAAGGAGCTGAAGGAGGAGGAGGAGGAGGAGGTAGAGAAGGAGGGGGACGAGGTTGAAAGGGGGAGAGGGTGATGAGAAGAAGGCGTGAGAGGATAAGCAAGGAAGAGCAGGATATGCTCGATGAAGGCGATTGGAGGCGGTGTCGAAAGGCAGGGGGTAGTGGAAGGAGATGGGTGGGACGGAGGGAGGGGGGAGGGAGCGAAAAAGGGAGGAGAGGCATTTGGAGGACGAGGCGGACCAGGACGGGTAAGCGGAGAAAATGAAGATGCAGGGCGAGGACGAAGCCGAGGAGGAAAGGAGGCTGAGGAAAAAAGGAGAAGCACAAGGAGAATAATGGTGTTGAGGAGGAGGAGGAGGAGGAGGAGGAGGAGGAGGAAGAGGAGCGGTACGTGGACGCTGGCGACAACGCTCGCGGGTGCGGCGACGACGACCACGACGGCGAGCAGGAGTTGCGCAGGTCTCGAGGCTTGGTCTGGTGCGGTAGGTTCGCGTCGCGTCGACGTGGCGGCGACCCGCGGCGCGGGCGTTCAAGGTTGAATGCCGCCGGTGTGCCAGAAGCGGCCGACACGGAACGGTCTGGCCATCGAGAAGCAGCCGATCGTTCCAGGCGGAGGGACCCACGCGGTGTGAGAAGCCAACGCTGAAGCCGCCACGGCACGCACCAGCCGTATCCGATGTCTCCTTTGGGGTCAGGCACGGCCGGGCTTCATGGCGCCCGGCCCCGACCAGCCGAAGAGGTTGGTTCACCGAAAGAACTCAGTGACCGAACACGCGCCCGAATTCTCCATCGGAAACGTAGTGCGACGGAAAGTGTGACCGAATTCGACAATCGCATCGGTCTCGAACCGGCATCTCTGATCTCTTTCGGGCTCAGCCCTTCCGAGAACAGGACAAAGACTAACATGGACACGCTTTCCTGCAAAGTCAAAGTTTGGTCGTCCAGTTAATTTTGTTGTGCTGCGCTTGGTCGTCCAGTGCATGTTTCTGTCGCTGCACTGGAGGATTCGGGTCTTTGTCCGGGTCTAGGGCAGGTTTTGCATGCTTTCATGGCCTTCGTCCAGGTTTTTCCGGGATTGTTGCAGTGCAGGTTTTTTGTCCGTGCCGCCCTCTTGTGCAGTGCAGTTGTTTGCTCGTGCCGCCGTCGTGAAAAGTTGTTTCGAGGTATGTTGGACGTCTCGATCTAGCGTGCCCGGGTTCACGGGGGCCCCGCCGGGCACGTCCCCAACAATCGTCGGGCGCCAGTTTCGGTCGCTATCGGGCAAGTCTTCAGGCGCACGCTCGGATATCACATCCGATCCGGATAGTGAGAGACTCGCAGAATGCCCACTCGCAAACGTCAGCCAAAAACACACACATGCTTGCCTCGAGGCAGAGGATCGCGAATCCCCCGCGCTGGGTCCAGGTCACTTGCGAGCAGTTACTTCGTGAGCAGTGGCACGCGCTTGTCTGGAGGCGAGGCTGCGTGACAGGCTGCTCGCACGGGGGGGGGGGGGGGCGGGGGGCGAAGATACCACCGCGCCCTGCGCGGCCCTCTGGGGCTGCAGAGGCCGCCCCCCCCTTTTTCGGTTCGCAGCGTCTGCGCGTGAGGAGCGTGCGCGGACGAGGCGCCGGTTCGCGCGCCTCTGCGCAGGAGGGCCAGGAGTCCTGGGCCTCCCAGTGAAGGGGGCCCGAGCAGATGTCGGCGGCGAGCGAGCAGGGGGGGGGGAGGGGAGGAGGAGGAGGCCCTCGCAGAGGGCGGCGGGGCGTCTCAGAGGCCCTCCGGGCTTCTGAGAAGTTGTCTGCGCTCTTGGGGAAGGCCTCGGCCTCGGAAACTCTTGGAAGGCTCGGGGACTTCCGAGCCTTCTGAGAGGGCCCGCCACTTCTCACTTCCCCCCCCCCCCCGCTCGCCGCCGAAAGATGGAATCTGAGGAGATGGGGTCGGAGGATCGCGCCGCATCCCCGATGCATCGGCGATGCGGCTCGATGTGGAGCCCGATGTTCTCCACGTCGACGTCGCCGGTGCATCGAGGACGTCCCTCGGACCCCGTGCGGGGGGCCTCCAAGAGGGCCACGGCCGCGAGGGAGCGGCACTCGCGGGGGGTCGCCCGCGGGAGGTCGCGGAGGCCAGGCTCGCCAAGGCCGAGGCCGAGCTGAACGACGCCGAGATGGAGCTGCAGAAGGTGCTCGACGAGGCGGGGCGGGGGGCTCACAGAAGGAGCTCCTCCTCCTCCTCCTCCTCCTCCTCCTCCTCCTCCTCCTCCTCCAGCCTCGAACTGATCCCTACCCTTAAGATTGGCACGCCAGAAGGCGACGACAATCTCAGGGATGCGCCCTCCAAAAATATAAGGGAATCCCTAAGATTGGCCTCGTGATGAGGAGGTGCCCAGCATAGGGATGGGGATATGTTCCAGGCTGGTAAACACCGCCAGTCTTGCTCATCGTCTTCGCCTCGTTCGGCCACCTGGGAGGCCCCCGCTGCCGCGGCGGGGTCGCCTGGAGATCCTGGTCAGAACGCACCCCGGAGAGCTCCGGGGAGTGGTGGCGGTATCGATTGGACTCCCCAGGGGCCGGGGCTCTCCAGGGCTTGCTGGTTGCGCGCGGGCTCTGGGCTGCTTTCCCGCCAGGCAGAGTGGGTAGATCGCGATCCCCGTGGCAGGGGGGCAGGCAAATCTGGGCAAATCCAGGTAAACCCGGAGATCGCAAGAGAAAGAGGGAGCAAATCGCGGCCGCTCCCACGCGAGTCGAGGGACGTCAGGAGTCGTCAAGCCCTTCACGGCGTTTGGCGCAAAGCTTGGTGCCGCCTGTGTGTGTGGGGAAGCCAAGAGGTACCGCTACCGCTACTCCCCGGACCTCTCCCGGGGTGCGTTCTGACCAGGATCTCGAGGCGAATCCAGCGGTGCCGACAAGGGTATCCCAGGAGGCCCAAAAAGGGCAAAATTGGGGAGGGGTAGAGCTATGGGCGCCTTTTCCTTCTCCGAGCGCGCCTCTGCGTGCGGCGCAGCTCGTTGCGCAGGCTTGCGCCGTGTGTGCCGTGCCGTGCCCATTGGGCGCGCCGCTTCCAGCCTCTCGGTCGGGGGGCCCGACAGTGGCCAGCGGGCTGCGAGACAGCAGCGGTCGTCCTGCTCTTCGCTTCCCGGCGCCGTGCAGCGCAGGCCCCCTGAGAGGACAACCTCGCCACAAGTCACTTGTCATGACTCAGGGGCGGCAAAGAGGGGGGTGATGACTAGGGGGGGGTGGGTATCATGGCGGGGGCCATGATATTTCCCCAGATTTCATGGCGCCTCTTCTTATTTCATTACGTCCCTGGCCCCCCCGCTGGGCCGCGCACATGCCGCTCCCGAGACAACCTCGCCACAAGTCACGACCGGAGCGTTGCAGTTTTGGACACCACCTCCGTGCGCCTTGCTCAAGCCAGACCGATCTGTGCTGTGACGGCCCCGGGGCCGGACACTGGACGAAGGTGCCCAGTGGGAAAAGTTGGGCAGCGGAGCACCTTCGGGGCAGCAGAGGCGGGGAGGCGCTGTCGAGGAGCAGGAGGTTGAGACACGGTCATGTGCACTGCAGCGTGTTTTTGCCAGGTGGCTGCGCCCCCCCCCTTTTCCTCCCCCTCAATGGTTAATTCAAGCTTCGCGCGGCCCGCTTAGCTTCGACCGGAAAAGGTGCGCTCTCGACTCGCGAATCAAAACAAAAGTGTTTTTGTTCCAGGTGCCGTGGCCGTCCGGACCAAGCATTTAGCTGGCCTTGCGGCGAAGGCGCCATTTCGGGGCCTGAGGAGACGGGGGTCCATGCAAACGGGGGTCAGCCAGGGGGTCGGATCTGGCAGGATCCTGCAGAGCCAGGGTGCACTGACCCGGGCGTGGGCTCAGGATCCTGCAGGATCTTGCAGGATCTTGTAGGATCCTGGAAGGCCTGACTGACCCGGGTCTGGATTGACCTGGGCCGGTAGATCCCCGATCCTTCATGAAGAAATTGTGAGGGAGTCTCATTGCGAAACAGCTGCCAGACCGTTGCAGGACTGGGCGGTCTTGTGCTCCCCGTCCCCCTTTATGGGACTGTTCTGGTGTCCAAAAAAAAACGACTCTTGGAAAATCATTCAGCGGAACGCTCGTACGGTCAGGATTTTTGGCTTAGCGTGTCGCTCCGCTTGTTCTGGCCCACTTCGTTTCAGTGCGATAAGCTATCCACATCCCAATCCTACGCGTCAACGTCCCGAGCCTTTCCGAGCCTCCCGCCTCTTTGTTTACTGATGTGCTGACAGGCGACGGAGAGCCACCAGCATCGTGGAAGCATGCCAGAGAAAAGGTTTTATTCAAAAAGGGAGGCCCCAAGCTTCCGCAGAACTATCGGTCCTATATCAGTCCTGCCGATATTGTACAATTTCTTCAGTCTGATTATTAACGACCGCGTGTGCCCGTATTTGGAGCCGGAGCAGTCTGTTGATCAAGCTGGTTTCGAAAAACCTTCAGTTGCGACGACCATTGTTTTACGTTCGTGTTGTTGCAGGAGAAGATGCGGGAGTACCATATGCCACTGTGGATAGCAGCAGCTGGTTTTGAAAAGGCGTTTGATTCTGTATCCCACGACGCCATCTGGGAGGCACTGCGCGCACAACACGTGCCAGAACAGTATATCCGGGTACTTGTTCGAGTGTACACCGGGCAAACAGCACATGTGGTAGCCGATTGCACAAGCCGCCTATACAAGTTGGAACGTGGAACTCGACAGGGAGACCCTCTCAGCCCGGCATTATTCAATGCACTTCTGGAGCACCTCATGCGGCGGCTGAAGGCAGAGTGGCGACAGAACCGGGTCGGCGCACGCATTAATCATGAGTTCTTGACCAATCTTCGGTTTGCAGACGACGTGTTGTTATTTTGGACCACGAGGGCGCACGTGAGGCGCATGCTCGGGGACCTGCAAAGATGTGGAGAAACGGTTGGCCTAAAACTACAAATGGGTAAGACTAAAATAATGACCAATGTGGAGTGTCGCCAAGGCGTCTTTCGCCAGCATCGCGTTCGTGCCAGCGGCGGCTACGTCGAGGTATTGCCGTATGATGGTGATACGATGTATCTTGGGATTGGTTTCGTTAGTGACATCCACGACCGGGAAATTGGGCATAGGATTTCCAGAGGTTGGGCCGCCTTCGGCATGTACATGACAGAGCTAACAAACACCCATTATCCGTTGAAGTACAGGCTACGATTGTTCAGTGCCGTCGTGGCGCCAACTGTTCTTTACGGCAGTGGATGCTGGACTATGACAGCTGAAAGAGAACACAGACTGAGAGTGGAACCTAAATGATGCGCAGGGTGGTAAATACGCCGCGGAGGTACTACGTGCTGGCGGACGGCAGCGTTGAAATGGAATCTTGGGCTCAGTGGATCCAACGTGCAACTCGCAGAGCCGAGTACCAGTTCCAGAAGTTTGGCATCCCGGTTTGGATAGAACAGCAACGGGGCCGGAAAGACAGATTGCGTGAAAAAATCGCTCAGTGCGGAGACCGGCGGTGGTCGAAGATATCGGTTGATTGGAAACTTGAAGGTGTCCGACTGACCGGGCGCCCCCGCAAGCGTTGGCAATAATGATTTCCACGAGGTTAGCGAGCCCGCCGCCTCCGTGGGCACGGGCGCGGGACACCCCCGCAGCGGTTCCTTCCATCCTTCCTTCCTTCCGCCCCGCGGAACGGAGCGACACGCTATCAGCTCGCAAGGCATAGTTTGTCGCCGGGGCCGCCGCCGCGAAACGCTAAGCAAGATTCCCACTACGGCGGGGGCGTTCGTTTAGGAATGCGCCCGGGAAACTGCAGGCCCTGGAGGATCCCTCATCCAGCGAGGGCGGCGGTGACAACCGTGGCCACTCCACGATTTGAGGTCCCCCAGCTTCCAGACCCTGGAACGCACATACGCCCAGAGGTGCAGGGCCAGGGGCCTGTAGGGCAGACCCTGGATTTCCATCGGGGCTGAACCTAGACGGTGTTTTTGGTGATTTCGTGGGCCGTTGTCGTTTCGACTTCGTTTTGCGGTAAAGGCGGATCCGAGACAAACGCGAGGGAAAACGAAAACAAAACGAAAACGAAACGCACCGTTTAGGTTCAGCCTTGATCTCCATGCTGGTGGCCGGGCACCTGGGCCCCCCCAGTACGCGCCAGGGGCCCAACAGCCATCGCGATGGCCCAGGAGAGATCCGAGTCGTTGAAGAGCCGCTCCGAGGCGCCCAAGATGGTCCCAAGACGTTCCAAGAGAACGCACAAGACGCATCGAGAGGCCTCCAAGAGCACTCCCAAGAGGCGCACGACACGCCAAAATTGCTAGATTCCCTTTATGGCATCGTGTATGTTTAGCGTATACGGTTCGTCTGCCTTCGCCGCGTCGAAGACGGCCCATTGAGCCCCCAAGACCGCCCCAAGACAGCGCAAGAGGCCCCCAAGAGCCCCCCAGGCGGCCCAGGAAACCCCCAAGACGGCCCAAGCGTGCCCAAGAGAGCTCAAGAGAGCCCACATATTGTCCCCAAAGTGGCCCAAGAGCGGGAGCCCGAGCCAACACGTGGAGCTTTCCGCCCCAAGATGTTCCGAGGAGCCCCCCAAGGACCCAAGAGGCCCCCCCAAACCCTCCAAGACGCCGCAAGGGGCTCCGAAACAGGGCCCGATAGGCTTCAACATTGATTCCAGAGCGCCCCCGAGAACCTTTACACGACATCCCAGCGAACACCCAAAAGACTTATGACCCACAACCCAGGCACGCTGGCGACTGGACCGAGGATTCTCGGAAAGACACACGAGGAGGAGAAGATGAGAGAGTGGAGGATGCGGCGACATGATGAGTAGAAGGAGAAGGAACGCCAGGAGGACGGAAGCCTCCAGAGGACGTGTCGATGGGAGCTGCGCCCCCCGTCCAGTCCGTGTGTCAATTCCTTGGTTCCTCATTCCATCCTGTTGCCTGCCTCTCCTGCCTCCTTCCCCTCAGATCCTCCTCCGATTATGCCTACCTGTCATGCCTCATGGTCCTCCATCCTCCCATCTCATCTGTCCTGCTTTCTGGCTGCCTCATTTCTCCGCTGTCCTGCCACTCATGTCTTTCCTTCTCCATCTGCACCCTCCCGCCTGCCTGGGCGAGGGGTGAGCACGCAGCAGCAGGCAGGGGAAGGCAAGAAGAGACAGGACGGGCGACGACAGCCACAAAGAGATTATTTAAGGGAGGCAGCGTTCACAAGGAAAGGGAATGGAGGTGGTGGAGGAGGAGGAGGAGAGTGAGGAGTCACACGTGATCCATCATCGACTCCCCAATGCCTGGAGCTACTTCGGTGCAGAGCGCGCGCGGAGCTCGCGCGAACGCGTCTGGCCATTATCCAACGGTTATGTATCCAATGCCCGCACCGGGGCGAATCTCGCAACTTCGGATCTCGGAGTGGAGGGAGGGAGGGGAAAGAGAGAGAGAGAGCGAGAAAGAAAGAGAGAGAGAGGGGGGGAAGGAGGCAGGGAGGGAGGGAGAGGAGGAGGTGGAGAGGCCTGTGTGCCAGGTTAGGTTCTTGTGAAACGGAGGTGGGGCGATCAACGTGGGGTAAAGAAACGTATGGTCCCGCGGTGACAGCTTACGTTTGCGGCCCCTTTCGGGGACATTTCCCTGCAATCTACAGACCCGCCCCCTTTGATTGACCCTTCGTGGGTGAGGAGGAGGAGGAGGAAGAGGAGGAAGAGGAGGAGGACAAGTTCAAACCCAAGATTCATCCTTGATGCTGGAGTGAACCCTCCCTCCAAGTTCCCTTTTCATATGCCCCTACATAGAGACATGTCCAATGAGGAAAATGCTCCGGGCTCCAACGCAACGAATCAACCTGACTTTTGCATCTTGACGATCTTGAATCGTGCGAGAACACCACCATTCCTGGGATCTCACCACCGCGAGTCAATGTAACTGTTGCGCCCTGACAGTCCTGAATCGTTCCAAAACACCAATCCTAGTACGCTGACCATGGGCGTTCGTAAAAATCTTACAAGAGTTTGACACGACGATGCGCGGCGCTAACGCGAGAGCCAACTTTAAAAAAAAAAACGCCCTTAATCCATGAAGCTCTCTGCAAAATGATCAAGACGAGTTTGTCTGCCTTCAATCCGTCAAGTTTAAGACAACTTGCGCGGCGCGTAGGCGAGAACCATATTTTGAAAATCACTCGCCCTCCATTCCATGTGTGAAGCTGTTGCCACTTCTCAACCCTCAGGATCAAAAGTGGTAAGGAAGTCTCAGGCGAAACTCTGGGCACGCCCTTTCTACTACTGTCGGGGCGCGACAGGAGAAGTTCTTCACACCGATAAAGAATCAAGGAAGAGAAGGAGGAGGAGGAGCAGGAGGAGGAGAGGCAGGAGCAAGAGGAGGGGAGAAATGGGAGGGGGAGGGGAGGAGGAGGGGCGCAGGGAGGAGGGGAGGGAGGAAGGAGGAGGGCGAGGAGGAAGGAAAATAGGTGAGGAGGAGAGGAGGAGAGAAGAGGAGGAGAAGAAGAAGGCGCAGGCGGGGCGGAGGAGGAAGAGAAGGTGGAGGCCGGGAGGAGGAGGAGAAGGAGATGGATGCCGGGATGGGGATGATGAGGAAGGAGGAGGAGGAGGAGAGGAGGAGGGGAGGAGGGGGAGGAGGTGGAGCAGAGAAGGAGAGGGGAGGAGGGGCGGAGGGGGGGGGGGGGAGGAGGACGATGAGCAGGAGGAGGGAGGAGGGGGAGGAGGGGGAGGAGGTGGAGGCCGGGAGGAGGAGCAGGGGGAGGAGGATGAGATGGAGGAGGAGGAGAGGAGGAGATGAGGAGGAGGAGGAGGTGAGGAGGTTAGGACGAGAGAGGGGAGGAGGAGGAGCAAAACGAGAGGAGGGAGAGGAGAAGGAGGGAGGAGGAGGAGCAAAACGAGGAGGAGGAGGAGGAGGAGGAAGGGAAGATTAGGAGGAGGAGGTGGAGTAGGAGGACGAGGAGGAGGACGAGGAGGAGGAGGAGGAGGAGGAGGAGGAGGGTGGTCCCCCGCTTGGGGTTGCCAGGTGGCGGCGCTCGACGCGGAGCTGGCGCAGGCGCAAGGCACGATGACGGCGCTGAAGGAGAGCGCGGTCCGCGCCCCGGGCGGGGACCGCGCGGCGCTCCGCAGTGTGCGCGAGGGCGCGAAGTTGGGCGGTCGAGACGACGATGGCGGCGACGACGACGACGACGGCGACAACGACGACGGCGACAACGACGACGACGGCGCCGACGCCGCCGCCGACGATGCCGACGGCGACGACGACGGCGACGACGACGACGACGACGCATGCTGCATCTCGTCCTCCTCCTCCTCCTCCTCCTCCTCCTCCTCCTCCTCCTCCTCCTCCTCCTACTCTTCCTCCTCCTCCTCCTCGTCCGCTTCCCGTTTCCTCGCCCAACTTCTTCTGCTGATCATTCTCTGATTTACGCTCGTCTTCTCGTCCCGTTCCCCCCCTCCTTGTCACCCATTTTCGTTTTCTCCTGGTCCCCGCCGCTCCGATCCTGGTCTGAGCCCCCCCGCCCCTCCTGCTGTTCGTGCTTGTCTCCCTCCTTCCTCCCTTCTCACCCTCATCATCCTCTCCCTCGGGCTCCTCCTTCGGCTGCCTCTGCTCTGTGACCTATGTGCCCCCTCTGCTTCTGCTCCTCCTCCTCCTCCTCCTCCTCCTCCTCCTCCTCCTCCTCCTCCCCCACCTGTACGCAAACGATATTACCCTGGATGTTTCCGGCCCTGTGCAGAAGCTTCTTGAGGATTCCCCCAAGATGCTGAGGATACTTGTAGGCTCTCTGGGGGGTCTGCGGATGCCTGCGGCTCGGAACAAGATGAAGCTCACCTCTAGCAACCCTCACCTTGGGCGTCGGGTGTGCGGACTGGTCCGATCCTTGGGATACACTTATTTAATCGCTTCGCTCATTCCGCCGGCCCATACAGTCTCATGTCTGCCGTTTGCCCGAGGGCCTGGTGTCAATGCGGCGCTTTGGGGGTTCCTGGGGCCGCTTGGGGGACTCCTGGGGCGCTCGGGGGGGCATTTGGGGGGCCTCCTGGGGCCGCTTGAGGGACTCTTGGGGGCCTCCTGATGGCCTCGTGGGGGCCTCTTGGGGCCTCCTCCGTAGCCATTTTGGCTCAAGATGACCAACACGCGGGGCATTCGCCCTGGTGGTCAAAAGGATACCGCTAATCCGCGGCAGGCAGATCGGTTTACCGTTCGGCAGTCGGGCGCACGACGGCGGCATGGGGCTGGCCGCGCTCGAACAACGGTTAGTTACTGGTCCTGCAGCTGCGGCGTGGCGGACAACTATGCTACGCGCAAGAACTGTCGGGGGTGTGGGGCCCGGCACAGCGCAAAGGACCGACGTACAAGGACGTGCTGTTGGGCCCGACGAAGCGGGAGGTTGCGCTCCAGAAGCAGGTGGACACCATGCGGGCACAGCTTCAGGGCATCAAGAAGCAGCAGCACGCCACCCACGAGGATGAAGACGACGAGAAGCCAGTGGACCTGGATAAGCTCTTCAGGTGGGCTCAATCGTGCAAATCCGAATGAGGAGACCAGTCCATTGAGTACCAGCAGGCGCAGGAGCGCTACATGCGGGCCAAGGACGCCAAGCAAAGCACGAAGCCGCACTCGGTCCAGCTCACCCAGGCACGGGCTGCCAGGGAGAAGCTCGAGAAGGAGGAGGCGGCAATCTATGGCGAGGTCAAGCGGCATCAGAAGGCAATGCAGGAGGCGCAGGAGAAGCTCGCCAAGAAAAGGGAGCAGCTCGAGGTCGCAAAGGCCAAGGAGTCGGAGCTCAAGGTGCAGGACGCCTCCATCAAGGGTAAAGGCTTCCTCACGGCGATGCAGAAGCAGTACGAAGGGGCCGTCGAAGGACGCGGCATCAGCAAGGAGGAGCACGAGCACGTGTTCGCAGCACTCGCCAGGGTGCTGGACAACGTCAGGGAGGAGCCCAATGAAGACAAGGACGGCATGGACACTGAAGAGGCTGGTGATGCTCCTGCTGGCGGCAGCAGCGGGGGCACAGGCGCAGCCAGAGGAGGGCAGGCTGGACGTGAGCAGGGACCTCAACTATCGCCAGAAGAACAAGAGTGGCTACATGCAGGTGGGGTGCCCGAGGACGCTAGCGAAGCACAGCGAAAGAGGTGGCTGGAGGTGTGCGCCAGCCTTGCGGAGCACAATAAGCGGGCCAAGCACTCTTAGCAGGCGCCGCCAGAACAAGTTCGAGAGCCTCACCCTGTGGACGTTCAACGGCTCGGGGTGGGGCACCATCAAAGAGAAGATCGAGAGCTCAGAGGGGGGCAAGCTGCAGTGCTACGCAGTGCAAGAGCATCGCCTCACGGGCGACAAGATCGCGGTCGTGTCGCAGAGCATGAAGGCGAAGGGGTACCAGTTTTGGCGGGGTCGCAGCGAACCCGACGATCGGACCAGGTGGAGAAGCAGGCACCTCAGCGGGCGTGGCGGTTGTGACGCCCAGGTGCATCGGCATGACATACACGTTTGGCAAGGAGAAGCGGGACCTGTCACCGCGAAACAGTCCAGGAAGGGCTGCAGCGGCATGGCTGTCGGTCGGAAAGGGCATCATCTACGCGTCGGTCTGCCTGTGGACGGCGGAGGGGATGTCGTTCAGGAACACGGAGATCATCAACAAGGTGATTGGCCAGTTGGAGGCGCTCGGCGCGCCGCGGATAATCGGGGGCGATGTCCAAGTGGCGCCTGAGAGAAGACGGAGGTGGAGAGCGTCAAGATGGTCAAGGGGCGGTTTGTTGCGTCAGGGGCCAGTTGCGGCACGTGCAGACATGCGTACGGCGTGAGCGAGATCGATTACATCATCGTGGCGGACACCCTCGTCAACCAGGTGATGTACGCCAGAGTGCGGGAGGAGTGGCCGTCGGCGCCCCGCAAGCCAGCGGGGCTCACACTCAGGCTCAAGGCGCAGGAGCGAATGGTCAGGGTCTTGGAGAAGCCGAAGAAGCTGCCAGAGCTGGGCATTGGATGCGCCCCAGCGCCGCCGCAATATCAAGAAATTGCGAGCTTCAGGTCGCAGGAGGTGGCCAACCAGGAGCGGAGGCAGTGCATGCAGACGTTGGAGCAGGAGGCCTTCGCAGCACGAGGACTCGAATGGGCACCCGATCACCCTGCAGCAGGGCGGGCCGAGGAGCCGACATGGAGGGTCAAGCCGCTAAGTTTCGGTGGAGCCAACGTGCCGTCAGCCGCCAGGGAAGCAGTCTGGTGGAGGTGGCTGGCGAGGACGCTACATAACTTGCAGGGGGCATACGCGAGGCTCAAGCAGGCGAGAACTGGCGACATCCAGAGGCACCGACAGGAGGAGGCAACCGCGCAGGAGCACCAGTTCATCATCACGCACCAGAGGACCAAGCACCTCAACGCAAAGGGGCAGGGCAGGTGGCAGGCCAGGTGCGGGCTGCTGGCCGCTGGGCGAAGCTGCAGCAATGGATGCAGGAGAGCCAGGGCAAGCTGAAGGAGCACGACCAGAAGCTGCTCAAGGAGAGGCGAGCACGCTGGGCAGACAAGTTGCAGGAGGCGGCAGCAGGAGCAGCTGGTGGTTTACACAAACTGAGCAAGGCTGCACAGGTATGGAGACCACGCAGGGCAGGCTCCATGGAGGACTCGGCGGACCCCATCGAGGCAGCGGGGTACACCCTCAAGGAGTGGAACGTGGTCTGGAGGGTCGGCGAGCAAATCCAGAAGGTGGAGCGGCCGTGGGAGCGCGAAGAACGTGACAAGCTCGAGCCCTTCACAGACCAGGACGTCGACAAGCTTAAGGAGGTAGCTCGCACCTTCAGGAAGAAGACGGGGGTTGGAGTCGACAGGTGGCACCCCTCTACGTTGCAGGGTGCGTCGGACGAGGCCTACGTCAGGCTGTTGGACTTCTACATGGAGGTGGAGCGGACGCTGCGCTGGCCCATCCACATGGGCACTGTGTTTTTCTTCATGACCCCGAAGACCTACACCGCGGACAGGGTCATCGGGCTGCTGCCCACTGCCATCAGAGTGTGGGAGATCATGCGAGAGCCGTACATGGTCGAGTGGGCCAAGAAGAACTATCGGAGTTGGGACTGCACGAGCTACGGCAAGGCGGCGGAGGACGCGGCCTGGGAGGTGCTGCTCAGCCATGAGATGGACGATGTCGAGGAGCAGAGCGAGGAGACGCAGGCGACGGTCACGGCGGTTCTGGACCTGGTAAAGGCATTCGAGAAGGTCAGCTTGCACTTGTTGTGGGAAGCGGGTAAGCAGCTCAATTTCAACACAGGGGTGCTAGCAGTGGTGTGCTCATACTTCGCCATGACCAGGCGCCTCATCGTAGGTGACTCGGTGTCCAGTGAGACCGAGACGGTCACCGCCATCATCGCGGGCAGCCAGTTCTCGGTCTGTTTCCTGAAGACGGTCATTCAGTGCACGGTGGGTGGCCTGGTGGTCGAAAGACCGAGGGCGCGCTGGAGGATGTACGTGGGCGACCTGCGCGTGCGGCTGCGACAGCAGCATAGGCACATAGTCACGGAGTTCGGAGAGACAATGGACAGCTGCTTCCGAGGCTTCGAGAGGTCAGGCCTGAAGTTATCCGTGGGCAGCAAGGACACATGTGCAGTGATGGCGGGCACCAAGTGGGCGCGAAGGGCCGTGACAGGGCCGATGCTGGAGCGAGGTTTGCCAGTGGTGAGGGCATGTCCATACTTGGGGGCCGACATCGTCACGCACGGCACGGCGGTGAAGACCAAGAGCGGCAAGAGGCACGCGACCATGAAGGTCAGGAGCCGTAGGCTGCTCGCTCTAAAGGGCGGGCGAAAAAATGACCAGGGGGTGCTTGGGCATGCCAGACCATCAGCTCCGACAGCTACGGCGAGAGGCAGGGCGTTTACTACCAGCCTCACCTTGCAGCTGGCAGTCGCGCAGGAGGAGCCTACATACGAGGTCACCGAGGCGCCCATAGTGAGGTGGGCGCGTGCAGTGTGGCATGGTGCACACGACGAGGATGGGGGATGTCAATGGGACAACATAGTCACCATGTTGCAGCGGGCATGGCGGCGGCAGCAGCAGGAGGTTGGCATGGGGCCTGCTTGGGCCCGAGTGCGAGGTCCAGCAGGGGCAGTCATCATGCCAATAAGGAGGGCTACGTGGACATGGCCCGCGTGGCACACTTTCGTCTCGAAGGAGGGCGTCGAA
This sequence comes from Prorocentrum cordatum, assembly GCA_963575745.1. Classification (NCBI taxonomy): domain Eukaryota; class Dinophyceae; order Prorocentrales; family Prorocentraceae; genus Prorocentrum; species Prorocentrum cordatum. Next base: position 91,266 of record CAUYUJ010004380.1, read on the forward strand.
TTGAACATGCAGGAGGTGTGCCACATGGACATCGCGGCGATGTTGCGCAAGGACGTGCAGGCAACCCTCTGGGAGGAATGGACGCAGGCGGCGGAGTTCAAGAGCCTGAGCCCAATGCCGTTGCTGGCGCCAGCGATCGCGCAGTTACGTGCACGTGGGTTCCCGAAGCACGCGAAGAACGCGGCGAAGAAGGTCTTCGTCGGAGGTGCGTGGACTATGGAGAAGCTGTGCAGGTGCAACATCGTGCCCACGGACATTTGCTTGGCCTGTGGAGAGGCGGTGGGCACCGAGCACCGCCGGTACTACAAGTGCGACGCGCTCAGGAGCCAGAGGCTGCAGGCGTTGGCGGGCTGGCAGCACGTGGCGGAACAGCAGGACACCAACATGCTGTGGACGCGCGGGCTGGTTCAGGTCGCCAGAGGCGGACTGGAAGTTCGTGGGTATCGAGGAGGACCAGTACTACGGACAAGTGGTCGACGGTGAGGAAGACTAAATCACAGGCGACATTGTCTGCGACGGCTCGAAGCTCGGATACAGCGACTGGGCGCAGACGGGCTGGGCAGCTATGTCCCTCAACGACAATGGCACTGCGAAGATGCAGATGTGGGGCCCGCTGCCGTGCTCGTTACCGATCCACAGGAGAGTTAAGAGAGCCGAGATGTGGGCCTTCCTCAAGGTGCTGGAGCGAATGCTGCCGCCAGGACGAGTCTATACAGACCACAAGGGCATCGTGGAAGGCTTGCAGAGAGGAGAGCGGTTGTGCACGAGCTGGAAACGTCCACACGCAGACCTGTGGCGAAGGATCTGGCACAAGGTGAAGGACATGGACCTTGATATTCACTGCGTGAAGCACGTGAAGGCCCACAGGTCCAAGAGCAGGATCGAGCAGCTTGAGGGCGAGGACCTGAAGATAGCGAAGGGCAGCAGTGAGGTCGACCTGCTGGCAAAGGCGGGCGCGGAGATGGATGCACACTACGGCAAGCACCATGCGCTGGAGGACCTCGCAGGGCGAGTGCGATGGGCGCTGCAGAACATTGGTTGGTGGTACCAAAAGATGGGCGGTACGTGGCCAGACGTGCCGCCAAAAGAAAAAGGTGTGCCGAGGCGAAAGGTGCCGAAGCCGATGCTGACCCTGACCGAGCACGACGTCGTGGAGACGGGCGGTTGGCAGGTGTGCATAAGGTGTGGTCTTCGTGCGGCGTCCAATCGGATGCGCCTGAAGATGTGGCAAGCGGAATGCGCACGACCACTCTGGCAGGCAACGGGTTCGAGCAGTGCGGGCACAGGCAGCTCGCTGGAGGCCAGCGTGGCTATCGCAGCGGCTGCCGCAGCCGCAGCAGCACCAGCAGCAGCACAGCCTGGAGAACGACACGAAGAACGTGCTGTGCCTGAGGAGCAGGGCAGGCCGCATCGTGTCGAAGTCCATGGTCCGTGCGTGGTGTGCGTGGTGCGCGGTGCTCACTCGGCAAGGCGTCGGGCGGGTCTGGGGGCAGCCTGCCCAGGCCCGCTAGCGCCTCGTGGGCGCTCCACCAAGGACGATGCGAAGAGGAAAAAGCGGGACAGGATTCTGACGGGTAAGAATCCGCAGAACGGCAAGCCGATGGAGCAGGGCGCCGTCCTGCCAGTGCGGCGAGGGGCTTGAGGAGCTGCTCCAGAAGCGGCCGAAGGGGGCGTTCAACTATGTGAGCATGGTGAACGCGGTGACGTCCGAGCTGGGGGCAACCAGCTGGACCAGGCCATCCTGGCCTGAGGTGTGCCGCAGTCTGCGGCGGACGAGCCCCGTGGCGGGATCCGCTGGGGGCTTGGGGGAGAAAAAAAATGCCTCTTGGGGCCTCGTAGGGGCTTCTTAGGGCCGGGGGCTCGAAATGTTGTTTCGTGTTCCCTCTTTGGGGCCCCTTTGGGGGCGTTCTTGGGGCCCTCTTGGACCGTCTTGGAGGCTTCTTGGGCCGTCTTCGAGCCCTCTTGGGCCATCTTGGGGCCCTCTTGGGGGCCTCTTGGGCCCTCTTGGGGCGATCTTGGGGGCCTCTTGGGCCGTCTTGGGGCGTCGGGAAGCCGAAAAGGTGGAAGCTCCAAAATTCTTCAAAAACCTCAGGAAAAGCAATGAATTTTGCCTCCGGGGGCCCTATTGGGAGTGCTCTTGGAGGCCTCTTGGGGCGTCTGGGGGCTATCTTGGGCGTCTTGGAACGATCTTGTGGCATGTCGGACCCCTCGTGTGCCATCTTGGGGGCCTCTTGGGGGCCTCTTGGCTTTTCTTGGGGCTCTCGGGGACGTCTCGGAGCCCTGTTGGTGCGCTCATGGGGCGCTCTGGTGACTTCGCCCGGGGATCAGCCGGGAGTCGCCCGGGGTACTCTTCGTCCGCGGACCCCCAGGGGCCGCCCCGCGCGCGCGAACTAGAGAATTGTTAACCAGTTACCGGAGATCTTAGCACGCCTCTGGCCCGTTGGGCCGGCGAATTGCAGCGCCCTCGAAGTCTTGGGTATTGACATTTCCTCAGGGCGCCCCCCTCGGTACGCCAAGCTGCGGTAGAGAGTGCGGGCTGTCGGTCGTCGGGTGCCAAGGTTCCGATCGGCGCGCCGCGTTGGCAAGTTGGCTGCGCGTTTTGTGCACCAGGCCATGCCGCCAGCCATGGCTTACGGAGTGGGAGTGCACGGAGTTTTCCCGCGGCTAGTGGCTAAAATGAGACGTATGTTTCGAAGCTCCTGGCATACTGTGTGACTGTAGGAGGGGTGATGGCAACCAGAAAGCACTGTAGAGGAAGCATCTTGTCGGCATAGCATCGGCATGATCCCGCCAGCTTTCTGCTACCATTTGTCCCACCTCCGCTTGCCGCCAGCTTTCTGTTACCATGTGTTTCCCCCCTCCGCTTACTGCAAGTTCGGTTGTTGCATCGACTCTTGATTGCGAATAGCAATTTTGCTGAGCAGTACTGGGTTTCGGGAGCAAGGGCTTCCGTAACCATTGTGGCTCAAGATCACACGAGTCCGCTGACTTGAACACATTCCGATCACTTCTTGCTTACACAGTCCTGCCGATATCGATTATTGTTTTGCATCGTCAGGCGTCTGTGCACGGTGATCTCTCCCAGAACGAGATTACGAGGGTTGAGCCCAAGCGGGGAGACTGACTTACAATTTCCTCTGTCACACCAAGGTCGTCCACAACAATTACCACAGCATGAGCTACAACCTTGGGGGTTACGTGCCGTGGAAGCCTACATGACCTGCGAGCTCTGCAATGGCACTGTGGCTGAAGTCTGGGTATGCCCGGGCTGCTACCGTGCTGGGCACGCACAGTGCCTCGACGCTGTGGTCAGTCAAGGCTACGCTTTCTGCAGCATGTGCAAAGAGTGGGCTCAGGGCCAGCACGACCGTCACACGACAGAAGTGCAACGCCAGCGTTGGAAGGATCGCTTGGCCAGTCAATTGACCCATTGGCGCGACGCCACGACCACGACCACGGGTGCACTCAGCACGGTGGGCCTGGCCATCGGAAGTTCGGGCGCGATTCTCGCCAGCGGCACCTCTGCGCTGGTCCGTGGTGTAATTGCCGGGGCCCAGGCGTCAGTCGGGGCAGCTTCACCAGCGCCGCCGGCCATTGCTCCGGAACCATCGAACACAGAGCCAGCACAAGCGCTACTACCAGGACCACAACGGCCGCAACACCTTCCACCACCTCTTTCCATTGCCCCACAAGCACACCAGGACGCAGCGACCCCGGGCGAATCCAGCGCGGGCGGCGGTCGGCCAGACTCTTGTCTGTCGATAGTCGCTCCCGTTGGGCGGGCCCGTAGCGAGGAACCGCCTCGTAGGCTGCAGCTGGGGAATCTGCAAGGGGCCACAGGTGGACTTCGTCCAGCCAGTCCCAGTGGCAGAACGCTCGAGAGGTTGTCGGTCAAGGAGGCATTCGAAGCAGGCCATTGTCTAGCTTGCCACACCGAGAACCGTGGTCACAATCCCGATTTGCACCGGGGTGACTGCATGCGGATGGGCAATCTTCGAACCTTTGCAAAGCTGGCGGGGCACTGCCTAGCGTGCCACACTCCGAACGAAGGGCACGTTGGGCACTTCTACCACGGCGACTGCCGCCGGACCCGCGGCGACGGCGCGGCACCTGCCAGTGGAGCTGCGCTTGCTGTTCAGAGCCCTCCACCAGCGGCGAGCGCACCCAGGCCACCATTCTCATTCGAGAGCGTACCTGACCTGGCAGAGGCCGCAGGGCCTCGAGGAGCCGAGGGTCCAATTTTGCAGTCGACCAGACTTTTGTCTGTCGATCGCGGGGGAGAGTCCGAGGCTCAGCTGAAGACCCTAAAGGACGTAATCGACACGCTCGCCAAGATGCGACGCGAGCTTGGTGCTCAGAACAGCCACATGGTGGAGCGGATGGAGGTGATCGAGCAGGCGCTTGCCACGATCCCGGTGGCCCACTCCCAACAAGCCGACGAGGTTGCAGACATTGCAGCAAGGGTGCGCCAACTGGAGCAGCCGAACGTGGAGTGGTATGCAGTGAACGAACAGTGGAACCAACGGCAGCAAGGAGAGCAGGGAGAGTTGGAACGAGGACTCGAGGAGGTCTTGGCAGGGGCCCCTCAGTTCGGATCGCAACGGGGAACACCACCCCACGGGAGCAGGACGGCGAGGCAGCGTTCGAGGAAGAGCCTGTGCAACAGCGTCGATTGGATCAAGTACTTGCAGTTGGAGCTGATGCACGTGGCCCTTCGGGCCTGTACCCATTGCCGAGTTCCTGCGCCGAGCCGACGATTGCGCCATCATCTTCTCCATCTTTCGGGATTCTTCCGCATCCACGGTCTGCAGGTGGGGTAGATTCACTGGTGAGCCAGGTCATGGTCCCGCCAGGGGTGAGGGACCTGAGGAGAAAGATGGACGAGCGGATTGTCGACTACCTCGTGCCCACAGAGATGACTCGGCCCGTCATCTTCAACCAGGGCCAACACCACCAGGATTCACAGCAAGCGTCTCACGGGCCTGCCGGAGGCATAACATCCCTTGTACCCCCGAGAACCCACATATTTCTAGGCTGTGGGCTGACCCGTCGCTGAATCGAGCCGTGCCGAACCTTGAGAGAGTGACTATTCACCAGTGCGCTTTTGGCACAAGCTATCGTGAGGCAACCGAGCTCCTCTTCCTGAATGTATTCGATTTATACTTTCTGAAGATGGAGTCCTGGAGATGCCGCTGTAGCGGGAAGCGCGGGTTTTGCAGTTTCCGGCTAAATGAGAAGCACCTTACCTTTGTGGGTAGTTCGATGACTAGCAAAGTTGATGCTTACCCTTCCAGGCTCTGTAATTTTCTAGCTAGCGCACTCCTTCAGGGTCATGTCTGATGCCGCTCCGCTGGCCCAGGGTCCTGTCCCCGCGGGGTCCGAGCCCCCGTGGGTTTTAACGCAGGGGGCCTGCCGCTGCGCTGTGAACTTCCGCTTTTGCGAAGGAGTCTGGACCTTTTTAAGCCGAGCCTTCCAAGCATATGCATCGGCCGGCTCTGCCATCAAACGTTCACCGCTGTAACATGAGTAGCATGTTTCTGCGTCGCAGGGTCTTGCTAAGAGTTTTACTTCTGTCGCTGTAAGGTTGCTCAAGCTACCCCCCCGACCTCACCCGCCTGAGCGCTCCCTGTGGGAGTAGGGACCTCTAAGCCAAGCCTTCCAAGCATATGAATCGGCCGGCTCTGCCATCAAACGTTCACCGCTGCAGAATGAGCAGCAGTAGTAGAATATTGCATCGGAGATTCCCCCCCCCGAGGGCGACGACTCACCAGCGGGGGTGAAGTACGAGAAAAAATGCAAAGAAGAACATTGAGGCTAAGAAGGAGAAGGAGAAGCACAAAGAGAAGGAGAAGGCTCGTCCCGAGCAAGAACTCACAGGCGGCAGTGTTACGGAGGATGGGATGAATGAGCTCTCCAGCACTACGCCGGCCTGCGTTGCGTAGGACGCGGGCCATCACGAGTGCATGTTCGATTGGCTGGAGCTTACGGTGCTGCAGATGGTGGCGATGGGTTCCCAATATAGCGTTGACGATTTCGGGGCGGTGGACAAAGCCCTGAAGCAGAAATTCATTGCTTTGGGTCACCGCGAAAGCGGACCAGTGCAACGTCTTCTTGAGGTCTCTCGCCGAGCCGAACGTTTTCGTCTACATCTTTGGTGTGAATTCCTATGGCATCACGGGGCCAGGTTTAACTTCCTTGACGGTTTCGTGGGCTCGGCCTGGTTTTGCTCCTGATGTTTCACGTCTGCTTCGAGTGGTGCCTCGGTTCAAGCCTCTTTCCCCCCCTGCGCGGGTGCCTCTTTGCGAAGTCGTGTGCAGCAGTGACCCACAGCAAAAAAAACTCCTCTTGCTGCTCCTCCCCCTCCTGGCATCCGCCTCCTCCTCCTCCTCCTCCTCCTCCCTCCTCCTCCTCCTCCTCCTCCTCCTCCTCCTCCTCCTCCCCCTCCCCTCCTCCTCCTCCTCCCCCCCTCCTCCTCCTCCTCCTCCTCCTCCTCCTCCTCCTCCTCCTCCCTCCTCCTCCTCCCCTCCCCTCCTCCTCCCCCCCTCCTCCTCCTCCTCCCCCCCCTCCTCCTCCTCCTCATCCTCCTCCTGCTCCTCCTCCTCCTCCCCCTCCTCCTCCTCCTCCGCCTCTCCTCCAGCTTCCCCGCCCCCCGCCCCTCGTGCCCCGCAGCCGGGCGCCAGGGCAGGGAGCGCCTCTCCGCCGCGAGAGGGCGCCCCCCCTCCGCGCGGGGCGCCCCTCGCCCGGGGGGGCGCGGGGCGCCCCTCGCCCGGGGGGGCGCGGGCCGCCCTGCTCGCGCGCGCGGTCGCGAGCGGCCGCTTCGCAGTGCCGGCGTTGGCGCGAGCCGCGCGGCGCCGCGCCGATCTGTCTTCGACTAGACGTAAGAGTGACCTTTCGCCGGAGTGACCTTTGGCGCGGGCACTGATGGGTCCCCAGATGGCTGAAAACGAAGCAGGAGCAACGGCTTGCGCGCCCAGGTTTGGTCCCCACGCGGCCCACAAAAAGCCGCGCACCAAAGGTCACTCTTACCCAGGGTCACTCTTGCGTGTAGCCGATGTCTGGGCGCTTGAGATGGGCGCGGAAAGAATGGGTACAATGCCCAACAGCAGTTCCTGTTCATTGTGAACAGGATTCGCCGTCCACGCCGCCGCGGCCTGTGTCCATCCGAGACAGGAGGCCGCCCGCCCAACAGCGGCCGCTGTTGGTTTGGGACAACAAACATTTGTTGTTGGGCGTTGTACCCATTCTTTCTGTACCCATTTCGGGCGTTCAAAATCTCGGGGTCAGAAAGTGCACCGACACCGCCTACGCAGCCAAGTCGCCGAAATCAGGAACAGGTGGGGATCAGCACGGGCTCGGTGTTCCTCGGGTCCTTCCATGGCTGTTTCTCTAGCCGCCTCGTGCCCCCAGTCGCTCTTGGAGTCAAAAATGGGTCGGCCGTGTGCGCAGCAAGCCGGTGTCGAAGCTCTCCTGCCGTAGCATGTCGGCGGCGAGCGAGGGGAGGAATGAGAAGGAGGAGGCCTTCTCAGAAGGCGGCGGGATTGAGCAGTTCTGTGTGTCGTCGGAGACGGCTTAGATAACTTCTCACAAGACCGTGGGACTTCGAGCCTTCTTCTCACTTCCCCCTTTCGCTCGCCGCCTAGCATGTGCCCAGGCCCTCGCTGGCGGCTTGCTTGATGATGCACGCCTCAATCCAGGAGTGTCTGCCGTCTCTACATTCAGCTCTGCCTCTCCTCCGCCTCTGTCTCCTACAGCGGAAACCCTTCCCAAGAAGCATCTTGCTTGCCTCCAGGGTGCCCTGGGCTTCTTGGGGCTCGATGGCTCTGCTGTGGAGAGCGTGGCGCTCCCGCACCCAAAACCATCCGTGGACGCCCTGGGGCCTCAGGGTTGGACCTCTCGTGGGAGGTTTCTTGTGCTCGAGCCCCTCACTCTGCTCCTCCTCCTGCTGCTCCCCTGCGGGGCCGCGCATGGCGCGCCGAGGCCGCGATGCAGAGCCAGATGGAGAGGGCGAACCGGCTGCTGAGCGGCCTCTCCGGCGAGAACACGCGGTGGGCGGCTTTGGGTCGGGTATGGCTGGGACCCCGGGTAAAGGGGACCCGGTTAGCGGCAGGGCCCCGGGGCCCCTCTTTTTGGTCTGCGGGTCGAGAGCGGGCCTCTTCCGGTTAAGAGCCAGGCGGGGCGCGCCAAGCACTAATTGGGGAGACAGGGAGCGGGCGGGCGGGGCCTCAGGCGGCCGGAGGGCACCCTGGGGCCCCTCAAGTGGCCAGATTCACTAAGCCGGGTCTGCCTATAGCTGGTGTTTTTTCGGGCGACGGCAGTTCCGGTTCGTGGAGATGGGGCGGGGGGGCGCCCCGCGGTACAGATCACTAAACCAGGTTCCACGAAATCCAGTTCTGCCAATGCCCGATCTGGGGCTCGGCGCCGAAGCGGGGGTCCTGCGGCCTCGCGGCGGCCCTCGACGCGTCCCGTGCGGCGCCGGCTGGCTTTGAAGTCGGGCGTGCCCCTCTACAGGAGGAGCATTCAAAGACAGTTTGAAAATAGTCTGGGGACAATGTCTTGAGTATGTTGTATCATTTGTTGGTATGTTAAACATGTTTTCAATTCTTCGCCCAAAATCCGCCTGGTGGGGGGCATGCCCGTCCTAAGACTGGCTTCGCCCGCATGCCTGCTCCGCAGGAAGGCACCTGTCGGCTACACGCAAGAGCGACCTTTCGCCGGAGTGACCTTTGGTGCGGGGG
>CAUYUJ010004380.1:102500-110000 GCA_963575745.1 Prorocentrum cordatum
CGGGCGAAAGGGGGGGATTGGGAAAGGGGGGGTTACGAAATCTGCTGCATGCAGCTGGTTTCGGCCTCACCGAGGGGCCCATTCCTCGATACATGGTCGCCTCCGGCGCCGGGAGGCGCCGGGAAAATCAGCTACGTGAGCTGATTCTCAAACCCCCCCTTTGCTATCCCCCCCCTTTCGCCCGACCCGATGTGCGTCGTCGTCCTCCTGGACTGCAGTGTGCTCCGCGGAAGCAGATGTCAGCGCCTTCCGCTCCAAGCCATAAAACACGATTCAGACGATGCCGATGCCTTGATCCGTCTGAGCGGGCAGCTCCGGGCCATGCCCTGTGGGGAGCCGGGCAGTCTCCCACCTCTCTGCCCACAGGCCATCAACAGAGCCGTCAGCTTCCGAGCTATCGTGGCCACTGATCCTGGCCCCCCGTCTGAGACGCACGCAGCGAGGCTGTGAAGTCGGCGGAGGTCGGAGGGCCATGGCACGCCACAGTCCGGCCGCGGTACTGTCCTCCTCCTTCCTCATCATCCCTTTCTTCCTGCTCATCCTCCTCTTTCTACTCCTCCTCTTCCGTCTCCTCCTCCTCCTCATCCTCTTCCTCCTCCTCCTCCTCCTCCTCCTCCTCCTCCCATTCCTCCTGCTCATCCTCATGGGGCCGTGGATGAACGAGATCACATCGGCGGGAGCCAAGGTGCACGGCCCAGAGGGTGGGCGTTGAGTGTTCGCCAGGGATCTTCGTCGAGTACAAGGGCGATCGGAGCCACCGGATACATGTGGTTGCACCCCCACCCACCCACCCACCCACCCCTTGGCTGACCACCAGAGTTGCAGCTGCCGATAGAAAGGAGTAGTAGGAACAGGACACAGCGCGCGGGTTGCCCCTCAGTCCGCCGTCGCCGTTGCGCTGTCGTGGTCGCCGTCGCCGTCGTTGCCGTCGAACCTCACCCCAGGTGGACGGAGGATGCGAAGAACTTCGCGCTGCGGAGGAGACCTTCCGGCGCGACGGTATTCGAGGGGTTCCGGAGGGGATCCTGGGATGTTCTACGGGGTCTTAGAGAATGCTCGAAGAGGGAGAGGGGGGGGTGGCTGATGGGGTGGAGGGCTCCTTGCACCGGCGTGCAGGTGGTCCGAGGGAGGAGGCATGGAGGGATCGGGGGTTGCCAGAGGTGCCTCTGGCCCACGGAGCCCCCAGCTTTTCGCTCACTTTTGGAGCCCCTGGGGCCCTCGGGGTCTCGTGAGGGGTGCTCTGGAGGCCGTGGGGGTATCCTTGGAAGTCCTGGGGGGCACTCTGGGCCATGGGCACTTCAAGCAACACCTGGTGGGAAGGTGGCAGGAGGGAGGGGCGCCCCTTGCGCTGCAGCAGCCGTGCCAGCAGACGGGCCAGTCTGCGCACAGGCCAGCGGCGAGCGTGCCTGCACAGGACGAAGCGGCGGCAGCTGTCTGACCCCGTTCGCGCGGTGTGCATCTCAATGCGCCTCCCAGACGTCAGCGGAGGAAGAGGTCACTCGCCCGTTTTTCGCCGTCTCGCCCTCCTGGGAAGCCCTCGTCGCCACGGCGGGACTCGCCCCGAAATCCTGGTCACAGCGCTTCCCGGGAGAGTGGGAGGGGTCCAGGGAGTAGCGGTATTAGGGGGCCACATGTGAACCCTTCCCCTACCCCCCACGATTTCTGAGGGGGAGGGTGGGGTTCACTTCGTCTGGGAGCTCCCGAGCGAAGTAAACCCCACCCTAACCCTCAGAACTCGTGGGGGGTAGGGGTAGGGTTCGCATGTGGCCCCCCTAGGTATCGCTAGAACCTTTGGTCTCCCGAGGACGGACCCGCAGAGCGCCAGCTCCGAACCCCCCAGGACGCCTGGACGCAGGGGTGTGTTGTCCACCGAACTTGCAGGGTGGGCCCGTGTCCATCTTTCCGAGCACCTCGTCTTTGGCCTCGGCCTCAGCTGCGGTTGCGCTGCCAAGCGCCGTCAGGCCAGCTCACCCGAGTCGGTCGTCCGCTGGCATGGGTACCTCCCTGATTCAACCCTTACTTCCTTTTGCTCTCACTACTCCCTCTTGTCGCTGGAACTTACGTAGTGGGCCACGTGACAGTTTTCCTTGCGAAGGACGCAACCATATTTATTGTGAGTACACCGTTGTGGGTACCATTTTCGGTGGAGCGCCCCTTGGGCCACGAAGCGTGTGATGGGTGTGTCGAAAGCGTCGCGGTGGTGTCATGCGATTGCAGCCAACGGGCCTTCGGAAGCTTTATATGGGGCCACGAAGCGTGTGAGGGGTATGCCGACATGGGTGGGGCGGACGCATGCGAATCCTGCCACTGGGGCCTTCGGTGAACCTTCTTATGGGGCCACGAAGCGTATCAGGAGTGTGCCGACATGAGTGGCGGGAACGCATGCGAAGGTCGCCCCTGGGTATTGGATGGAGCTATGGGGCCACGAAGCGTGTGAGGGGTCTGCAGGAATGGGCGGGGCGGACGCATGCGAACCTTGCCGCTGGGGCATTCGGTGGAACTCCCTAGGGGCCGCGAACCGTGCGAGGGGTGTGCCGAGATTGTACCGGTGGACACATGCGAACCCTGCCAATGGGGCTTTCGGTGGAGTGGTCCATGAGGGGTGGGCCGAAATGGGTGGCGGCGACGCATGCGAACGGCACTACTTGGGCCTTATGTGGAGCTCCCTAGCGTGCCACGAAGCGTGTGAGCAGTGTGCCGAAATTGATATCGCGGAAGCATGCGAACGGCACCATTGGGGCCTTAGGTGGAATTTCCCATGGGGCCACCAAACGTGTGAGGAGTCTGCCAACATAGGTGGCGGGGACGCATGCGAACGGCGCCCCATAGGGCCTTAGGTGGAGCTCCCTATGGGGGCCACGAAGCGAATGAGGGGTGTGCCGAAATGTGCGGCGGGGACAAACGCGAACGGCACCACTGGGGCTGGGTGGAGCTCCCCATGGGGCCATGAAGCGTGTGAGGGGTGTGCCGAAGTTGGTGGCGGGGACGCATGCGAACGACACCACTGGGGCTGGGTGGAGCTCCCCATGGGGCCGCGAAGCGTGTGAGGGGTATGCCGACATGAGGGGCGGGGACGCATGCGGGCTGCGCCACTGGGGCCCTGGGTGGAGCTCTCTATGGGGCACGAACTGTGTGACGGATGTGCCGACATGGGGGGCGGGGACGCTTGGGGGCTGCGCCATTGGGATCATCGGTGGAACTTCCTATGGGGCCACCTTGCGTGCGAGGGCTATGCCGAAACAGAAGCATGCGGAGGGCAGAGGCAGGGATTCGAGGAGGGGGGAGGGGGGAGGCGAAGGAGGCGTGACGCGGGACGTCTTTTGAAAACGAGGACCCACCACCACAGGATGGCTAGGAACAAATCAATTGAAACGGTCGTCTCGGCGCGATCAAACGTCTTGCAGATCGGGGCCCCAAGCGGTGCAGTTTGACGGGCGATGCGACTCGCGAGCGCTTGAGCCATCGAGAGCTCAAAAGCTCCGCGCTCGAGCTCGTGCTGGACCCACTCTGGGCGTGCACGTTCGGGTCCCTGCCCGCGCACGCTTGGAGCGTCCTCGGTCCGAAGAAGAACCTGCCCGTGCTCGGCGACACGCCGGAGGCGATCGGGTGGCCCGATGCTCGCCTGCCCGCTGCCCTGCGGAACGGATTCCCGAGGCCGGGGTGAGACCCCGCGGAGCGGCACGCTGCCGCAGGCACCGCCCGCGCCCCGCGCTGGGTCGGCGGCGAGCCTGCGCGCACGGGCCGCGGCCCCGAACGATCGTTGTGATCGTTGTGATCGTTGTGATCGTTGTTATCGTTGTTATCGTTATCGTTGTGATCGTTATCGTTGTGATCGTTGTGATCGTTGTTATCGTTGTTATCGTTGTTATCGTTGGCCCTGGCAGGGTGGCACAGCGAGTCGGCGGCGAGCGAGAGGGCCCTCTCGGAAGGCTCGGAAGCCCCCCCCCCCCCGGCCCCCCTTGAGAAGCTTCCAGAGGCCGCCCCGAAGCCCGCCAGCAAAAGGCACTTCCCAGAGGGCGCTCCAGGGCTTCTGAGAGAGGTCCCGCCGCCCCCCGAGCAGGCCTCCTCCTCCTCCTCCTCCCCCCCCCCCCCTCCCCCGCGCTCGACGCCGAGCGAGGCAGGCCCCCAGTGGCCTTCTGAGCAGGCCTATCCTGCTTCTTCCCCCCCCCCGCGCTCGACGCCGAGCGAGGAAGGCTCCCAGTGGCCCCATTGCCAAAACCTCCCGCCCGCGGGCCGCCCCCTCCGCCGGCGCTCCCCCCGCCGACGAGCCCCCCTCTCCCGGAGCGGCGCGCGCGCGCCGCAGCCGGGAGGCCCCGCGGCGACGCCGCGGGCCGCCAGAGGCCTCGGGCTGCGCGCGGTCGGCCCTCCCAGGTGCGGTTCAGTCGGGCCTGTCCCTCTACAGGGGGCATCTTCAAACATCTGTTTTTGTCTTTACCAAAAAAGTCTGGGGACTAGTTCTTGAGTATTTTGGGGGGCATCTTTTGAATATATTTGGGGTATTTCTTATTGTTCGTCGACAATCCCCCCGTAGGGGGGCACGCCCGACTGGAAGGAAGCCCCACGGCGACGCCGCGGGTCGTCAGGCCTCGGGCTGCGCGCAGTCGGCCCTCCCAGGTACGGCAGCTCCGCGTCGCGTCGACCGGCGGCGACCCCGCCGCCGGCGGCGTGCCGCGCGGAGCGCCGCCGGCGACCCAGCAGCGGTGGATGTGGAGCGATCGGATGCTTCTCTGGACGCCCGAGATGGGTACTGAAAGAATGGGTACTATGCCCAACAGCGGATCTGGTTCATTTTGAAGGAGATCCGCTGTCCACGCCGCCGCGGCTTGTGCCCATTCGAGACAAGAGGCCGCCCGCCCAACGGCGGCCGCTGTTGGTTTGGGACAACATTGGTTGTTGGGCATAGTGCCCATTCTTTCCGTACCCATCTCGGGCGTCCAAAGCTTCGGGGACGGCCGATCCTTTCAGGTGGAGCGGTCCCCGCCGGCGTCAGAAGCCGACGCCGAAGCCAGCACGGCACGGCCCGGCAGCACGGTCAACCCGCAGAGGCAGGGTGGGCAGCCTTCCCCAGGGCACCCCTGCAGCCTTGCCTCCTCGACCCCTGGCATCGCTCGGACGTGTGTCACCACCCACCAAACCACCCCAACCCAACCCGAAGGCTCAAATTTACCCTCGATTTCTAGTGGGGGGGGTCGGGAAACATCGAAAAAACACATGTGGAACCCTTACCCCCCCAACCCGAAATTCGGGTCTTCGGGTTGGGTTGGGGTGGTCTGGTAGGTAGTCAGTGTGCATTTTTTCCCGGCGAGGGCCATCGAGGAGCACCCGTGATCATTTGGCGAAAAAACCACGCACGGAACCAAACAAAAACAGAGGGAATGGACGTCCGAGCGATGGCCAGGACCCATCCTTGGCCGCTTTCGTTGGCCGCGCCCCCCGCTCGACCGTGGCTCGTCAGGCCTCGGGCTGCGCACGGTCCCCCCCCCCCCCCCCATCGGGGGCGGAAAAGAGGGGGGTGATGACTAGGGGGGGGGGGGGGATATCATGGCGGGGACCATGATATTTCCCCAGATCTCATGGCGCCTCTTCTTATTTCATTCATTACGTCCCGGGGCCCCCCCGCTGGGCCGCGCACGTGCCGCCGGTCATGATCTGCACTCCCCCCTCTTGGACGCCCCCCTCTTTGCCGCGCCCGACCCCAGGTAGTCCCAGCTGGCCTCGACCGGCCCGGCCGGCCCACCCAGGCAGTCCCAGCGGGCCTCGACGGGCCACCCCGAGTAGCGTTTGAAGTCGGGCACGTCCCTCTACAGGGAGAATCGTCCCGCATTCTCCAAAAGAAGGCATGGGCACGATGTTTCTAGGATTTGGGGACGACTTCGGAGTTTTTCGAATGCAGGACAAATTGTGAAACATGTTTCTTCCAGGGTCCGCCCGTCTGCAGGAGGACATGCCCGACCTGAGAGTAGTCCGGCGCGGTCTCAGCACCCCAACCCTGGGGCGCGGAGCCCCCCAGAGGCGCCGCCGGAAGCTGCGCGCCAGGGCGTCGAGACCGCCCTGGACTATTCGGAGGGCCTGTTGGGACCAGCTGGGGCTGCCTGACGGAGGTGTCTGTGCGGAGCCCGAAGCCTTACCAGCCGTAGGCAGTAGGGATTCTGCGCTTGTGGTGCGCGCCTGGGTTGCGTGAAGGCGCATCTTCGGAGGTCCGCCTCGATCCGAGGAGCTCGCGCGGACTTCTGGAAGTTAATTACTGCTTGTGTCTTCTGTTTTGAGGGTTGGACCGGTGGTGCGCAAAGACAGTTTGAGACATTTGGGTTTGAGAACCACCATCTCGTAACTCCAGATGGTGACTGCCGGGCGGGGTTGCTGCGTGGACCCTCTGCAAAGAGACGGCCGACCACTAGGCTTGTTCGGGCAGCTAGCAGCGTGTGACTTCCCAGGCAGATAGCAGTGGCCACCATCGCTTGAACTACGAAGTCGTTCACTCCAAGCTCTGATGGCGGGGTTCGAGGTCCGTTGAGATAGGTCCGCGTCAGCATCGCAGGGACGAGGGCTAACCTCTGCGGAATAATCATAGAAGGAGCACCCGACCCCCATGTTGGGATTTTTTGTTTACAAAGAACGTATCGAGGTGTCGCCCCATCCTCTAATATTCGTGTTCCTTGTTTTGCCTCCCTCCCCCGATCTCCGTCCCCGCTGAGTCCTCCCTTCTGCACTCGTCCTCCTGCTCTCACTCTTCTGTCCCTTCTACCCTCTCTCCGCCCCCTCCTGCTTCCCCCCCCTCCTCTCTCTTCCCTCCCTCCCGCCTCCTCCTCCTCCTCCTCCTCCTCCTCCTCATCATCATCATCATCATCATCATACTCCTCCTCCTCCTCCTCCTCCTCCTCCTCATCCTTCTCCGCCACCTCCTCCTCCTCCTCCTCCTCCGTCCCACCCCCATTCGTCCGAGCTACTCTCGACGACGGTGGTTGCGGGGGAGGGGGGGGGGCAGGCTGCCCCTGGGCGGCTGGCTGCATTCGGGCGATGTCTCTCAGCAGTCCGCCCAAAGCCACGGTGTGGGGGGGAGGAGCAGGTTGGGGAGGCAACGGCTGCGCCTCCGCGCGGAGGCACAGAGCCGCGCTCGAAAGGCTCGAAAGGTTGGGGAGGAGGACAAGCATGACCGAGGAGGCGGAGAGGGGCGGCAGGACGAAAGCAGGGACGGATAAGGGAGTGGGACGCGGAGGGAGGTATAGGAGGGGGGAGGGAGCAGGAAAGACGGAGGAGCGAAGGAACGGAGGGAGGGAGGGAACAAGGGACGAGGAGGAAGGAGGGCAAGGGGGAGGAGGGAGGAGGAGCAGAAGGAGGAGGAGGAAGAACTAGAGGGAGCCGGAGGGAGTGAGGATGACGAGCACGACTAGAGGAGCCGGAGGGAATCTATATTATACACAGTGGGATGCACAAGTCTAACTCTACACTTGGCTTGCCCATCGAGTCCTTGTCCTTCTCCCGCCTGCTGGTCCCGCATCC
>CAUYUJ010004380.1:115000-122500 GCA_963575745.1 Prorocentrum cordatum
ACGTCGCCGATGCATCGCCGACGCATCGCCGATACATCGGCGATGCACCGGCGATGCGGCGCGTCCCCATCTACTCCGACCCCATCTAGGGGGCCTCTAGAAGCACGGTGGCGTGAACCTTCAATCAGGACCGGTTTTTCACCCCGAGTCGTTTCTTGACGGTCCCGACGCCCGGTAAGGGCCGCCAGAGGCCGAGAACGGCGAAAAACCTTCCATCAGGACCAGTTAGTCGTTCCTTGACGGTCTCGACGCCCGGTAAGGGCCCCCAGAAGCCGAAAACGGCGAAAAACCTTCCAGACGAGGTCGGCGCAGGCGGCGGCGGCGGCCGCGACGGCGGCCGCGGGCGGCGGGCGCGGCCGCCCGCGGCGCGCAGCTGCCCGCAGGGCACGGTGGGCGAGTGGGCCCTGGACGGCCTGCCGAGCGACGAGCTGTCCATCCAGGACTTCGCCGCCGCCGCCGCCGAGCCCTCGTCGTTTGCCGCCGCCGCCGTCGTAGCTCGTCGTCTTGAGCGTCGTCGTCTTCCTCCTCCTCCCCTCCTCCCCCTCCTCCTCCTCCTCCTCCTTCTTCTCCTCCTCCTTCTCCTCCTCCTCCTCCTCCCTCTCTCCTCCTCCGTCTCCTCCCTCTCTCCTCCTCCTCCTCCTCCTCCTCCTCCTCCTCCTCTTCCTCCTCCTCCTCGTGCTCCTCCTCCTCCTCCTCCTCCTCCTCCTCCTCTCCCTGCCTTCGCCCTGTTTCCGCAGGGGCAGCAGGCGGAACGGAAGGAGCAGGAGGAGCAGAGGGACCAGGAGGAACAGGTGGAATTGGAGGAGCAGGAGGAGCGGGTGGAGCAGGCGGAGCAGGCGGAGCAGGAAGAGCAAGAGGAGCAGAAGGGGAGCAGCAGGGTGAGCAGGATAAGGACAAGTAGAGGAAGGGGAGATGGGGTCCGGATAAGGACAAGGAGAGGAACAGACAAGGGAAGAAAGAGCAGGAGGAGAAGGACAAGGACATCCGACTCCTCCCTCCCATACCCCATGGCGCTGATTGTTTCTCTATCCGCGGACGCGTGTCATAGCCGACCTGCAAGCCCCACAGAAATGCCACATCGTGTTATGCGCAATCGGAGAGCGGGGAGCTGCGTGCACAGGACGAGGAGGAGGAGGAGGAGGAGGAGGAGGAGGAAGAGGAGGAGGTGGCAGGTGAGCACTAGGACGAGCGGGAGGAACAGGACGAGGCCGAAGAGCAGCAACAGAAACTAAAGCGGAAGCACCAGGAGGAGAAGGAGCGCCAAATAATGGCATCGCACGGCAGAACATGACCTAGCACTGTTGCAAGCCATGGCATTGAATTTGGAAGGTGGTCAGCGTTGCAGCGTGAGCACGAGTTTGAACGAGTGGAAGTTCGGGCATGAGACCAGCGCTACAGCAGGAACAATACACATCGGCACACGCCTGTGTGTAAAAACATCACGCGGAGGGGGGGGCCCGATATCTTCTGGACGGAACCAGGGGAGAGGAGGAGGAGGACGACGACGGCGGCGACGATGACGACGACGACGACGACGACGACGGGGGCGACGAGGACGACGACGACGACGGGGGCGACGACGACAACGACGACGAGGACGACGACGAGGGCGACGAAGGAGATGACGACGACGACGGCGACGACGACGACGACGACGACGAGGTCGACGACGACAACAACAACGACGATAACGACGACGACGACGATGACGACGACGACGACGACAAGCCTCCAGCCCCCCAGAACGGCATCATGGTCACCCGCTCCTCGCGGTACCCGCTGATGATCGACCCGCAGGGGCAGGCTTCCCAGACGTGCCTCTCTGATATCCTCCTGGGAGGGGGGGGGTCCTCCGCCTCGGGCCACGGATCTGCTGCCAGTCTGAAACATGCCAGCAGTGGGCCAACAGACATTCGCCGTGCTTGTTTCCTCCTGGGCGCGAGTTCGCGTGGGGGTCCATCTGTATATATATATATATATGTGTGTATGTATGTATCGGAGGTTGGGGGGTGAGTCCGACGTGAAACGGAGACCCCCCTACAGGGAAATCGATTTCGGTTTCGGGTTCGTGTCGTGCGTGCCGTGCGTGCGTGCGTGCGAGGCGAAGCTGCGTGGGCGGGCGAGAGGAAGTCTTCCTGTGGCTGGGCCGCGGCCGGACCAAATGTAACTCCTCCGGCGGCCAGTGCCGCTCGGTGTCCCGCCGGTGTCCCGTGGTGTCCCGAAATCCGCATGTGGCTGGGCCGCAGCCGGACCAAATGTTTCTCCTCCGGCGGCCAGTGCCGCGCGGTGTCCCGCCGGTGTCCCGTGGTGTCCCGTGGTGTCCCGTTGAGTGAGATCGATACTGAGATCGATAATGAGATCGATACTGCGATCCATGTGGTGCCCCGAGGTGTCCCGTGGTGTCCCAAAAAGTGAGATCGATAGTGAGATCGATAGTGAGATCGACAGGTGTCCCGTGGTGTCCCTTGGTGTCCCGTTGAGTGAGATCGATAGTGAGATCGATATTGAGAGCGATACTGAGATCGATATGGTGCCGAGGTGTCCCGTGGTGTTCCAAAAAGTGAGATCGATAGTGAGATCGATACTGAGATCGACAGGTGTTCCGTGGTGTCCTGTGGTGTCCCGTGGTGTCCCGTTGAGTGATATCGATAGTGAGATTGATAGTGAGATCGATGTGGTGTCCCGAGGTGTCCCGTGGTGTCCCGTGGTGTCCTTTGGTGTCCCGTTGAGTGAGATTGATAGTGAGACCGATAGTGAGACCGAGAGGTGTTCCGCGGTGTCCCGTGGTGGCCCGTGATGTCCCGTTGAGTGAGATCGATAGTAAGATCGATAGTGAGATCGACAAGTGTCCCATGGTGTCCCGTGGTGTTCCGTGGTGTTCCGTTGAGTGAGATCGATAGTGAGATCGATTGAGTCAGATGTTGGTACCCCGTTCTCTCCCCCCACAACCTCCTTATCACCCGAAGGGTGGTCGTATAGGTGTATATATACATATATATATATACCTATACGACCGCCCTGCGGGCGATAAGGAGGTTGGGGGGGATTAAAATCAAATGCCCACCCTGATTGACCTCCAGCCTGTCACCTTGATCTCATCTCTCTCTTTCTCTCTGTCTCTCTCTCTCTGTCTCTCTCTCTCTCTCTCGCCATCTCTCTCTCTCTCTCCCTCTCTATCAGAGTCTCCCTCCACCACAATGATGATCGCGATGACGATGATACCCCACTATCCGATCGAGAGTGGTTCGCCGCACGCGCAGAAATAAATGAATTGATGGATTGGGTTGGATGGATTGGATTGGGTGGGATAGGATAAGATACAATATGGGTTGGATAAGATAGGCTGGATTGGATAAGAAAGCCCGCCGCAGGCGCCGACAAAAATGAATTGATGGATTGGGTTGGGTGGATTGGATTGGATGGGATAAGACGGATTGGATAAGATAAGATGGGTTAGATTGGAAGAAATGGATTGGATAAGATAAGATGGATTGGATTGGCCCACCGCAGGCGCAGAAACAAATGAATTGATGGATTGGGTTGGGTGGATTGGATTGGGTGGGATAAGATAAAGTGGGACAAGATGCGTTGGATAAGATAAGATGGCTTGGATTGGACAAGATGGATTGGATCAGATAAGCTGGATTGGATAAGAAAGCCCGCCGCAGGCGCTGAAACAAATGAATTATGAAATTAGCGACATGCGTTCGTGCCGGGACGCCTGGGACACCCGGGACACCGCCCGGCCAAACTGGGACACCTCCCGGCCACCGGCGGACGGGAAACGGATTTTCGCTCCTACTGACACCCGGGACACCCAGGACACCGCCTGTCCTTACTGGGACACCTCCCAGCCACCGGCGGACGGGAACGGACTTTCGCTCCTACTTCGGCCTAGCTACAGGAGGACCACGCGCAGCTTCGCCTCGCACGCACGACACGAATACGAAACCGAAACCGATTTCTTGGTGGTGGGTCTCCGTTTCACTGCGATCTTACCCCCCAACCTCCGATGTATCTGAGGGAAACGAGGGTTGCAGACCAGAGGCCCTGTTATCGGACATTGGAGCATCTGCATTAGCTGTGGCATGCTGTTCTTCAATCCTAGGACCTTTTGAGGGTCGGGGACGACGTCGAGGCTATGTGGTGTATACTTGGTTTCTCTGCTCCCCCGGGAAATAGCGAAACATGTATACGCCAGGATTCCGCATCCACCAGGAACCGCCTTCCTGTGCCAACTTCCGTGCAGGGCCGGACAAGGCGTCGGTGTATAGAATTCGCTTCCCTGGTAGGTGGGAGGGGGCAACGAGGGCTGCAGACAAGGGGCCCCTGGGGGCCCCTCATTCACCACCCACCAAACCACCCCAACCCAACCCGAAGGCCCAAATTTACCCTCGATTTCCAGGGGGGGGGGGGGTCGGGAAACATCGAAAAAACACGTGTGGAACCCTTACCCCTCCAACCCGAAATTCGGGCCTTCGGGTTGGGTTGGGGTGGTCTGGTAGGTAGTCACTCATGGGGCCCTTTAGAGGGCCCCTTTCGAGGGAGCCCCCCCCGCCCTCCCCGAAGCCCGGCGCCCTCGCGCCGCCCCCCCTGCTGGGCCCCGCCGGCCGCCCCACGGCCGTGCCGACCTCGGACGGGGCCAGGACGCTCTATAGGCCTCCTCCTCCTCCTTCTCCTCCTCCTCCCCCTCCTCCTCCTCCTCCTCCTCCTCCTCTTCCTCCCCCCCGAGTAGACGGGGTCGGAGTAGATGGGGTCGGAGGATCGCGCCGCATCGCGGATGCATCGGCGATGCGTCAGCGGTGCGGCTCGATGTGGGGCCCGATTCTCTCCACGCCGGCGTGGCCAATGCGCCGCCGACGTGGCCAGTGCATGGCGGATGCTCTGGCGATGCGTAGCAGACGTATCGGCGATGCGGCGGGATCCCCCGAAGGATGAAACATCCGTTCCAGAGGTTTCCAGACGGGGGATCCCTAAGTTTGGCGTCGCCATTCCTCGGTGCCCATCTCAAGGGTTCCTTCAGTATCCGCGGGTACATCCCTAAGATTGTCATCGCTTTCGGGTTGCCGATCTGAGGGATAGGGATAAACGCCACCTCCAGACCGGATAATAAAGTAGACCCCCTCAACGATTAAGAATGTGTCATTCCCGGCCAGTGCATACTTGGTTGGGGGAAAAGGCGTCAAGGCCGAATTGCATTATCGCGGGGGAAAGTTGCGATTGGACGTTGCTATATTTTTTTATGCTGACTCGCAAAATCATCAAACACGTGCGGAAGACAATGGGGGTCTCGTCTTGTCAGCTTTCGCAAGTCACGAACGTGTGGCATTTTCACATGCTCAGCCCTTCCCGGGTCAGGAACGTGTGGTAGGGCCATGGGATTCTCACCATCCCAGCTTTCACAAGTCACGGACGTGTGGCGGGCGAACGTGTGGCGGTGCCATAATATCCTCACCACTTTGGTTTCCCCAAGTCAAGAGCGTGTGGTGGGGCCATGGAAGTCTCACCATCTCAGCCCTTCTGGGTGAGGAACGTGTGGCAAGGTTATTGGGGTTTTCACCACGTCAGTTTCCCCAAGCCACGAACGTGTGGCAGGACCACAGTATTCTAATCATTTCAATTCCGCGCAGCACGAACGTTCGGCCCCTCCTCCCTCCTCCCTCCCCCTCGTCCCTCCCCGCAGCCCCCCTCCCGCAGCTGTTTGAGGCCCGAGCTCCTTACCAAACAGCCGCAGCCACCGACCTCCAAGCTGCCCCGCGCAGGCCGAAGCTCCACCAAGCCGCCGGCAACAGCCGCCCCCAAGCCCATCGAGGAACATGCCCTTGAGGTCCTGCAGCAGATCACCAAGCAAAGCGAGAAGATCACCGCCCAGAACGAGAAAGTGATCGAGAAGCCCGGTTTCATCGCCGACAAAACGAGCATCGCCGATATGCGGCAGCGCCAAGCTAACGCCCAAGGCACCGACGCCGCGAGTTTGACCGCGAGTTTCTTCAGGCCGAGAACGCGCTTTGGTCTTCGAGCGTGCAGCAGGACATCCTCGAGATGGTAAACAAGGGCGGAGACTTTGAGGCGATCGAGCGCGCGGGCATCTTCAACGAGAAAGACAAGAGGCGCGCCTTGGTGGAAGTCGCCCTCTTTCACAAGACGCGCGTCGAGAGCGCCAAGTACTTGTGCGACTTCTTCGAGGACCACGGCGACCCCACCGAAAATTGCTTCTGGCTCATGCCGAGCTTCCGCTCGAAGATGCCAGAGCTTGCCAGGAGCAGTGACATCGAGTTCGGCGCCGACCAGGTCGCCCGCCTCAGCTCCGGCTCTTCTTTCGAACGCATCGGCAAGGCCTGCCCCGAGATTTTCGCGCCCCTCCAGCACCTCCGCGAGCTGGTGCTGCCGCTGAACAAGAGCTTCGAGCCCGCCGAGGAGAGCTTTGACGAGGACGCTTCCAGCATGGCCGACGTCTTCGAGCATGTCCCCTAGAAGGTCGAGCAGCGCGCGGGGTGGCGTCGCGGGCACAGCGCGGCGTCGAACTCGGACGAGGCCCTGGCGACAACCGAGCATGTTGTCAAGTGGCGCTGGCGCGTCGAGCTGACCGCCGACGCGTCGCGCGAGCTTGGCCACGAGGATCGCGCGAGCAAGCGCCTCAAATCCGACGAGACAGAGAGCAAGAAGCGCGCCGCCAACGAACGGGCGTTCCTCGAGGCCCACCCCAAGATCCACTCCCCAGAGATCACAGAGGCCAACGCGAAGCGCGCCGAGCTGCTCGCCAGGCGCGCGGCCCAGAAGAGCGCCGAGGATCTCCAGAGCGCGGTCCAGCTTTAGGACGCGCAGAGCGCAGGCAAGGACATCACCATCATCTTCCGGGAAGGCTTTTCTGATTCCCTCTTGGGCCCCGAACTTCATTATCCCTGGGGGCGTAATGCCAGGGGTAGTTGGTTATGTTCGAGGCCTGCAAGGAACCCGCCTCCCCTGGCCCCCCGCGGCCCGTCTCCTGGAGGCGTTGTCGTTTTGATCACGGTCTCGGGTCGGTCGCGTTCCCAGGGCCATCGGGCGCCGATCGCGATTCCACAGCCGCGCCACAGTGTCGCGTTGGGGGGTCTTCTGGATCGGTTTCGTTCTGAAGCGAGGACGGAACCATAATGCGAAATGCTGTCCTGGTCGATCCTTGCCCCCTGGAACCCTACGGTCTACCCTCAGGAACTTGCGCTCATCGCGTCGCGCCGCCGGTTCTGGCCCTCGCCATCCTGGGATTTGGCGTTTGTTGGAGATGTTCGTGGTGCCCGCCTGTTTGAAGGACGCTATCCGGTGGTTGTTGCGCGATTTCACGAACCATTGCAGGGTTCTTGCAGGGACAAGGGGAGGGACGGAAACAGGAAGAAGAGGTGAAGCATCAGACGAAGAAGAAGGGGACTGGACCAGGGGAAGACCAGCAGGACGGACCAGCAGACCCCACCCCTCCTCTTCCACTCCGTGCCACAGGACGTCCTGGCAGCCGTTCTAAACACG
>CAUYUJ010004380.1:125000-127500 GCA_963575745.1 Prorocentrum cordatum
GCAATGGTACTGGTAGCAGAAGTCCGGATGGAAGGGCCCGCAGCCCGCATGGACGTCCGCGCGCGATGCGCGCCGCGTCCCGTTCCTGCCACATATTTTCGCACCGTCGGCGACAAGGCAGGCCATGCTGAGAGGAAAACACGAAGACTTTGTATTGATTGTTTACAGTCAGGGTGGGCGGGCCCAGATCGACTGCCGCGCGCGATGTGCGCCGCGTCCCATTCCTGCCACGCTTTTCGTATCGTCGACGACAAGAAAGACGATGTTGAGAAGAACAACGGCAACTTTGTATTGAATTTTTACAGTCCGGATGGGAGGTCCCTGATTGGGTCGCTATCGGCCGGATTACGAGGTAGGTGGGGGTATATAATGATAAGGAACAAGGATGGGGTCTGAGGCCTGGGGCCTGGGGCCTGGGGCCTGAGGGCCTGGGGGCTTGGGGCCTGGGGCCTGGGGCCTTGGGGCCTTGGACCCTTGGGGCCTTGGACCCTTGGGGCTGGGGTTGGGGCTGGGGCTGGGGCTGGGGGTGGGGCTGAGGGTGGGGCTGGGGCTGGGGTTGGGTGTGGGGGTGGGAGTGGAGTTGGGGGTGGAGGTGGGGTGGGGGTGGGGGCGGGGGTGGGGGTGGGAGTTGGGCTGAGGGTGGGGGCGGGGGTGGGGGCGGAGGTCAAGTTAGCCAGCTCGAACGAGCCAGAGGGCTCCGTCCACTCCCACCCGCCCTCCCACAACATAAGAAGCAAGTGCGTCGCGTCCGACGCCTGTCGTTCATCTTATACCGCGGGCGGCTAGACGTTCAGCGCGCGACATGAACAGCGTCATATTCCTGCCGCGTATTGACCAACGTCGACGAGAACAAGACCGCGCGCGATGTACGCCGCGCCCCGGCCTCTCATGTTGCATCGTCGGCGACAACATGTCCAGCGCGCGAAGCGCGCCGCGTCTGATTCCACCCACGCGTGTTGCCGCCGTTTCGCTCCTGCCGCGCATGGAGGAGGGGGAGGAGGAGGAGGAGGAGGAGGAGGAGGAGGAGGAGGAGGAGGAGGAGGAGGAGGAGGGGAGGGAGAGAGGGAGGGACGGAGAAACTGAGGAAAAAGAGGAGAATGCCTCTTGGGAATTCGCGGGGCGTCCTGGGAACTCCTCTGGTATACGCTTTAGGGCCTGTTGGATATATCTTCCGGGTTGGAACATTGTCAACGCAAGTAGGTGCTAACCCCACAATCTTTCAAACACCAAATGAAATCAATATTGGTGTTGCCCCCCCAAGGACCTCCTGGACGCCTTTTTTCGACCTCTCGGGGGTCTCCTGAGGCACTTGTTTGAACCGCACTTGCTTGAGGCATTATGACTTGCCGCCCGCCCAGCTCCTCAACCCGACGGGCCGCAACATCGACGACAAGAAAATCCATGTTGACGAGCACGCGTCCCCGCGCGATGCGCGCCGCGTTCCATTCCCGCCGCGCGATTCGCAGCGCCGACAAGGAGAAAATACAGACTGGCCAAAAAACGTCGACCTTGCTGTGTTTTTTTGGCAAGTAGGGGTCTCGCGTCGGGTTGGCCAGGCGTCCACGCGCGATGCGCGCCGCGTCCCATTCTTGTTACATTTTTCGCAGCGTCGACGACAAGATAATCCATGTTGACGAGAAAACGTTGACGTCGTATTGCTTTTTGATGGGTAGGACGCGACCACCCGCTTGGGGTTACCCAAACGATGTTAAGTCCGTCAAATGTTTGTTGCATTTTTCGCAACTCGACTACATGCTGGCGAGAAAAAATTGAGTTCGTATTGTTTTTTTTTTGTTTTGACCAGACGGCGGGATTGCTATCGGCCGGCTAAGGATGGGGAGGTTGGTGAGTGGGGGTGGGGGGGGGCGGGGGGGGGGGGGGGAAGGGGATGGGGAGGGTGGGGGTGGGTGGGTGAGGGCGGGGGCTGGGGGTGGGAAGGGGGAGGGGGGGGCGGGGATGGGGGGGTGTGGGAGTGGGGGTGGGGGATGGGGTGGTTTGGGGGTGGTGGGGATGGGGGCTTGGGGTGGGGGAGGGGGTGGGGTGGGGGAACGGTGGGGCTGTGGGTGGGGTGGCGGGGGTGCGTGGGTTTGGTGGTCTGGGGCGGGTGCGTGGGGGGTGGGGGTGGGGTGTGGGCGTGGGGGCGTGGGGCGGGGGTGGGGGGGGGTTGGGGGGTGTGTGTGGCGTGCGTGGTGGCGTGCGTGCGTGCGTGCGTGCGTATGTGTGTGTATTAGTGTGTGTGTGTGTGTGTGTTGTGGCTGCAGTGTGGGGTGTGGGGGGTGTGTGAGTGTGTGCGTCGTGCGTGCGTGCGTGTGGGGTGCGTGCGTGCGTGCGTGCGTGGTGCGTGCGTGCGTGCGTGCGTGCGTGCGTGCGTGCGTGCGTGCGTGCGTGCGTGCGTGTGCGTGCGTGCGTGCGTG
This sequence comes from Prorocentrum cordatum, assembly GCA_963575745.1. Taxonomy (NCBI): domain Eukaryota; class Dinophyceae; order Prorocentrales; family Prorocentraceae; genus Prorocentrum; species Prorocentrum cordatum. Next base: position 127,415 of record CAUYUJ010004380.1, read on the forward strand.
CGTGCGTGCGTGCGTGCGTGCGTGCGTGCGTGCGTGCGTGCGTGCGTGCGTGCGTGCGTGCGTGCGTGCGTGCGTGGGTGCGTGTG
>CAUYUJ010004380.1:132500-215000 GCA_963575745.1 Prorocentrum cordatum
CAGGACGGCCTCAAGAGGGCCCCGAGAGGGGGAAGACGAAGCGACAATTCGAGCCTTCCGCCCCAGGAGGCCCCCAGAGGCTTCAAGAGATCCAAAAGAGGCCCCAAAGAGGCCCTAAGAGGCTTCAAAACGGCTTCCTGGAGGCTTCAAAATTGCTTCCAAAAGGCCCCCGAGAGGCCTTGCACGGTAGCCCAACGAACTGCCAAGAGTCCTCCCACCCACAAGCCAAGAACGGTGGCGGCATGGGCCGAAGGCACCAAGAGGCAAAAAGGTTGTTCAGCGGTTTTCATGTTCACGCTCTTTCGCGATTCCAATTTTCTTAGACAGCCCAAGAGCTCCCCAGAGCCTCTCAAGACGGCCCAAGAGGTCCTCGATAGGGCCTCAAGACGACCCAGAACGCCCGCAACACATGCAGAGAGCGGTCCAGGAGAGCTCCAAGAAGGGGCACAAGAGGCGGAGCCCGAACTCACGGAGCCAGCCCTCCCGCCGAAGACGGCCCCCAAGACCGCTAGCAGGTCTCTACCAGGCTTCCACGAGGCCCCAGGAGCGCCCGAGCTGCCCCGCCCCCCCCCCAGAAGCGTGTGACGAGCCAGCGTTGCTGCCGAGGCTCGCAACGCGTTCTGTCGGGGATCATGTGCCAACGCGATGCCAGAAATCTTAAGTCTTGGGCCATATCGTGAACACCTCGTAATGCATCTTTGGAAGGCGGCGTTGCCGTTAGCCCCCCATGGATGTTGAGACAGATGGCAGCGCGAACGCAGAGCTGAAAGGGACAATACGGGAACAGACGATAGCCCAGAATCTGAAGTGCCACCAGGTCCAGAGTAGGCCAGATTAGGCCTCGTGCCAGGAGAAAGCATTGAAACGTTTGAAACACAATCCCACGAAGTGGGATAAGGAAAATCCGGTGATGGACACGCAGATCTAACGGATAATGTTTCAGGCTTCAGGGGATTAGGGCCTGACGTGGCTTCCAGACTACCGCCGCATGCGAGCGGGCAAATCCTGCCCCCCGAGGCTAATTTTAAAAACATATAGCTTGTCCCGGACGCGTGGCCGATGGACGGGGGGCTACCTGTATCAGTTATTGCCCGGCAGCCTGTAGGGGGGAAAATTGTTATTGATTACGCTTCGCGAGTCCCCGCCAGCCCAGTCAGAAGCCTTGCCCACGAGAGCTTTGCCCACGAGAGCTTGCGGGAAATGGAAAGCAGAGTCGCATAGAGTGAAAAAGAGCGGTCAAAGAGAGGAGGGGGAGGAACGTGTTGAGCCATGTTGGAGGCTATATTGGAGCACCGGAGGCTTGCTTGTAGCTATGCGTTTTTAGGGGGGGCGTCTTGAGGTCCTCTTGGGGCATCTTGGGGCATCTTGGGGCTCTATGGGGGGTCTTGGGGTCCTCTTGGGGCTCTTTTGGGGCGTCTTGTGGCCCTCTTGGGGCACCTCTTGGAGCCCTCTTGGTGCTGTCTTGGGGCTCTCCTGGAAGGCCTCCTGGCGCCATCTTGGAGGCCATCGATCTGAGGGGGGGGTCCTTTATCTAGCCCCCCCCCCCCCCTAAGAGCTCTCGAAGTCGCCTCTGGAGGCGCTCTTGGGGTGATCTTGGGCGCTCTTGGGGCCGTCTTGGGGGCCTCTTGGGCTCCTTTTGGAGCTCTCTTGGGCCATCTTGGGGCCATCTTGAGGCCTGAAAAGCGCAGCGGAAACGAAGAGTCGAGAAGGCCAAACTCATTTATTTCCTTTAGGTGGTTCCCGGCGGAGCTGGGTGAAATTCCGCGCCCGCCTGTGACTGACTGATTGACTGACTGAACGTCAGGAGGGCACCTTGAACAACACATGTCAAAACGCCCGCGGGCGCGCAACCGCAACTAAGCGACACACTTTGACCCGTCCGCGGGCGCGCAACCGCAACCGCAACTGGGCGACACATTTCAACCCGCCCGCGGGCGCGCAACCTTAACCGCACTTGGGCGACACATTTCAACCCACCCGCGGGCGCGCAACCGCAACTGGGCGACACATGTCGACCCGCCCGCGGGCGCGCAACCTTAACCGCAACTGGGCGCCACATCTCAACCCGCCCGCGGGCGCGCAACCGCAACCGCACCTGGGCGACACATTTCAATCCGCCCGCGGGCGCGCAAGAGCAACTGGGCGACACATTTCAACCCGCCCGGGGCGCGCAACCGCAACTGGGCGGCCACATTTCAACCCGCCCGCGGGGCGCGCAACAGCAACGCAACTCGGCGACACATTTCAGACCGCCCGCGGACGCGCAACCGCAACCGCACCTGGGCCGACACATTTCAACCTGCCGCGGGTCGCGCGTAACGGCAACCGCAATACTGGGCGACACATTTCGACCCGCCCGCGGGCGCGCAACCGCAACCGCACCTGGGCGCCACATCTCAACCCGCCCGCGGGCGCGCAACCTAACCGCACCTGGGCGACAACATTTCCACCCGCCCGCTGGCGCGCAACCGCATTCGCACCTGGGCGACACATTTCAACCCGCCCGCGGGCGCGCAACTGCAACCGCACCTGGGCGACACATTTCAATCCGCCCGCGGGCGCGCAACCGCAACTGGGCGACACATTTCAACCAGCCCGCGGGCGCGCAACAGCAACCGGGCGACACATTTCAACCCGCCGGCGGGCGCGCAACTGCAACCGCATTTGGGCGACACATTTCGACTCGCCCGCAGGCGCGCAACCGCAACCGCAACTGGGCGACACTTTTCAACCCGCCCGCGGGCGCGCAACCTTAACCGCACATGGGCGACACATTTCAACCCGCCCGCGGGCGCGCAACCGCAACTGGGCGACACATTTCGACCCGACCGCGGGCGCGCAACCGCAACCGCAACTGGGCGACACATTTCGACCCGCCCGCGGGCGCGCAACTGCAACCGCAACTGGGCGACACATTTCAAACCGCCCGCGGGCGCGAGAAGGAGGAGGAGGAGGACGAACAGGAGGAGGAGGAGGAGGACCAGGATGGCCAGGAGGAGGAGGAGGATGAGGAGGAGGAGGAGGAGGAGGACGACGATGGGGAGGGGGATGCCAGGGTGGTGGATGTCCTCCTCGCGGCCTCCGGGCGTGACTCGCGGTTCTCCGCCGGGACATTGCAGCGGGGAATCCCCATTCCACGCTGCGGCCTCTGATTGAAAGATCTGGGCTCTTCGAGAAGTCATGAGGGGTCTCCAACAGCACTTGGATCCGTCTTGTGGCCCTCTTGGGGCCTATTGGAGGCATGTTGTTAGCTATCTCGGGCCATGTTGGGCTATCTTGATCGATCTTGGAGGCCATCGTGGGCTCCCTGGGCCCTCTTGAGGCCGCCCTGGGCCAACAAGGACCCTCTGACACCGCGCGGCCCCCCGCCATCCAGGCCCAGGGGTGGGGGTACGGGGAGGGGTCAAGACACCCACCCGCCCGCAAGCCGTCTCGCTCACTCCCACCCGCCCTCCCTACACATAAGCAACACCCGAGCCTGAACATGTTCAGCGGTCGTGTTTGGATGGACAGCTACTGTGAACCAAAACCGACCTCAGGTGCGCGACGTTTGGGCGAGGTGCGCCACGCGTGCCAAGGGCGCCACGCGCGCCAGGCACCCCTCGGGCCCGAGCCTGCCAGGCACGCCTGGTGCGCCAGATGAGCCACGTGCTCCGAATGCGCCAAGTGTGCCGCACACTCCAGCCGCGGCAGGTGCGCCGCCTTCGGAGCACGTGCAGAGTGCGTCAGGTGCGTCTGCGTACGTGACAACACACATTGGGAAACATTGCGGCCCCCGCTATCCTTGTCGAAAACCGATGCCCATCATTGTGTCTGCTGGGCCTGCGCACAGCAGGCCACGCGCAACCACCCCCGCCGTCCCTGTTCAAACCCCTTGACAGTGATCGCGGGATGGCCGCGCACGATCCAAATTTAGCCGCGAGGTCCATGTTGTATTGTTTTTGTCGGGGATTGTAAGCCTGCGCGCAGCACGGAATATGCTGACACCCCCGCCGTCCATGTCAAAAACAAGACGAGGTGCTCGCGGACCTCACGAGCATGATTCAAGACTTTGCCCCAAAGTGTATTTTGCATGTTTTTGGAAGGGAAGGTGGGGAGGGCCGCATTGGGTTGGCCGCGCATGCTCTAAATGTGGATACAGAGTGCGGTGTGTATTGCTTTTTTGACAGGGATGATGGGGAGCAGGTGGTCATCTTGTCGGCATGGTGCCTGGTTGGCCCCCGGTCGCCTGGGGGAGGGCGTGTATATTATTAAGGAGCAGTGATAAACACTTCTCCGAATGGGAGGAGGGGCTTTTGGAAGAGGGAAGAAAGACATCGTTAGACCACCTGCGCCCAGAGGGCTGGCGGGACTTCTGAGTGGCAATCTAAACGGTCGCTGGCCAGGGCCGGCTGCCCGACCAGAGGATCGATTGCGAGAGGGAGGAGGAGGAGGAAGGGAACGAGGAGAACGACAAGCTGGTGCGCTAGCGTCATATGGATGTTTACCGACGGCGGAATGGGGGCATCCACTTTTTTTTGCACACCTTATCTCTGGCATCGCTGAGGTTCCAGAACCCTCGGGTTCGTACGGCCTCTTGCGTTCTTGCGCACTGTTTTGCATTGTGCTTCACTTGGTTGTCGCCCGGCGGATGTGCGCAGACATGACTCCGCAAACGGCATTGCGCTGCTTGATCATTGCCCTTTTTTGCATTTAGTTGTGTTGCACCGCATGGCTGTTTCTTTGATTTGGATTGCAAGCTTTTGCTTGCGATGCTTCTCGCCTCATGGCGCTCGCATGAGGTTTCCATGGCACTGCGCTGCATTCCAGTGCCAGCGTGGGCGCTCCATCCTGAACATTCTCTTCGCTGCATTGCATTGGTTCGCATTATATAATGTGGGTATGCCACTGTCTGTAATGCATCTCTGTTCGACTCGCGCTTGTTGACGCCTCGGCTCGCCCTCTGCCGCCAGCCCCCTCTCCATCGTAACGAACTATTCAGGAGCCAGGTTGGGATGTCCGGGGCGCCGTCGTGAAGCAGCATCGAAATCTCGCTCGAGGACTGCTTGTAGTCTTCAAGACGAATTGATATTCAGATGATAGCGTTGAACTCGGTGCTGCCTTTTGCAAACTTCCCCTCATGCTTTGTATCGGCTGCCCGCTTGGAACGACTGTGCGCTCCTGAGGCTACGTGGGGCACGATTGCGCGGCTTGGACGGTCTTGGGGTTCATCGGCGTGTGCTACGAGAAGACGTGGCTCCGGGGATGCGAACATGGTGTAATTTACTTGCGATCGCGGCCTCGGGGACGCGACCATGTCGTGATTTTCAAAGGCTCGTGGCCTCGGAGACGCGAATCTGGTATGATTTGCAAGCTGTCGTGGCCTCGGGGACGCAATCTTGTAAAATTTAGATTGGATTGTGGCCTTGGCAGCGCGAATTTGGTGCAATTTGCAATGGATTGTGGCTTCGGCGGCGCGAGTACGGCGCAATTTGCAAGGAATTGTGGCCTCGGCAGTGCGAGCATGGTGCAATTTGCAAGGAATTGTGGTTGTGGCCTCGGCAGCGCGAATATGGGGCAATTTGCTAGGGGTTGTCGCTTCGGCAGCGCGGATATGGCGCAATTTGCAAAGAGTGGTGGCCTCGGCAGCGCGAATTTAGTGCAATTTGCAAGGGATTGTGGCTTCGGCAGCGCGAGCACGGCGCAATTTGCAAGGGATTGTGGCCTCGGCAGCCCGAATAGAACGTAATGTGCAAGGGCTTCTCGTTTCGGATGTGCAGATCTCATGTGTTTTTAGTGTCCCACGGCCTCCAGGAAATTCTGAGAACCCTCCTTGGGGGTGGTAGCCAGGGTCCTTTCAGGCTCCCCCCCCTCGAAAGGACAGTAACAACTTACAGTAGGAAGCAGAACGCAGGATTGTAACATTGGAGGCTGGAAACTGGAACTGGCGCAGGGAGCAGCAATCCTCACCCTACAGCCTGGTGGTCCCACAAGGGGGCAGGCGATTTTGCATGAATCCCGTTGCCATTCTAGGGGAACGAAGGATGACATAAACCGGAGGTCCGCGCGGATTTCTCGGATCGGCGTTGGGGCCCCCTGGTGGCGCATCTAGCGCCGCCCTTGGCGCGCTCCGCGCGCCAGGGAGGGGGGTCAAGCGCCGATCCGAGAATTCCGCGCGGACCTCAAGCTTGTATGTTTATGTCATTGCTCGTTTCCCTAATCATTGCGCCGCATTGCCGGCAGCATCACATCCTTCGGTAGTATAGTAGTAATTCATGGGAGCCTTGTATGTTTTCGGACGTCCGTATGCAGAGTACATTCGCGTGCCCTAGCATCTGGTGATTGATGAGAAAGTGCCGATTGCTCGTCGATCAGTGTCGACTTAGCGTCGATGAGCGTCGGGGAGCGACGGTGAGGGTGAGCGTCGTATCGCAAGAACCAGCAAGATGAGATATTGGAGGCTCCCATAAGTTGCCACATCATCATCTGCGCACAACTCGAAGAACAGACAAGAAGTGAACGTATATTCTCGGAGGTCCGCGCTGATTCCTTGGCTCCACGCTGGACCCCTCGGCGGCGCCTCTGGTGCCGCCGCTGACTCGCTTCGCGTACCAGGAGGAGGGAGGTCCACGCCGATCCAAGAAACCCCCGCGGACCTCCGAGATCGCATGATCATCCCCCAATCATGCTTTGCCTAAGTGGCTCTTGCTCTCTTGTGAAGAAGCTCGGTGGGTGGGGGGCCTGGTCGGCCCGCGTTCCGGGGGGTCCTTGGTCTTGGTTTTTTGGTTCATTGGTCCGAGTTCTATGTTGTTTACCCCGGCTTCTTTGGTGTTGTTCTTTGGTTCTTTGGTTTCTTCCTCTTGGTTTCTCGATGTACTGTTCTTTGTTATTTGGTCTTGGTTTCTTTGTCGTTGTTCCTTGATTATTTTGCTCCTTTATCCCTTGGTTTTGATTTCTTGGTTATTGGCTGCCTCCCCAGGCGATGCCAAACAACACCAAGCCACGCAACGCCAGGCAATACTGAGCAATACCAGGCAATGCCAAGCAACGTCAAGCAACGCTGAGCCACGCAACGCAATGCAAGCAAGCAGCGCCAAACAATGCCAAGCCATGCGAAGCAACGCCACTCAATACTAAACAGCACCAGAGAAGGCTAACCAGCGACAAGCAACGCCAAGCATCGCCAACCAATACGAAGCAATGTTCAACAGCGCCAAACAATGCCAAGCAACGACAAACAATACAAATCCATGTAGGGACATGCAGCCCCAAGCAACGGCATTCAATGCTCAGCACTGCCAAGCAATGCCGCTTTGGAAGTGTTCCCCCGATTGGGGTCGCGGCAGATATGTGTTTTGTTTGTTGGTGTTCTCATGATGTCCAGACGGTCTTCATTACATACCTTGTCATGTTCTTCGCTGCTTCGGCTGTGCAAGCTAGACTCTGAATGGCCTATTGCGTATCATGTTGCTTTGTTTGCCAGGTGGAGTTCACGATGGGGGAGGGCCTGTGTCTGTTGATCGAGAATGTGGAGAATGAGGTTGACCCCATGCTGGATCCTGTTCTGGACAAGGCCATCATCAAGAAAGGCAAGAATCTGTACATCAACGTCAGCGACCAGAACATGGACTACAAGGAGCAGGCCTGCGCTGTTGAGCTCCTCCCTGGGAGAGACGACAGGCCAGCGACACGGCCCTTCTGCTCGTCTGGTGGCGCCGCTCCGGGGGAGACACCCCGGCAGCGCCGCGGGCCCGCGGCGAGGCAGCCCTGCCCTTCGTGCAGGGCACAAGAGCTCGGCCACGACCGGGGCCCGTCGTCGTCGTCGTCGTCGTCGGCGTCGGCGTCGTCGTCGTCGTCGTCGGCGGCAGGGGCCCCGCGCGCGGCGCGGGCGGGGGGCGGGGCCTCGCCGCTGGAGGCTGGCCGGGGCTCCCTCTGAGACGGGGACGGTGCGCATGCACGTCCCGAGCATGCGAAGCGTACCTCGTACGGTCGGGAACGTAAGCTTAGCGAGTGGCGCCGCCAGGTCTTCGGCGCGACGTGCCATCCACATCCCAGTCCCCAGGCTTGAATGTCCCGAGCCTTTCCGAGCCTCCCAAGCTGCGCGGAGACAGTTGCGTTAGAGACAGTGGAGACAGTTGCGTTAGCAAGTTAATGATGTTTCGGTATCCTGGCCCCCCATCACTGTTTTGTTGCATCTTCGGGGGACCTCGTCTGTGCGTCGCGCCCATATCTGGGTCGACGCCGTGTTGAATCCGCGGCGGACTCGTCGAGTCCGCGTCGAATCTGCACCACATCCGCTTCGAGTCCGCATCGAACCCGCGTCGGGTACAAGAATAGGTACCAGTTCGGGGGACAGACGAGGTCCCCCGACGACGCAGCGTGATCCCCGAGCACATCTTGCAGCCAGCGCCGGCGTCCCTGGCCGCTCGCCTCGCCTCCCCCGTGTCGGAGTCGTCGTCGTAGTCGCAGTCGTCGTCGCCTTCGGGATGAGGCCGTTGTGGAAGCCTTCGTGGGGGCAGCCTCGGGGAAGGGTCCGCCACCCTCTGGTGCATCTCCGAGCGCTCCCACCCCCCCACGCCCGGAGCGACGGGCCGGGTGCTGCCAGAGGCAGGGCCCGGTTCGACCCGCTCGATGCGATTCGACATCGGCCTTGGCCGGCCCGATTCGGCTCGAGTCCGATCTTCTGACGATCCGATCCGATCCGCGCTGTCGCCGATTGTCTGTCGCAGCGAATCACGGCAGGAACCGTGAGAGTCCTTGCCTGCCCACGCGTCCTTCAGGATGCAGGGTCTTGCTTGCCGATACTGCCCGATGTTTGCATGGCGCCGTTGCGCATCCTGGCGCATCCGATCCGATCAGATGTCGATGCCGCGCCGGTGCAGCCCGATCCGATGCGCAGTTCGGTTCGATCCGATTGGCCGGTTCGATGCTGACCGATCCTGCTCGGGAGCCTCGCGACGGGGGTCAATGCAAACGGGGGTTCCGCCAGAGCGCAGGATCTTGCAGGATCCTGCACGGCCAGGGTCGCATTGACCCGGGTTCGGGTGCAGGATCCTGCAGGATCTTGCAGGATCCTTCGCATTGGCCCGGGTTTGGGTGCAGGATTTTGCAGGATTCTGCAAGGCTTGACTAACCCGGGTCTGGATTGACCCGGGTCAGCAGGTCTCCGACCTGCCAGAGTGGAGTCCCAGCTGGTCCGCTCCGCGGAGGCCTTGCGTGCTGCCGGAGCACCGCCCACGAGGCCAACAGGGGCTCCTGGGGTAGCAACTCATGGGAGCCTTGTGCGTCCTCGGAATGCCGTTTTTGGAGTGCACTGGTGTGCGCCCGCGTCTGGTAATCGATGAGAAAGCGCCGTGTCAGCGTCGATTTAGCGTCGATTGGCGTCGATTCTAGGGGGCCACATGCGAACCTCTACCCCCCACCATTTCGGAGGGGGAGGGTGGGGTCCACTTCGCTCGGGAGTTCCCGAACGAAGCGAACCCCACCCTCCCCCCGAGCAATCGTGGGGGGTAGGGGCAGGGTTCGCATGTGGCCCCCTAGATTTAGCGTCGACTAGCGCCAACTCGCCAGAGCGAGCAAGATGGCTTGAGTAAGGCCAAGGGTCAGAGATCGCTTTCCTCTGCAGGACCACCAAAAAAGGACGTCAAGGTGGTCAAACGCCTCGCCAGTCAAGCCGACGAAGATGCGCAAGCTCTAACCGTTCGTTGATGTCCAAAGTTTTGGTTTGACGCCGGGCGTAGCGTATCAATTTCAGCTTGACCGAACAGGTTGGTTGCGCCTTTTGACGTCCGTTTGGGGTGCTCTGCAGACCTGACCCCCCAGCCCTATTCAAAAGATGGCACGCGAGGCTCCCATGGGTTGCCACAGGGCGCTCGACGCGACGGCGGCCCAGCGCGGACGCTCGGGTGGAACACGGCCGCTCCAGGGCGAGGTCGGGGGACCGGTCTTCGGAAGCTTAGCTGCCTCGATACGCACGTCTTGATACGCAACACGTACCGTACTCAAAACGTCCGTGCCAATACGTTGCGTGTCGGCTCCACGTATTGTCGGGGGAGCGTAAGACCCGGGTTTGCCAGGACTCGGGTTCACCATCGTTTTTTGACGACCGCGCCTCGGATTTTGACGAGGAGGAGTTTCGTGGGATGTCTGCAGCGGGAGGTCTCGTCATAATGCAGGCTCGGCCTCGTCATTTTCTTGACGACCTCGTCGGGGATTTCCGAGTCCCCTGTACCCAGGTCTTACGTCCCCCTGATATTGGACCACGTTTTGGCGAATGTATCGCGTCGGACCCACGTATTCGGGATACGTGTTGAGCTCCGTATCAGTGCGTGTGTTGCGTATCGGGGCGGCTAAGTTCGGAATGTTTCTTGGGTTGTCGGTTGTTGTTGTAGGTTTTCCAGCGTCGGAGTGCTCTCTAGCAACTGCGCCTCGTCGAGAGTGCTCTGGGGGTGCCAGAGTCGTCCCGAACGGCCGCCTGAGGTTTAAGTTATGCCCCGGAAACCACTCCGGACCTCCCAAGTGGGGTCCGAGCAGAGTGGGGTCCGAGGATCGCGCCACATCGCCGATGTATCGGCGATGCGGCCCGATGCAGAGCCCGCTTTTCTCCACGATGACGTCGCCGCTGCGTCGCCCATGCATCGCCGACTGCGCCGCTGCATTGCCGATGCATCGGCGGTGCATCACCAGCGTGGCACAATTGCATGGGCCACAGCGGTGCCAAGAAGAGAAACAGGGGAGGGAGCATCAGCAACGTCTAATATATCTCAATATCCACTGGGTCATGGCATCTCAGCTCTACCAGCCCACCCTCCTAGGTGGGGGTAGCCCCCGCGAAACCCGAACGATCAGGCCCTACATCGCCACGTTGGTTAGTACGTCAGCCAGCTGGGCCGAGGCCACGCCAGTGGAGATGGGAATCGGTCAAACGCTGCTCAGGAGGAGAGGGAGGGAGGAGGAGGGAGGAGGAGGCGGATGAGGAGGAGGAGGAGGAGAACAAGAGGGCGGAGGAGGAAGGAAAAGGAGGAGGAGGAGGAGGAGGAGCAAGAGGAGGAACATGATGAGAGGGAGAAGAAGGAGAAGGGGAAGACAAAGGATGATGATGCTGCTGATGATGATGATGATGCTGATGTTGATGCTGATGCTGATGCTGATGATGATGATGATGATGATGATGATGCTGGTGCTGATGCTGATACTGATGATGATGATGATGCTGATGATGATGATGATGTTGGTGAGGATGATGCTGCTGTTGATGATGATGTTGGTGATGCTGATGCTGCTGGTGATGATGATGATGGTGGTGGTGATGATGATGATGATGACGATGATGGTGATGGTGATGGTAATGGTGGTAGTGATACTGATGATGATGATGATGATGATGATGATGATGATGATGATTATGAAAATACTGATGCTGGTGCTGGTGATGATGAGGAGGAGGCGAGGAGGAGGGCCCTTCTCCCTTCTCCAGTTCTCGCTGTACATGACGTCGCGGCTGCCCAACCCGCACTTCAGCCCCGAGTTGTCCGCGAAGTGCACCGTGATCGACTTCACCGTGACGCTCAAGGGCCTCGAGCAGCAGCTGCTCGGCAAGCTTATCAGCATGGAGCAGAAGAGCCTGGAGGAGGGACCCCCTCCAGGAGGAGGAGGAGGAAGATGACTGACGCTGCAATGCAGGAGGAGGACTGACGCTGCAATGCAAGCCGACTGAAGTCCGATCAACTTCAAAAAAGAAGATAAGGAGGAGGAGGAGGAAGAGGAGGAGCAGCGAGGCCCCGCAGGACTTGCAAAAAATCAGCACGGGTGTTCGAGACCCTCCACGTCGCATTTCACCACCGAGTGCCCTTGAAACAGCCACGGCCTCCCAGACATCCCCCCCACCACCACGCCCACCACATCGATCGGCTCGGGCTCGAGCTCGGGCGGCGGCGGGGCAAGAGGAGGAGGAGGGCTCTGAGATCAGGGCACTGCAGATCTCTCACATGGGGCGTCTGCGTCTTCGCCCAGTGTCGGCCCCTGCGGCCATGACAGGTCGATTCAGCTGGGAGAATTGCCGCAGAAAGCTAGGATTTAGGGGTCTGGTCGTGATCGTCCGCGATGTTGCGTTGTTCCCCAACATCGGATCACAGGTGAGGAGGAGGAGGAGGAGGAGGAGGAGGAGGAGGAGGAGTTGCAAGGCTTCGGGCTGCGCACAGATGGCCCCCCACGTAGTCCCGTTTGGCCTCAACAGGCCCTCCGAACAGTCTGGGGCGGTCGCAGCAGCCTGGCGCAGCCTCTGGCGTCGCCCCTGGGGCGCTCCGCGCCGTAGGTTTGAGATCAGCACGGAGCGGGATCCTGAGATCAGGGCACTGCAGGTCTCGCACACCGGGCGTCCTCGCCTGGTGTCGGGCCCGGGGGGCCATCACGGGTCGATCCGGGTGGAAGAGCTGCTGCAGAAAGTGGGGACGCAGGAGTCCAGTCGCGATTGTACGCGATGTTGATTTGTTCCGAAATTGCGAACCTGAGGGGAGGAGGAGGAGGAGGAGGAGGAGGAGGAGGAAGACGGGGAGGACGGGGAGGACGGGGAGGACGAGGTGTGGTAAGGCTTTGGGTTGCGCACAGATAGCCACCCACGTAGTCCCGGCTGGCTCCAGCAGGCCCTGGTCCCGAGTGGTCCTAAGCCAGCTGGGGCGGCTGCCTGCGCGCAGCCCGATGCTTTGCCCCGGAGGAGGTGCTTCTCGCTCTCCTTTCGATTCGACATGGGAGTGACCGTTCGCCGGAGTGGCCTCTGGTGCGGGTCCAGCGGGGCCCCCCCCGTCGCTGAAGGCGAGGCGGCAGCAGCGGCTTGCGCGCTTGGGTTCGGCCACCCCGCGTCCCCCAAAAGGCCGCGCACCGAAGGTCACTCTTACCCAGGGTCACTCTTGCGTATACTCGATCCCTGCCAGCCGCGCGCGCATGCCGAAATCCCCCCGAGATCTTCATCACCGACACGTGGAGATCATCATCGTCATCGGCGTGACCAGCATCGGCGCCGTCGGTGACCTTGCCGTCGCCATCGCGCTCATCGTCTCCAGCATTGCTACTCGCATCATCGATTACGCAGTTGTCGATGTCACCTTGAGGCAACGCCCGCCCGAGTGACCAACCTGTTCTGAAGTGCCCGCGCGCCAGCGCGGCCTGTGAGACGCGCTGGGAAATCCCCATCGGTCAGCGCCACTGCGGCCGCGTCGGTTGTGCCAAAGTAGCTGGCCGCTCTGCGCGGCCGCAGAGATGCGCCAGCCAGCGCCAAGCAGTCATCGCAATCGCCGCACGGCTTTTGCGAAGCAAGTTGTGGGTGGGAGGGTGGGATGATTGCGCGAGCAGTGGAGGTGACAACCCCAAGTGTTTTGACATTGATTGCACGACATGGATCGCACCACACTCACTACACAACATGCAACGGACAACTTAGATGGCATAACCTAGATTGGGCCACGCCGATGTCACAACATATGCTGCGCACCACATGTATTGCTCCACCTAGGTTGCACAATTCTGATTACACAAGCCAGATTGCACCACAATGGTTGCATATGATAAATTGCACCACGCATTGCACAACGCAGGTCGGATCACACTGGTTGAACCACATATGGCGGTCAACATGTATTCTCCTTTCTAAAAGAAGAATAGACTCTACCCCCCCCCCGGAGTTAATGGTAACCTTTCCGTATGGTAATTTACATATGATGTTGTTCCATCGTCCACCTTAAACCCGCAACTTGACTTGCAACACCTCTGAAGACCGTGACGGTAGGTACCAAACGGCACTTGGCAACGACACCGACGCCGACGACGACAGCGACGTCGACGACGACGACGACGCCGACGCCGACGACGACACCGACGACGTCTCCGACCAACGACGACGACGATGACACCGACGACGAGACGACGACGACGACGCCGACGCCGACGACGACGATGACGACGCCGACGACGACGCCAACGTCGACGGCGACGAAGACGACGACGCCGACGCCGACGCCGACGACGACGTCGCCAACGAAGACGACGACGACGACAACGAGGAAGGAGGGAGGACGACGACGGCGACAACGACGACACTGGCAAGGGACGAGGGAGGACGGCGACGGCGCGAACGACGAAGGAGGGAGGACAGCGACGCCTACGACGACAACGACGAGAGGGAGGAGGGAAGACGACGACGACGACGACGACGACGACGACGGCGACGAAATAGGAGGGACGACGACGAGTCGCCGACGACGGACGACGACGACGACGACGAGGGAGGAGGAAAGACGACCACGGCAACAACGACGACGGAAACGACGACGACGCCAAAGACGACGACGACGAAAGACAGAGGACGACGACGGCGACGACGACGACGAGGGAGGAGGGAGGACGGCGACGACGACGACGACGCAAAAGCGCGCGCGCACGCTTTTGTTGAAAACCCGTGTTGCGAAGTCCAGAGTTTATTGTGGGTTTTTTGGACACTGGATTTTATAAACCTTTCCGACACCCTAGGTGTTCGAAGGATTTCGGCATGCGCGCGCGACGACGCCTGCGCGTGCCCTTCGCCCCAGTTTTTTGCAGAGGATTCTCGCGACGGCACGCGCGCAAGGGCGTTCGAACGAATTCGGCATGCGCGCGCGAAGCCCGTTTGGTAGTATGCTTTGCAAGTCTTGAAAAACCTATGGTTTCTAAGAATTTCGCAAGAGCGCGCGCGTAAGCCTTTGTAGAAAATCAGGGTTGCGAAACCCTGTGTTTTTGCATGTGTTTTGGAAACACGATTTTTAAATCCTTCCGACACAAGAAGTTTTTGAAGGATTTCGGCATGCGCGCGCGAGGACGCGCGCGTGTGCACTCCGCCCCATGTGTTGCAAGGTATTTTTGTCCCAACCATCCTGTGGTGTTGGGTCCTCGTTTTGAAGAGACAGCGCCCCGCGTCCCACCTCCTTCTCCTCCTCTCTCCTCTCCTCTCCTCTCCTCTCCTCTCCTCACCTCTCCTCTCCTACCCCTCACACGTTTCGTGGCCCCACAGGGAGCTCCACCGAAGGCCCCAGTGCTGCCGTCCGCATGCGTCCCGCACACCATTTCGGCACACCCCTCACACGTTTCGTGGCCCCACAGGGAGCTCCACCGAAGGCCCCATGGCTGCCGTCCGCATGCGTCCCGCACACCCATTTCGGCACACCCCTCACACGTTTCGTGGCCCCACAGGGAGCTCCACCGAAGGCCCCATTGCTGCCGTCCGCATGCGTCCCGCACACCCATTTCGGCACACCCCTCACACGTTTCGTGGCCCCACAGGGAGCTCCACCGAAGGCCCCATGGCTGCCGTCCGCATGCGTCCCGCACACCCATTTCGGCACACCCCTCACACGTTTCGTGGCCCCACAGGGAGCTCCACCGAAGGCCCCAGGCTGCCGTCCGCCGGCGGCACGTTTTCGCTCCACACACCCATTTCGGTCACACGTTTCGGCCCCACAGGGGCTCCACCGAAGGCCCATGCCGTCGCAGCACACCCATTTCTCACCGTCGCGAAGGCCCATGGCTGCCGTCCGCATGCGTCCGCACCCATTTCGGCACACCCCTCACACGTTTCGTGGCCCCATAGGGAGCTCCACCGAAGGCCCCAGTGCTGCCGTCCGCATGCGTCCGCCGCACCCATTTCGGCACACCCCTCACACGTTTCGTGGCCCCATAGGGAGCTCCACCGAAGGCCCCAAGGCCCCAGGTTTCGTGGCCTCCCCAGCCCGCACACCCATTTCGGCACACCCCTCACACGTTTCGTGGCCCCATAGGGAGCTCCACCGAAGGCCCCAGTGCTGCCGTCCGCATGCGTCCCGCACACCAATTTCGGCACACCCCTCACACGTTTCGTGGCCCCACAGGGAGCTCCACCGAAGGCCCCAATGGCTGCCGTCCGCATGCGTCCCGCACACCCATTTCGGCACACCCCTCACACGTTTCGTGGCCCCATAGGGAGCTCCACCGAAGGCCCCATGGCTGCCGTCCGCATGCGTCCCGCACACCCATTTCGGCACACCCCTCACACGTTTCGTGGCCCCACAGGGAGCTCCACCGAAGGCCCAGTGCTGCCGTCCGCATGCGTCCCGCACACCCATTTCGGCACACCCCTCACACGTTTCGTGGCCCCACAGGGAGCTCCACCGAAGGCCCCAGTGCTGCCGTCCGCATGCGTCCCGCACACCCATTTCGGCACACCCCTCACACGTTTCGTGGCCCCATAGGGAGCTCCACCGAAGGCCCCATGGCTGCCGTCCGCATGCGTCCCGCACACCCATTTCGGCACACCCCTCACACGTTTCGTGGCCCCATAGGGAGCTCCACCGAAGGCCCCATGGCTGCCGTCCGCATGCGTCCCGCACACCCATTTCGGCACACCCCTCACACGTTTCGTGGCCCCATAGGGAGCTCCACCGAATGGCTGCCGTCGCAGGGAGCGTCTCACCGAAGGCCCCAGTGCTGCCGCCGCATGCGTCCGCACACCAATTTCGGCACACCCTCACACGTTTCGTGACCCCATAGGGAGCTCCACCGAAGGCCCCAGGCTGCCGTCCGCATGCGTCCCGCACACCCATTTCGGCACACCCCTCACACGTTTCGTGGCCCCACAGGGAGCTCCACCGAAGGCCCCAGTGCTGCCGTCCGCATGCGTCCCGCACACCCATTTCGGCACACCCCTCACACGTTTCGTGGCCCCATAGGGAGCTCCACCGAAGGCCCCATGGCTGCCGTCCGCATGCGTCCCGCACACCCATTTCGGCACACCCCTCACACGTTTCGTGGCCCCACAGGGAGCTCCACCGAAGGCCCCAGTGCTGCCGTCCGCATGCGTCCCGCACACCAGGTGTGTGGCGTGCCGACATGGGCGTCGCGGCGCGCGGGCGCTGCCGTCGGGGTTCCCAGGGAAGCCCCCTGCAGAGGCGACGCTCAGAGTCACGAGTACCGAGAGTCACGCAGACCCAAACTGTTCACAGTCGTATACATACATTTACACTGGGCGTATCCATGCACGCATTCATGCGAATAGAATCAATCGCGCGCAGATTCATTCATAATCAGACTCGCTCGCGATCCGACTCGCACGCGCTCAAGCTTTCATATTCGGACCTATCGTCTTCGTTCGTGTTGTGTACACTGCCACGCATTTCGGCACACCCCTCATACGGCTCGTGGCCCCATAGGGGGCGCCACCGAAGAAGATATTCACAATTGCGGTACTCTCAACTGCATATGGTTGGGTCCTTCGCCAGGCTAATTCTTTCTTTTTTGCAAAAGAAAGCTTATGATTTTTGATAAAAACGAGACTGCGCGCATAGTTTTTGTTGCAGAAGATGGCGGGGGGGCGATACCGGTATGAATTCATATTGGGTGGGATGTTTGTGAGAGAATGGGACGTGTCAAATCATGAGTAAAAATCAATTCTCCTTTTTCAAAAGGATAGGATCTACCCCGCCCCCCCCCCGGCGTTATCACTCCCCCTTTCGGGTATGTAGATCACATATGATGATGACCACACGTCCATCCTAAAAATGAATGTACACTATCCCAGGGGGGCCGGTATCCCCCCCCCTGAGGGTCCCTTGTAAATAGTAATCTGTAGATGTGGTTTCTCCCAGTCCCTGTGTAGCATACCGGTCTACATCATGTTGCTGTTACTGCAACTGTGATGGCTCAAGTTCTGATGTGGGGGTGGACGCCAGTCGTCCTCGCGGCCGCCAGGGACCTCACCACCCTTGGCCTTCATTACCAGACCGCGGCGATCGCCGCCCAGTGTCCGAGCCTCCCTGCGATCCCTGCGTGCCCCGAGCTGGTGTGCTCGTCGGGGCCTCCGCTCCCGGCCTGCCCGGCCGCGCACTGTGAGCGCACGTGCCCCAAGCCCGAGGCGGGCAGCTGGCTGCTGCTGCTGGGCGCGGGCGTGGCCACGGGGTGCGCGCTGGCGGGCCTGGTGCTCGGGGCTGCCGTCGGACTGTACGTTGGCCGACTCGCGGCTCGCGGGTCGAGTGCATCTGTGCGTTCGCCCGAGGCTCTGCGTGACGCTCACGTGGTGGAGCCTGCCGCGGGACCAGAGACAGCGAGGGCGCTGGTGGTGACGCCAGCATCGAGGAGAGATGGCGGCCAGGCCGCGCTCGCTTGACATACGGGAGCCGCAGATCGTCGTGAACTTCCCTCTGGATGCCTTGCCGTGGCATCATCGGGTTCTCCTGCACGCCATGGGCGACGGGCGCTGGATGTGCTTGACGCCAGATATGGAGATCACGCAGCACAACTTGAACGAGCTGCGCCACTATGTCCTCGATCGGAATGCGCAGTTCCCTCGGTGGGTGCTGGCTGGGCTCTATGCTTTCGACCCCATCGACCACGGGGAGCTGCTTGAGCTGAAGCGCCAAGCCCGGCAGCGCGCGGCGCTGCTGGGGGCTGGCGACGCCGAGGATGAGGCGGACCTCGCTTGGGTGCTCGCCGAGCCGCGGGACGCGAGGTTCGGCGAGGTGGTGCCTGCTGACGTGGTGGAGGACCCGAATCGTTGTGCCCATCTGCGAAGGAAGGGCATCGTGATGCTGGACGGGCAGGAGCGGATGATCGAGCTGATCACCCGCGACGAGAGGGATGACTGGATGAAGGAGCGCAAAGAGAGCTGCGTCGACATCCGCCTGAACGGCGACCAGCGGTCGAAGATCGGCCGCAGGGACGTGGACTTCCGTGACGCCGTGGAGCAGATGGAGGAGGTGGAGCTCGCCGACTACACCGACTTAGGGCCGCGCGCGATGGGCGAGTTCGTCACGTCGGTGGCCGTCGGCAGCGGGAACCTCACGAGCTACCAGGCCGAGTGGGAGCGCATGAGCGGGGTCTTCTCAGGGGGTGCCCAATGCCACGAGCACCGTTCGCTCCTGGAGATTGCCCGCCGTGCGATCTGCATGGACCAGCTCAATGTGAAGAACCTCCACTGCATGGAGGCACTGGCCAGGCGGGTCATCCAGATCGAGATGGCAGTACAGCGCAATCCACGGCATCCAGACTTTTCCGGTCTCGAGGATGCCGTCGGCGGGCCCACAGGTGCATCGGGCTCTGCCGCCGCCCCGAGATACACAGAGTTTGTGGTGGCCCGCCAGAAGGACCGCGCCAATATATTGAAGCAGATGAGGTTGCACAAAGAGGAGCTGGAGCGGGAGCGCCCTTCGGGCGACGGGGGGGAGCGGAACCTGAAGGACAAGGGGAGGGACAAGGGCAAGAAGAAGAAGGGCGGCCCCCCGGGCGATGGCTCGGGGGGCGGGGAATGACCGTGTTCCCTGGCGCTCACCAGCAGGGCTCTGCCGCGCCTGAAGACGGTGGGCGCCCTCGACGTGGAGCTGGAGGCCAGACCAAGACTGAATGGTGGCCTCGCGGACAGTGGCTTCACAACGACCCTTTTCCCTTGCCGCAGGTGGCCATCAACGCGAGGCCGTCTGGCGCCCCCCGCTCCACTGTGCGACGGTGGAGAGTCAGGACTGAGAGGCAACGGCGAGTATCCGAAGCGGTTGACATGCTCAACTACCTTGCCGCCTCACGTGTGAATTCAGGATGCGACAAAGCTCGACGAGTTAGGCCGTACGGGGGAGCTCCCACAGCAGTGCAGCGCAGCGTGCTGGAGTCAGTCCAGGAGCGGATCGACTTCTACGGGAACCCCTCGAGCGAAGCGGTGGACGGCGAGAGGTCCCTCCGGGAGATCCTCAGATCCACTGACCAGTATGAACTGGAGCCGCAGCATTTGGCGAGCTACGACGTCTCGCGCCTTAGGGTGCGCAAAGGGGACATCAACCCAGTTCCCGTGACGGACTTGCTACCTGCCGAGGCTGCAGGTTTTTTGAGACACTTCCAGAGCCAGATCGAGCTCTCAGAACCCGAGATCGCCGAGCGTGTCCGAGAGGCTGGGGGGATGCCCGAGCCGTACTGGGACCCTCGGCTTCGCGGTGATGCTGAGCTCCGTCGTGACTTTTTTCGCCGACTTGCCAAGATCGGCATCGTGGGTTTCAGGCGGGCCATCAAGTCCCGCTGCGGCGCTTTTTTCGTTCATAAGAAGTACGGCAACATCAGGTTTAGCTGCGACGCGAGGGCGACGAACATGTGCCATCGTCTCCCTCCTCGGACGGTCTTGGGAGGTGCAGCCTGCCTTTCGGAGATCGACCTCAGCAGCTACGCTACGGCTCTGGGAGGCTTTGGTGGCGTCTGCGAGCCACGCTTCTCGGGAGCCGACGTCAAGGATTGTTTTTACC
Source organism: Prorocentrum cordatum (assembly GCA_963575745.1). NCBI lineage: Eukaryota > Dinophyceae > Prorocentrales > Prorocentraceae > Prorocentrum > Prorocentrum cordatum. The sequence goes on from CAUYUJ010004380.1 coordinate 152,753, forward strand.
AGCTCGCCAACGAGGAGATGGGCAGCTGGTTCGGGTTCGACTCCGCGCTGACCATCGAGGACTGGGACATGGGCATCACGCGCGTGTGGGGCGACGAGGTGGGAGACTGGACTCCTGCCCGAGCAGGCGAGCTCCTGTTCCCCTGCCTCCGTGTTTTACCGATGGGTTGGGCCTGGGCGCTGTACTTCGCCCAGGAAGCTGTCACTCAGCAGGTTCGACGCTCTGCTGCTGATGGAGATCGGCAGCTCCTTCGAGACAAGCGTCCTGCGCCCCTCCTGCGCCCTGGGCGGCCTCTGGCCGCCGTGTACGTGGACAACTTCACGGGGGTGGGGGGCTCGGCCGTCGACGCCGAGCACGGGGTGCGGGCCTTCGAGGAGCGGGCTGCCGAGGCGGGGCTGGCCCTGCACGCCGCGGACGTGGCGGTGGAGGAGCTGGAGAGTTTGGGCCTGGTGCTGTGCGGGACCGACCGCCGCGTGCGCCAGAAGCCCAAGCGGGTCTGGCGCTTCTACTTCGCCACCAAGGCCTTGCTGAAGCGGGGCCACGCGACGGGGGCCGAGCTCCGCGTCTGGGCGGGGCACGCCGTGGCCCTCTTGGGGCTGCAGCCCTGCTTGCTGTCCATCCTGCAGGGCGTGTACCACTTCATCGGCGACGGCAGTCGGCGGCGGGCAGCGTTTCCCGCGGCGGTCCGCGGGGAGCCCCGCATGGCCGCCATCGCCTGTTTCTTGACCGAGGTCGATCTGAGTGCGCCCCTCGCCGACGAGGTCCACGTTTCGGATTCGTCGTCCTCCGGCTTCTGCCTGATGTACGGACAGAAGCCGCTTCGTGCTGTCTGGGATGCATATCGCTGGCGAGAGCGTTGGCGATTCGTGGAGGTGGAGGCCGACAGGAGTTCGGACGCCTACACGGCGGCGTACCTCAACCAGCTCCGGGGCGTCACCGACGGCTTCGGGGCCACGCTGGACGAGGGGGCCCCCAAGCATGCAGACGCCCGAGTTCGAGGCGGTCAGCCGGCAGGAGCCTGGCGCGAGACCGAGCTGGGGAAGCTCCTGTTTCGCCGAGCTGCTGTCGGCCGCGGTGCGCCGCGGCGCTGGGCTAGCCGCCCCGGTCTGACCCAGGAGGTGGAGTTGCTCAACGTCGCGCCCGCTCTGCCGACCGCCCTCACCAGCAGCCTCGGGTGGACTACCGCCGTAGAGGGTCGTTGGAAGTATGACGAGCACATCAACGTGAAGGAGGGCCGGATCTGCGTGGCCGGCCTGAGGCGCTTTTGCCGGACACGCGCCCACCACGGGCACCGTGCTCTCAGCCTTTGCGACAACCTTGTCTGCTGCTGCTGCTTTGACAAAGGCAGGGCCCGATCACACGTTCTGAATTCGTTGTGCCGAAAGGCGGCCGCCTATAGCGTGGGCTGCCGAGTTCGGTGGCGGGTCAGGCACGTCCCGACAGACTTGAATGTGGCCGACGAGGGGTCGAGGAGGGGCCAGGCCCGCGACCCTGAGTGGCTGCTGCAGAAGAAGAGGGAGCGACAGCCTGTTGCCCCTTGGTTGCCGTCCGCGAGCGTCGGGGAGGGGGGTTCATCCTCTTCGTCCACTCCCCCCGATCATAGAGAACACGCAGAGTCACCATCGCCTCCCTCCACCTCACATGCACGCGTCTTTCTGGAGTTGTTCGCAGGCGCGGCGGGGTTGACCGCCGCCGTGCGACGTGCTGGGCTGCGGACAGCGGCCCCGTTTGACATCAAGAAGGGTGCCGAGTATGACCTCTCGAGGAGAAAAACACAGCTGCTCGTCCTATCTTGGGTTCGGTCTGGAAGAGCTTGGGCTGTACACTTGGGGGCCCCATGCAGGGCCTGGAGCAACGCTCGACGTGGAGTCCGCAATCTTCATCGAGCTGAAATCCTGGAGCGTCTCGGGGTTGAGTTCGCGTTGTTTACCGCTGAAGTTGTCCGTGAGTGTCAACGTTGTGGAGTGGGCTGGAGCATCGAGAACCCCATGACCTCTGGGCTCTGGAGTTTCCCTCCTATTGGTCGCCTCGCCGGTCTCCACGGTGCGTCTTGGGTGCGATTTCCTATGTGTGCGTATGGTGCTCCTCATCAAAAGTGGACTCTGGTGCTCACGAACATCCCGGAGCTGAGGGGCCTGTCGGCTCCCTGTACCCATCGTCGGCATGAACAGCTGGTGGGTAAAGTTCGGGTCCCTGATGGCTCTGGGGGTCACGTCTGGTGCAATCTCACGGCCCTGGCGGGTCAGTATCCGTCGGCTTTGTGCTCGAGATGGGCGTCATACTTGAGCGAGGTTGCACCTCTGGCCGCCCGTGGGGGCGATGCCCCTTGGGCCGGCGAGTGGCACGCTGCCTTGGCGGCACTGGTTCGGCCTGGCCGTCGTCTTCGTGCTGGGCGTGACGTTCCCGGTGCTGACGAAGCAGCGTGCGGCGATGCGGTTTGTGGAGCAGCCACCGACTACCTCACGCGCCACGGCGTCCTCTTCGGCAGGACGGGGGCCGCCGAGAGGGCCCGGCTCAGGAAGCGCGGGGAGGCTCTCGACCTCCCAGTCGTCCCGCCGCCGGGTCTCGGCTAAGGCCAAGGCCGCCAGCCGGCGTCGTCGGGCTGAGGGCAGTGGGCGTTCGCGGGCGCAGTTCATGAGGGAGCTGTCCGTCGCAGAGTCCACTCGGAGGCTGTACACGGCGGCGCTGGAGGACTTCGAGGCGTGGTGCGTCGGGGTCGGTCGCCAGACCAACAATGCAAAGGACGCTGACGAGAATATGGTGCACTGGTTTACTCAGATGTTCTTCGATGGCATGGGTCCTGGGACGGGCCGCAACGGCCTGTTCGGCTGGATCTTGCTGCGAGGAGAGCCTTTTCAGGACGGACGTCAGTTGCTCCCACGGGCTCGGAGGCAGTTGAAGGCTTGGGAGCGGACAGATCCCGGGCTTGTTGGCCTACCCTATCCGCTCATACTGATCTGGGCCATCGCGCTGGACCTGCTGAATCACGGGCTGGTGCGCATGGCCGCCTGCGCGGTGCTTCAGACCGATTTGCACTCGAGGCCTTCGGAGACCCTGGAGCTCTCAGAGGCCGACATTCTCCGTAGCCAGCCCGCGGCGGGCCGTGCATTTGCCGGCCGCTGGGCAGTGGTCTTCGCGCCGTCCGAATCCGGGCGGAGGACCAAGACTGGCCAGACGGATGACACCGTCGATGTCGGGGTGTGTGGCCGTGAGTGGGTCAGAGACGTCGTGGCCGCGCTCAAAGACTCAGTCCAAGTCGGTGAGCGCGTGTTCGATTTTGATCTTGCCACCTATGAGAGAGAGTTCAAAGCCTCCCTGGTGAGGTTGAAGCTACAGGCTGTGGGCGGCTCGCCGCATTGGTTGCGCCACTCTGGCCCGTCCAACGATCGGTTTGAGAAGAGAGCTGACCTTCCGTCAATCCAAAAGAGAGGCCGTTGGGTGAGTTTCAAGAGTGTCACAAGATATGAGAAGCACGCCCAACTTTTGAAGCAGCTTGAAAAATGTGACGCTTCTCAGATTCGAAGCGCGAAGCGCGCTGCCAGCTCTTTACCTGCCAGGCTTTTGCACTCGCTTCGTGAGATGACGGCCCAGAGACCAGTCCCGAGGAATTCGGGAGGTTTGGCCGTGAGAAAAAGGCCTACGAGTTTCGGCTAGCCGATTTCCTTTTCGTTTCATTTGAGAATTGTCTTACATGCCTGCGTGGTGCCGCCTGGCACCCCTCTCAGCACTGCTCGACGTTTGCTTGGAGAGTCACACTTGTGGCCCGAGGGGCCACTCCACGTGCACGCTGTTGCGTTTGGCTTCGTCTCCCGCTGCTGCGTCGGATATTCTTGCTGGTTAGCGGTCTAGGGACCCTGGAGAATAGTAATCTGTAGATGTGGTTTCTCCCAGTCCCTGTGTAGCATACCGGTCTACATCATGTTGCTGTTACTGCAACTGTGATGGCTCAAGTTCTGCCATCCTGCTTCCCCACCACCGCCCGTTCTCTTGGCCGTGAGAAAAAGGCCTACGAGTTTCGGCTAGCCGATTTCCTTTTCGTTTCATTTGAGAATTGTCTTACATGCCTGCGTGGTGCCGCCTGGCACCCCTCTCAGCACTGCTCGACGTTTGCTTGGAGAGTCACACTTGTGGCCCGAGGGGCCACTCCACGTGCGCGCTGTTGCGTTTGGCTTCGTCTCCCGCTGCTGCGTCGGATATTCTTGCTGGTTAGCGGTCTAGGGACCCTGGAGAAAAAAACTATGCGGTGGCATTTTTTGTTCTAGCAGCATTTTTCCAAGACTCCCTTGCAAAAAATGGGACGAAGTGCGCGCGCGGGCGTCGTCGCGCGCGCATGCCGAAATCCTTCAAAAACCTTCGGTGCAGGAGAAATTCCGCAATCGAGTTTCCAAAAAAACATACAAAAACACAGGGTTTCGCAACATTGATTTGCACAAGCTTACGCGCGAGCCGCCCGCCCCCCACGCGCGCGCATGCGCGCGGGAGCGCGTGCAGGGGGGAGGGGGGGGGGGGGAGGAAGGGGGGGAGAGTGAGGGGGATGGGGAATGTTGGAGGAGGAGGAGGGCAGAGGACGGGGGAGGCACGAAGGCAAGGGCAGAGGCGAAATGATGAATGGGAGCGACGGGGGAGGAGGGGAGGAGGGAGGTAGAGGAGGAGTTGGAGGAGGCGCTGGATGAGGAGGAGGTGGGGCGGGACGAGCGGGGGAGGGAGCAAGGGGGAGGAGAAAGGGAGCTGGAGTTCGAGGATCACGAGAAGGAGGACCGGCAGGATGATGATGATCATGATGATGGGATGATGGTGATGATGATGCTAATGATGATGATGATGATGATGATGATGATGATGTTGGTGATGGTGATGATGATGCTGATGATTGTGATGACGATGTTGATGGGGATGATGATGCTGGTTATGTTGCTGCTGATGATGATATCCATGTTCATGATCATGGTCATGCCAATGATCATGATCATGGTGTCGCTGCTGCTGGTGGTGATGATGCTGATGATGATGATGCTGATGATGACGATGAAGATGACGATCATGACCATATGATGCTGATGCTCATGATTGTAATACTGATGATGACAGTGGTGGTGATGGTGATGATGATGATGATGGTGGTGATGATGATGGTGGTGATGATGATGCTGATGATGATGTTGAAAATGATCATGATGATGACGATGATGATGGTGATGATGATGATATGATGATGATGATGATGATGATGATGATGATGAGGATGAGGATGAGGATGAGGATGAGGATGGGGATGGGGATGAGGATGAGGATGCTGCTGCTGCTGCTGCTGATGCTGATGATGATGATGATGATGATGATGATTCCTCTCGCTTCGCGGGGTGCACGTCCGGAGCACGTACAGTCACGTCGTCGCGGGGCCTCTTGGGAGCCTCTTGGGGGCCTCCTGGAGGCCTCCTGGGAGTTTCTTTTGGCCTCTTGGGGACTTCTTTGGGGCCTTTCCCCCCTCCCTCCTTTTCATACACCCTCCCCATCTTCCCTTCCAGCGCCGGCTCTAATCATGGGCGCCGCAGTGACCAACTTCCACCTGGCTGGCGCTGCGCCGCAGTTCGCCCAGAGGGGGGGGAATAACATTACACTCCAGTCGCTGCGTGGCCTTTGGAGGGTTTTTTGGGTGCCTTTTGGAGGCTTCTGGGAGGCTTCTGGGAGGCTTCTTGGAGGCTTTTTCGGGGTCTCTTGGGGCCTCTTGGGGGCGTCTTCGGCCGTCTTGGGGCGCTTTTGCGCCGTTCCGCCCCCTCGGAGGCTGTCTTGGGGGCCTCTCGCGGCCGCATTGGAGCCCTCTTGGGGTCCTCTTGGGCCGACTCCGCGGCCTCTTGGACCGTTTTGGGGGCCTCTTTGGGCCGTTTTGGGGCCCTCCTGGGCCGTCTTGGGGCCCTCTTGGATGTTTTTTGGGCTGTTCTGGGGCGGTTATGGAAGCTGCTTGGGCCGTCATTGATTTTTGAGAATCGAAAAAGGCGCGAACGCTAAAAGATTGCAGAAGCCAAGGGAAAATAAGGATTTCTGGCTCTGGAGGCGCAGTTGTAGGCGCTCTTGGGGCCCTTTTGGGCCGTCCTTGGGGCTTTTGAGGCCGTCTTGGGGCCGTCTTGGGGGCCTCATGGGTCCCCGTTGGGAATATCTTGGGCCGTCTTGGGCCGTCTTGGGGCCGTCTTGGGCCGTCTTCGGGCCATCTTGGGCCATCTTGAGGCCCTCTTGGAGCCCCCAGAGGCCCAAGAGGCCGAATGCGTTGATTTGCCATAGGTTTTTGTAAGTTTTTAGGGCCCCAGCAGGGGGGCGTCATTTTGGTCCGGCGGCGTGGCGCAGCTCCCAGGGGGGGTTCGGGGGGGAGACATAATAATGTAACATAATACGATGTGTTGCAATTGTGGAATCTTTGGATAAATTGGATACGTTGCAGTAAGGCGTTCGCCGAAAAACGCTGCCGCTCAGCACGTCACCTCCGGACGTGGATTCATTGGCTTACGCCACACCGCCGACCCCTTGGGGCGGTAGCAATCGTCCCCCGCGTGGCCTGTCCGGACAGCCTGTGAGGCCCCTCTAGACACGTCAGGACCGTTCTGCCGTTCCCCGGGCCGTTGTTATGGTTTCTGGGGCCTTCGTGGGGCGCCCGGAGGCCGTCGTGGAGCCTTTTGGAGAATTTCTTGGGGTGCCAGAGGTCGATCTTGGAGGTTTAATGGGCCGTTGTGGGCCTCCTGGAAGCCCAAGAAGCGAGCATGCTGAAATCTACGTTTTCTTTTCCAAGGGAATGGGGCGGGTTTTGCTTTTGGAGGCCTGCTTGGGGCGCCTCGTGGTCGCGTATGCAAACGTCTTGGACGCCCATGGGGCTGTCTGGAGGCAATCCTGGGCGGTTTGGACCGAAGCGTCTCCCGCGTGGGCCGTCCGGACAGCCTTTGGGAGCCCTCTTGGCCCGTGTTGGAGCCCCCTTGGGGCCGTCCTGCGGCCTTCCTGGGCCGTTGCTATGGTCTCTGGGGCCTCCGTGCATCGCCCGGGCGCCGTCTTAGAGCCCTCTCGGGAGCCTCGTCGGGTGACGGGTCGATCTTGGAGGTTCATTGGGCCGTTGTGGGCCTCGTGAAAGCCCCAGAAGCGAATGTGCTGAAAAGGTACGTTTTCCCCCGGGAATGGGACGATTTTGGCTTTTGGAGGCCTTCTTGGAGCGCCTCGTGGTCGCGTCTTCCAACGTCTTGGACACCCGTGGGGCCGTCTGGCGGCGATCTTGGCCGGTTTGGACCGAATCGTCCCCCGCGTGGGCCGTCCGGGCAGCCTTTGGGAGCCCTCTTGGCCCGTTTTGGAGCCCTCTTGGGACCGTCCTGCGGCTTTCCTAAACGGTTGCTCTTCGTGGATCGCCAGGACGCCGTCTTGGAGCCCTGTTGGGAGCCTCTTGGGCTGGCGAGGGTCGATCTTGAAGGCTTCTTGGGTCGTTTTGCGCCGAGTGGAAGCCGAATGGGCGATTGTGGTGAAAATGTATGTTTTCCATCGGAAATGGGACGAAGTGTGCTTCTGGAGGGCCTCTTTGGGGCGCTTCGTAATATTGTTTCAAACGTCTTGGGGAATTATGGAGCTGTGTGGAGGCAATCTTTGGCGTTTTGGGGCGATCTCTCGTCGATTCGTAGCTCTCTTGGGCCGTTCTGGGAACCTTTGGAACCTTTTTGGCCCGTTTTGGGGCCTCCTGAGGCTCCAAGTGTGCGGATGATGGATTTGTCTCCCACCGCCCCCCTCCAAACAGGCCGGACCAGGCCCCCGGGGGAGGGGTTTGGGAGGGGAAAGCATCTCACACGCCGTGACCCCAAGGGGTCGGCGGATTATGGTAGTGATGATGTTGACGATGACGATGACGATGATGATGATGATGATGATGATGATGATGATGATGATGATGATGATGATGATGATGATGATGATGATGATACTGGTAATGATGTTGCTGATGCTGATGATGATGCTGGTGCTGATGCTGATGCTGCTGCTGCTGCTGCTGATGATGATGATGATGGTGATGGTGATGGTGATGGTGATGGTGATGGTGATGGTGATGGTGATGGTGATGGTGATGGTGATGGTGATGGTGATGGTGATGGTGATGGTGGTTGTGGTGGTGATGGTGATGGTGGTTGTGGTGGTGGTGATGATGGGAGGAGAAGGAGGGGGACGACGACGAGAGGGAGCGGCTCCCAGGACACCCTGGCCCTGCTCGAAGAGGACTGCGGCACCTCCTCGGCTCCTCTCTGCGGCGTCGGTGTGGGGGTCGCCCGACAGCGAGCGGCCGAAAGCGCCGAGGTCCGAACGCTCCACGCTTAGCATGCGCAGGTGCTGGGCATGGCACTGGCCTGGCCGAGCAGGGGGGGGGTGATGAGGAGAGGAGGGGGGGGGGCGGAAAGGCGGGGGGAGGTGTGGGGGGGGAGCGACAAGGAGTTCCAAGCGACAGGGAAGGCGGAGGAGGAATGGAGAAACGGAGGAACCGAGGAACGCAGGAGGAGGACGAAGAGCAGGATGTGAGTCTCGGGAGGCCTTGGGAGGCCTCCGCGGGCCCCATCCAGAGGCCTCTGTGGTCCAGGAGGGGCCAGGAACGTCCAAACAGTCAGGAGGGGGAAAAAGACACACAGACCCACTGAATCGTCGATTCCCCAGAGAATATGGGAAAATATGGGGAGTGGGGGGGAAGACACAAACCCAGAAAAGATGGGAAAATATAGGAAATCCTGTGATTTGTGTGTATGTACTTGTGCGCCCCAGGGCCCCGTTGACACCGCTCGAGCCTCGGAGGCCCGGCGCGGGCGGAGAGCTGTCTCGGAGGGTGCCACGTCCACACGCTCGGGCCGAGGTCTGGTCGACCAGGCGTAAGAGTGACCTTCCGCCGGAGGGACCTCCTCCTCCTCTTCCTCGTCCTCCTCGTCCTCGTCCTCCTCGTCCTCCTCCTCCTCCTCCTCCTCCTCCTCCTCCTCCTCCTCCTCCTCCTCGAGGAGGGGCACAGGTGGGCCCCCAGAGGGCCGAAAGAGAAGGGGCAGCAGCGGGGCCTGCGCGCTCGCTTCTGGCCCCCCCGCGGTCCCAAAAAGCCCGCGGCACCAGAGGTCACTCTTGCCCAGGGTCGCTCCTCATCCTCCTCCTCCTCCTCCTCCTCCTCCTCCTCCTCCTCCTCCTCCCCCTCCTCCTCCTCCCCCTCCTCCTCCTCCTCCTCCTCCTCCTCCTCCTCCTCCGCCGATATGAGATCGAGGTCGTTTCGGGGAGGGTGCCCCCTGATGTTCGTCGTGCTCGTCGGATGCTCTTGCGCATACAGGGGGAGGTACCCTCGAACGTTCTTCGGTTTGGCCAGCGAAGGGTCTCATGCTCTTGAAGGACGTTATCCTGCCCCGGGTAAGGAAGTGCGGCGTGAGTCCATACAGAGTGCCCTGTCTCCGTATGGACTTCCTCCGTCTGGACTTAGCTTCTCCTGGTAGGAGGCCAAGTCCATACGGAGTAAGTCCGCGCGGAGTGCTCGGTCTCCGTGTGGACTTACTCCGTCTGGACTCAGCCTCTCTTGACTCTTCGTCTCCCCCCGTCCAAGACGCTCCCTGCCCATGGCCGAACTTCTTGCCCTCGCCCTGGCCTTGGAGATGGTTCCGTTTCCCCCCCTGGTCTGTGACGGACTGTGAACCGTTGTTTCGTGTTTGGGCAAGTTGTCGCGACAAGTCAGGGTCAGGACGTTGTCAACATGTGCGGACCAGGTCTCCTGCTTTCCTCCGCCTTTCCTTCTGCTCGCCTTGGATTTGCCCTGGGCTGTCTCCAAATCCTCTGTTGAGGCTTCGGGGGGTCCCGGGCTTCTTTGGATCTGTTCGCTTTGGCTGTGCGGGCTTCCATGGGTGGCGCTCTCGTTTCCAGGGCCATCCTGCCGCGGTGCGCGCGGCTGGGGAATTTTTGCGCTTGAGTGCGCTGCTTCTGCAAGTCATTCCCTGGCTTGACGCCGGCTTTCCTCTTCACGGCCACCCAGGTCATCCATAGGAGCGCGACTATAGCCACATTTTCCGCAGAGCGAAGCGCGACGTTAGGTGACCTTCAGGACCCAAATTGGGAGCCGTACGTACATTCAATAAGGAATGCGAGCCTTCGCTTGAAACGCAGTGCTCATAATCAGTGGAGCGGCTCGCGCTCGCGACCCTACCCTAAACAAAAACCTGCTACACTTCGCATGGCTGCAATTGCGAACACATCGGCGGCGTGCCCAGGGGGGAAGGAAGAGGGGGCGGTTCTCATGAAGGAGGCTCAGCAGGCCTCTCGCCTTCTGAGAAGCCTTCTGAGCCTTCTGCGAAGCCCCGTCGCCTTCTGAGGAGGTCGGCGTCTCTGCCTTCCCCCCTGGACAGCTTGTGGTCATGTTCCTCTCCCCGACAGGTGCCGTCCTCCCCTCGGTCCGCCATCAGCGGCCTCGTGCCTCGTGCCGCAGGGGCGGCTCGACGGCGAGCGACGGCAGTGTGAGGACAGAGGTGTCGTGGCGCACGGTCCCTGTCCGAGGTGGTGGCCCGAAACAGGTCCGGCGCGACCCCAGTCTGGGGAGCGACTCCTATGGCATGAGCGCGGTGCGTGGCATTGGTGTTAGGATGTTCCAACCTACTTTAGCCTTGATCCCCAGAAACAATTTCGAGCACCAAGAAAGCACCGAAACTCAAAGGTTTTGACGTGTCGGGCCCTGGGAGACACTCGTTCGACACTATTTCGGCACTGTTTCGACACTGTTTCGACACTTTTCCGAGTGCTCGAAATTATTTCTGGGATGTGGTCCTTCAGTACGATGGGAGCAACATAACATTGTCGGTGATCGCGTGGCATTGCTTCGCATGTTGCCTAGCAGTGTTTGGCATTGCTTGGCATTGCGTGGCGAGGCAACAAACAACAAGGACCAAGGAAGCGAGACCAAGGAACCGAGGAACCTAGACCAAGGAATCACGGAATCAAAACCAAGAGATCAAGGAGCAAAGAGCAAGGAGCCGAGGAAAACAGCAGGGAGCCAAGGTTTGGAGAGCCAAGACCAAGCAACTCGAGGAAGCCCGTCCTGCCAAGCCCGACACCAGTCGAGTCGCTCCCTAGACAAGAAAGAGCCTATTCGGCAAGGCATAACTTGAGAATGCGATCGTTCGGCATCAGGCCTCCAAGGCCACTTCGAGTCTCGCGTCTGCGGACTTTTTGTATGGCCGCATCTGGCCCCCCTTGGACTATACGTTGGCCCTCTTGGGAACCTCGTGGGTGTTCTGAATCTGGGAATGGAGATAGAGCGCAAAACAACAACAGACAACAAAAACACATGCCGACCACGAATCCGAATTGGTGTTCGAAAGTGTAGTGTGACCGACAGATCGTCCGAAACTGGACATGGTGACGGTTTCGTGCCAAAACGAGTTCTATCATATTCAGGCTCTCGGGCAGAGTTTCGGCCACAATGATCGGTCACGCTCGGGTGCATGTTCGGGCACATGTTCGAGCTCTGACCCCCCTGATACTGATGGAGACAAGTCTACGTGAGAGGTAAGAGTTGGGCACTTGGCAGCAAGCGGGAGGCTCCGCCTAGGGCGGCGGGCGGCGTCGAGCCATCTATCGGGACGATCGAAATGGGTACGGAAGGTTTGGGTACAATGCTCAACAGCAGTTCTTGTCCATATTGAACAGGACTCGCTGTCTGCGCCGCCGCGGACGATGTTCTTTGCAGACGAAGTTGCCTGCCAAACAGCGGCCGTTGTCGGTTTTGGACAACATGTTTTGTTCGGCAGTGTACCCATTTCTGTTCGTACCCATGTCGCGCGTCCAAAACTACAACATCGAGCGGTCCGTGCTGAGTCTGGTGCTGGATGCCTTTCGTCACGTGCCCTCGCCCCGCTGACGCCGTGTGAGGGTCAAGGCCCTCGCCTGCCCCAGTCGTCGGGCCCGTGCGCGAGGGGAGGCGACGCAGGTTTCCTGCCTCTGATGTGGCAGTGCAGGTGGTATCCGTTCGCCACCTCGTCATGCCCATGCCAAGAAACACCCTGCTTGCCTCCAGGGTGCCCTGGGTTTCTTGGGCTTCGACGGTTTTGCTATGGACAGCGCAACGCTCCCACACCAACAATCAATTCACGCCTTGGGGTCTCAGGGATTGGTTTCTTGTGGAAGGTTTCTTTTGGACTGGCCTCCACTGTACGTGTACGTAGCACCCCGCAGTTGCGGATAAGAGTGAAGGGGCGGCGGGGACGTCGGCAGTCTGCGAGGTTCCGAAGAAGCCCGCCGCAGGCGCCGAATGCTTACGGATTTACAAATTATTCGACAGGGTCGCCGCAGGCGCCAATTTTTCCGTAAAAGCAATGTGGGTGGGTCGCGGGTGTGTCGCGGGTGGGTCATTGGTGGGTCGCGGGTGGGTCGCGGGCGGGTCGCGGGGTTGGTCGCGGGTGGGTCGCGGGTGTGTCGCGGGCCGGATCGCGGGTAATTACGACGGCAAACACTAACCAACAGCAACAACAACAACAATAACAACAATCACTTTACCCGAACGCTCAGTGTTCTCACCAGTGCCAGGGTTTTCATGCGACGCCAGCCAATACCCCCACTTTGTGGGGGGGCAGTGCAAGCTCTACCAAATATCCACACGACTCTTCGCCACCACCCACACCCAGCTTCCCGCCCTATGACGTTCGGACACTTCACTTCGTGGCCTGCGGACGACCGTGGCTACTACACTGGCGTGGAGTACACACCCACAGAAGTTGTTAAGCCTACGTTCGTACACCCACAGAAGTTGTTAAGCCTTGTTAACCCACAGAAGTTGTTAAGCCTTCCACAGAACATCTGTTGCATATGATGCATATGGTACATGATACACATGATACACATGATACGTACTCACAAGATAGTTGATCACATCTTTAGGGCAAATTCCTGAGGGATGTGGGAATACACAAGAGAGAGAGGATATGGTTGTCCCGATGGTTGTCTCGATGGTTGTCCCGATGGTTGTCCTGATGGTTGTGGTTGTCCCGATCGTTGTCCCGATGATTGTCCCGATGGTTGTCCTGATGGTTGTGCTTGTCCCGATCGTTGTCCCGATGACTGTCCCGATGATTGTCCCGATGGTTGTCCCGATGGTTGTTCCGATGGTTGTCCCGATGGTTGTCCCGATGGTTGTGAGCGATGCCGGATCCTCACGCCCCCCGCCGGAGGAGGAGGAGGAGGAGGAGCAGGACAAGGAGGAAAGGAGAGAAGAGAGAACGGAAGGAGGGGCGGGAACGGCGCTTGCACGCCCACCCACCGTCTTTTCCCCGCCGCGGCTCTAAAGAGACGAGTTCGTGTGCTCGTCATCTTCTGGCATACGCCCGTCCCTGATGGCACGGATGGGGCGCAATGCTGCCAGCTGGGCTCCTGGCAGAAATACATCAGGGGCCAAGTGTCCAAGCATGGTGCCGATGCGCCTGGCAGGCGCGCGAACCCCGTTGCAAGAGCGTGCGAAAGTAGCTCGCGCGAGCTCATGTAACATAAATGTTGGAAAACCATTGGTTTTTTTAGGATTCGGACAGCGCGCGCGGGTAGAAATTTTGAAAAGTCGTGCAGGTGTTTTTCGAGGACCTACGGTGCGATTCGTGTGATTTTATGATGCGCGGTGCTAAAATTCTTAAGAAGCCCAATGGTTTTTGGAGATTTCGGCGTGCGCGCGCGAAGAAAAAACGAATGTGTCCCGCATGGTATTATTTGACAGGGATGATGGCCCTGGCAGGTGCGCAACCGTTGTCGCAGAAGTTCGAAAAAGTTGCTCGCAAAAGCCCGTTTGACAGAAATGTTTAAAAAGTGTTGGGTTTCCTACGAATCCGCAAGAGCGCGCGGGATGAGATTTTGACAATTTTTTGTTGAAAAACCATTGGTTTTTTGATGTTTTTATGTTAAAATCGCTCCGAACACTAAGTTTTGGAAGGATTTCGTCTTGCGCGCGCGAATGTCCACTTTACCTTATTTTTTGCAAGGGATTCTTGAAATTTGATTATATTAGAACAAGAAATGTCATTTTATAGTGTTTTTTGCAAGGGAAAGCGGATTACAACAAAACAACCGGATCTGGATCACATCGTTTTACTTGAGGCTTCCTCACGAAAATGATGAAAACGTGGCTGCGGCCTAGGCGCGGCGGGGGGGGCGTGCACCAGGGGGCCCAACAATAATTATTCTTTAGAAGTAATAATATTCAACAGCACCAACAGCAACAACAAACAATAACAACACCAACAACAACAACAACGACAACGACAACGACAACGACAACAACAACACCAACAACAACACACAAACAAACAAACAAACAAACAAAAAAGCACACACACGATCAAGCAAACAAGCAAGCAATCACAACAACAAGGCAACACCAACAACAGCAATAACAACATCAACCCGCACCGCATAATTTCGTTTGAGCCACGCGCCCAGGGACAGTGAATGGCCGTTCGGTCCCCTCAATCTGATGTTGCTTCACCAGCGCCCGTGCTTATTCTATGGCCCCGCCAGGCGCATTCTTGCACAATGAACGTGATGTGAGTGTGCTTTCGAAACGGTCGTGTGAAACGGTCGTGTGCCCGTGTGTGGGGGTGTGGGGGGGAGGGCGCGGTTTCGGCTTGCACGTGATCGACACGCGCGGCTGCCGACCGATTTCGCGCACCCCGCAGTTGGCGGACCAGCCGATGTTGGACCACCCTGGAGCAGCAAGAAGTGAATGTGCGCGTGGGCGCACTGGGCGTGCAGTCCGCGCTCGGCTGCCACGCGAGTGGGCCGCCGCGCCGTCTGAGTTCCCCCTCAAAAAAAACTCAGGGGGGGAAGAAACCACCCAGACCCGATAATTGGCGTTTACGAAATGGCCCTGGGCGTTTACTAAACATCCCTGCCCTGTACGACTTCGGTCACGATTCCTGCTCTGGGTGCGTTTACTGAACAGCTTCGCGTGTCGGGGTGATTATTCTGAGGGTGGATCGTCTGCCCTCTCGAAGCGAAGCATGTGTGCGCTCGCACGCGCGATCGTGAACGCACGGGGGGTGATGTGGCTGGGGGCAGGGCCGACGCGTTGGCAGAGGCAGGCTCTGCGCGCACGCGAACGCTTGGCCGCTTACAGCCACACCAGCAAGAGAGGCGCCGCCCGCGCAAGCCCGACGTACCACGGAGCGCGTCGGCTGGCCGGGCAGCCCGCGAGGACGTGACCAACAACACGAAGTCTCTGCAACTTCTGGACAGGCGAGCCGGCCGCCCTCTCGGAGAGGAGGCGGAGAGGAGGAGCCAGCCAAGGCACCCGCAGGGGCGCGAAGATGGATGCGTCTCCTGCCCCGGGCCGGAGAACTGCCCTCCCCCAGGACGCGGCGCAAAGGGAAGCGCCATCGTGCAGCGCGGAACGCGGAGTTTGCAGTGTTTGCTCCGACTAGTGCCCCCAAGCACGCGCGGCCGTGAAGAAACACAGGAGGCGGACGAATGGCAGCACCGACTGCAGAGGGCTTAGAGGAGGAGGAGGAGGAGGAGGAGGAGGAGGAGGAGGAGGAGGAGGAGGAGGAGGAGGAGGAGGAGAGGTGAGGGAGCAGGGAGGAGGGGAGGAGGAGGAGAGAGGAGGAGGAGGGAGGAGGAGGAGGAGGAGGAGGGAGGAGGAGGAGGGAGGAGGGAGGAGGGGGAGGAGGAGGAGGAGGGAGGAGGAGGGAGGAGGGAGGAGGAGGAGGGAGGCGGGAGGAGGGAGGAGGGAGGAGGGAGGAGGAGGGAGGGAGGAGGGGACGGGAGGAGGGAGGAGGGAGAGGGAGCAGGGGGAGGGAGGAGGGAGGAAGGGAGGGAGGAGGGAGAGGGAGGATGGGGGGGGAGGAGGAGGAGGGGGAGGAGGAGGAGGAGGAGGAGAGGAGGAGGAGGGGAGGAGGAGGAGGAGGAGGAGGACAGGAGGAGGGAGGAGGGAGGGGAGGGAGGGGGGAGAAGGAGGATCAGGAGGACGACGAGGAAAGAGCAGGAGGAGGAGGAGGAGGAGGAGGAGGAAGGAGGAGGAGGAGGAGGGGAGGAGGGGGAGGAGGAGGAGGAGGAGGAGGAGGAGGAGGGAGGGAGGAGCAGGCCGACGGGCGGAGCCGAGCGGAGTCCCGCAGACGACGAGAGGTGGCCGAGGAGGGGTGGAGCAGCCAGCGGCAGGAGCCGGAGCGGAGGCGGGGGGACAGCAGGGGAGTCATCCGAGGGCAGCGGCCCGGTGCAGCCGTTGATCCGGGGCGGGCGCAGGGCGGCGGGGCGGGAGAGGTTGCCCGGAGGGACGGGCCACCCGCGACAAGGCTGTGGACACTACGGCTTGACTACACGTAATCGGGGGTGGACAGAACCCCCAACAGTGACACGTCGATTAGTGAATTGTCCGTTTTCGGTTCTCGAGAGGACGCCGTGGCCGTTGTTTTCCAGGCTTGCGCCCGCCAGGTTTGGGCCTCAGGTCGTTTTCACTAAACCACGTTTTGCTAAAGGGGGGTCTGTCCATCCCCGACGTAATCCAGGTTTCCTGGATGGGGTCTGAGTGCATCGCCGATGCATCGCCGATGCGGCTCGATGTGGAGCCCGTGTTTCTCCGATCCGACGTCGCCAATGCATCGCCGACGTCGCCCATGTATCGCCGACGTATCGCCGATACAGCGGCATTGGTGATGCGGCGCGATCCCCCGACCCCATCTACTCGGACCCCATATAGGAGGCATCTAAGCGCGGCGGGGCGGAAGAGGCTCCAGGAGGGAGGGGCCACCCGCGATGAGGCTGCGGACACGACGGCTCGACTACACGTAAGAGTGACCTTTTGCCAGAGTGACCTCTGGTGCGGGCCCCTTGGGGTCCCCCTATCGCCGAGCGCAGGGCGGTAGCAGCGGTTTGCGCGCTGGGCCAACCCGCGTCCCTCCTGAGCCCTGAGCCGCGCATCAGAGGTCCCTTTTCCCTGGGGCCACTCCTTGCGTGTAGCCGAGCGGCGGAGAGGCCGACAGGGCGGCGGGGGTGGAGGTAGGAAGCATGCAGCCAGGATCTTGTCGACGCCGGGTTCTGGTCATGGGCCGTGCCAGCCGTCGTCGACGCGCGCGGGCGGCCCGCGAACTGGCGCTGACCCACACGGACGGTGGTCGAGATCGGCGCAGCGTTGTTGCGTTCGGTCTTGGTCGGGGAAGGGGAGGAGGAGGATAGCAGGCTGGAAGCCCATGCTCTCCGAAAGGGTGTCTTTGAGTACGTCGGGAGAGAGTCAGGAAGGGCAGGGGCAGGGGCAGGGAGGAGAGGCTCAGGGAGGAACGCATCGACCCCGAATCGCCCCTTGATCGCCGATGGGGGCCCCATCGCCCGCCTGAGGGTGGCCGTGGCCCCCGTGTTCTTCCGCTCCGGGGGGCGGGCGGGAGTCCAGCGCCGGTTCCGGCCAGCAGGCGGTGGGGAGAGGGGGCTCTCCTATCGTCGCCACGGTCGGGCGCGGCTCGAAGCGTTGGTGCGCGTCGGCCTGGTGAAGGGGGGGTCCCAGCAGGCCCCGAACAACAATATGTAAAGAGGGGGGACGAATCGGCGCCACCCCAACATACGAGAGAGCGTGATCCACCGCCGCTTTTTTCCATGGAACATTCCCCCCCTCCTCCTCCGGAACCCGGGGGTCTCCCCCCTCCCCCCCTCCAAAAATCCCTCCCCCTCTGCCGAACCCCCCCCCCCTCCCTCCCTCCCGGCAAACCCCCCCCCTCCTCCAGAAAACCGGGGGGGGTCACTACCGGTTCGAACCCCTCCCCCGTCCGGAAAACCGGGGGGAGTCACTACTGGTTCGAACGAACCCCCCCCCCCAGAAAACTGGGGGGGTCACTACCAGTTCGAACCCCCCCCCCTCCGGAAAACCAGGGCGGGTCACTACCGGTTCGATCCCCCCCCACCCCCACCACTCTCCCCACTTTCACCACGGTCCCCACCACATGTCCCATTGTCCCCACTGTACCCACCACTGTCCCCGCCGCTGTCCTACTGTGCTGTCCCACTGTCCCCACTGTCCCCATCACCCTCCCACTGTCCCCACTGTCCCTACCATTTTCCCCACCGTACTACTGTCCCACCACAGTCCACCGCCTTCACCACTGTCCCCGCCACTACCGTCCCCACCACTGCCCCACTGTCCCCACCACTGTCCCGCTATCCCCTCACCACTGTCCCCACCACCGTCCCCACCATTGTCCGCACCACTGTCCCACTGTCCCCGCACCACTGTCCCCACCACCATCGTTCCCACCACTGTCCCAGCATCCCCACCATTGTCCAACTGTCCCGAGGAGCGGGGATCTTTTGCCGGGGGCGAAGGGGGGCGGCTCGAATCGGTAATTAGTGACCCCCCCTGTTTTCGAGGGGGGGGGATCGAACCGGTAGTGACCCCCCCCCTTTTCATGATGGACTGGGGGGGGGAGGGGTTCGAACCGGTAGTGACCTCCCCCCGGTTTTCGAGGGGGGGGGGTTCGAACCGGTAGTGACCCCCCCCGGTTTTCCGCCAGCAGCGGTAGAATACGCTCTTTCCAACATACTAACACTATGTGTGCGTCGCCCCCTCCCCAGGGGCGACGCGCGCACCGAGAAATCTTATAGTTTATAGTAGATGCGTCGTGGCGGGATCTTTCTGGCCACACCGCTCGGGATACGACATACTACAAGATGGGTCTGTGATGTTCGGGTCGGACGCGCGCCTCCAAGGAGGACTTCTAGTACTAGTCTGTCTCTGTGCGTCCCCACGAAGGCGACCCCGCTCAAAATCGGACGGGAGGTTGAAGGGGGGAGGGCTCCACGAGACCTGCTGCCGCCAAGCGCTGCCCGGGCTCGTTTCGATTCCTCCGATTCGATCCGGTTCGACTTCGATGGCTTCCGATCCCGGTTCGATTCGCCTTGGGATGCCGAGTTGGATGCAGGCTCCTCCGTGGAGGCCCGCTGACCTGCCGGCTCCCGCCGATGTCGGCTTCTCCCGACGCTCGGCTGCCGACCCTGCGCCGGCCCGACGGATTTCGACTGCCGACCCGGCTCGTCGATCCGATTCTCGGCCCTCCTGGGGGGGGGGGGGGGGGGGGGGCGCCCTCCCTCCCCCTCCTGGGGGGGGCGCCCCCCTCCCCCCCCCCCCTCCCTGGGGGGGAGGGGGGGGGGACGCCCCCCCCCCCCCCCAGCGGAAGGCGGCCGCACGAGCGCGCGCGGCCCCCCGCGCGGCGGTCCGTGCGCGGCGCGCCCGCCCGGCCCGCGCGGTGCGTCCCCGCCTCCCCCGGAGGAGCGCCCGCGCACGTCTGCCGGGCCGCGCGTTCCGTCTTCCCCCGTCCTGTTTCTCTGTCTCTTTGTTTGTTTGCTCTCTCTCTCTCTCTCGCTCTCTGTTTGTAGTCTTTTCTCTCGTTCTCGTGCTCGATCAAGCGTTTTGTGGTGCTTGCTTGTGTGTGTGTTTTTGTTCTCTCTCTTTCTCTCTCTCTCTCTCCCTTGTTGTATGTGTTGTATTATATGTCTCTCTCTCTCTGTTTCTGTCTCTGTCTGTCTGTCTGTCTCTCTCTCTCTCTCTCTCTCTCTCATTCCCCTATTACTTCTCTATATGTATGTATAGTATATGAGTACGTATATATAAGTCGCCTTGTTTGCCGTACTTCTCTATTTCTCGCTTCGTGGTGGCCCAGATATCAGAGTGGTGGGGCCGAACGGCCATTCACTGTCCCTGGCCGTGTGGCTGATGTAAGGCTCCGCGGTTCGGATTGTTGTTGCTGTTGTTTGTTTGTGTATAGGTTTGTTTGTTGATTTGTTTGTTTGTTTGTTTGTTTGTTTCGTGGTGCTTTTGTTCCCTACCTAGGCTCTGCCTAGAAGGGTTCTTACTCGTTTGCTTAAAGGGCCGGGCAGTGTAAACCGCCCCGGGCGGTTCCCCCAGTCCCCTGGGAGCGGTTCCCCCAGTCCCCTGGGAGTTTTAGCTTTAGTTTAGCTTTAACTTAGCTTTAGCTTAGCTTTAGCTTAGCTTTAGCTTAGCTTTAGCTTAGCTTTAGCTTAGCTTTAGCTTAGCTTTAGCTTTAGCTTTAGCTTTAGCTTTAGCTTAGTTTTAGCGTAGTTTTAGCTTAACTGAAGCTTAGCTTTAGCTTAGCTTTAGCTTTAGCTTAGCTGTAGCTTAGCTTTAGCTTAGCTTTAGCTTAGCTTTAGCTTAGATTTAGCTTATATTTAGCTTAGTTTTAGGTTAGCGTTAGCTTAGCTTTAGTTTAGATTTAGCTTATATTTAGCTTAGTTGTACCTTAGCTTTAGCTTAGCTTTAGCTTAGCTTTATCTTAGCTCTAGCTGAGCTTTAGCTTAGCTTTAGCTTAGCTTTAGCCTAGCTTTAGCCTAGCTAAAGCTTAGCTTTACTGTTACTACTAATGCTGGTTTCCTAGGGGCTCCAACTCCTCGGTAGGGTCGCACTGGGATAAGTTATTGATAGTTGTTGTTTGCGGTTTGCTGATTGTTATTATTAGTAGTATTATTACTATAATTCGTATTGTTGTTTGTTGTTTGTTGATGTTTATTTGTTGTCGTCTTCCCCCCCGCGACGCGGCCCGTGACCCCCCCGCGACCCGGCCCGCGACCCACCCGCGACCCACTCACATTGCTTTAACGAAAATTATCCCAGTGTGACCCTACCTAGGAGTTGGAGCCCCTAGGGAAGCAGCATTAGTAGTAACAGTAACGCTAAGCTAAAGCTAAGCTAAATCTAAGATACAGCTAAGCTACAGCTAAGCTAAAGCTAAGCTAACGCTAATATAAAGCTAAGCTAAAACTAAGCTACAGCTAAGCTAAAGCTAAGCTAACGCTAAGCTAAATCTAAGCTGAAGCTAAACTGAAGCTAAGCTACAGTTAAGCTGAAGCTAAGCTAAAGCTAAGCTACACCTAAGCTAAGTCTGAGCTAAAGCTGAGCTAAAGCTAAGGTAACGCTAAGGTAACGCTAAGGTAAAGCTAAGGTAAAGCTAAGATACAGCTAAGGTAAAGATAAGCTAAAGCTAAGGTAAAGCTAAGCTGAAACTAAGCTAAATCTAAGCTAAAACTAAGCTAAAGCTAAGCTAAGCTAAAGCTAAGCCAACGCTAAGCTAAAGCTAAGCTAAAACTAAGCTAAAGCTAAGCTAAAGCTAAAGCTAAAGCTCCCAGGGGACTGGGGGAACCGCGGGGCGGGGACTGGGGGAACCGCCCGGGGCGCTTTCCACTGCCCGGTCCCTTTAAGCTAAGAGAGTAAGAACCCTCTAGGCGGAGCCTAGGTAGGGAAAATCGGCGCCTGCGGCGAGCTGGCTGTAGAATTAGAAAAATTAGGTGCGTGCGGCGGGATTCTTCAGAGTCTCGCAGACTGCCGACGTCCCCGCCGCCCCCGTCACTCTTATCCGCAACTGCGGGGTGCTACAGTTGCGGATAAGAGTGAGGGGGCGGCGGGGACGTCGGCAGTCTGCGAGGCTCTGAAGAAGCCCGCCGCAGACACCTAATGTTCTACAAATTCTCAAATTCTACAGCCAGCTCGCCGAAGGCGCCGATATTTCCGTTTAAGTAATGGGGGTGTGTCGCAGGGTGGGTCGCGGGCAGGGTGCAATGCCAGTACACATTTGGTCGCCTTCGTCGGCGTTCGGGGATACTGTTTTTCCCAACCATCCTGTGGTGTTGGGTCCTCGTTTTGAAGAGACGGTGGCCCGCGTCTCCTCTCCTCCTCCTCTCCTCTCCTCTCCTCTCCTCTCCTCTCCTCTCCTCTCCTCTCCTCTCCTCTCCTCCTCCTCCTCCTCCTCCTCCTCCTCCTCCTCCTCCTCTCCTCCTCCCCTCCTCCTCCCCTCCTCTCCCTCCTCCCCCTCCTCCTCCCTCCCACCATCATCATCGTCATCACCCATTTCGGCACACCCCTCACACGTTCGTGGCCCCATAGAGAGCTCCACCGAAGGTCCCAGTGGGTGTGCCCGCATGCGTCCCGCACACCCATTTCGGCCACCCCTCACACGTTTCGTGGCCCCATCCACCGAAGGTCCCAGTGGGTGTGCCCGCATGCGTCCCGCACACCATTTCGGCACACCCCTCACACGTTTCGTGGCCCCATAGGGAGCTCCACCGAAGGTCCCAGTGGGTGTGCCCGCATGCGTCCCGCACACCCATTTCGGCACACCCCTCACACGTTTCGTGGCCCCATAGGGGGCTCCACCGAAGGTCCCAGTGGGTGTGCCCGCATGCGTCCCGCACACCCATTTCGGTACACCCTTCGCAGGCTCCACCCCAGCATTCACACACCCCTCGCACGTTTCGTGGCCCCATAAGGGGGCTCCACCGAAGGTCCCAGTGGGCGTGCCCGCATGCGTCCCGCACACATTTGCGGCACACCCCTCACACGTTTCGTGGCCCCATAGGGGCTCCACCGAAGGTCCCAGTGGGTGTGCCCGCATGCGTCCCGCACACCCATTTTGGTACACCCTTCACACGTTTCGTGGCCCCATAGGGAGCTCCACCGAAGGTCCCAGTGGGTGTGCCCGCATGCGTCCCGCACGCCCATTTCCGCACGCCCCTCACACGCTTCGTGGCCCCATAGGGAGCTCCACCGAAGGTCTCAGTGGGTGTGCCCGCATGCGGCCCGCACACCCATTTCGGCCCACCCCTCACACGCTTCGTGGCCGAGCTCCACCGAAGGTCCCAGTGGGTGTGCCCGCATGCGCTCCGCACACCCATTTCGGTACACCCTTCACACGTTTCGTGGCCCCATAGGGAGCTCCACCGAAGGTCCCAGTGGGTGTGCCCGCATGCGTCCCGCACACCCATTTCGGCACACCCTTCACACGTTCCGCGGCCCCATAGGGAGCCCAACCGAAGGTCCCAGTGGGTGTGCCCGCATGCGTCCCGCACACCCAATTTCGGCACATCTCTCACACGTTTCGTGGCCCCATAGGGAGCTCCACCGAAGGTCCCAGTGGGTGTGCCCGCATGTGTCCCGCACACCCATTTCGGCACACCGCTCACACGTTTCGTGGCCCCATAAAGGGGGCTCCACCGAAGGTCTCAGTGGGTGTGCCCGCATGCGTCCCGCACACCCATGTCGGCAGACCCTTCATACGTTTTGTGGCCCCATCTCCACCGAAGGTCCCAGTGGGTGTGCCCGCATGCGCCCCGCACACCCATTTCGGCACACCCCTCGCACGCTTCGTGGCCCCATAGGGAGCTCCACCGAAGGTCTCAGTGGGTGTGTGCGCATGCGTCCCGCGCACCCATGTCGGCCCACCCCTCACACGTTTCGTGGCCCCATAGGGAGCTCCACCGAAGGTCCCAGTGGGTGTGTCATTTCGGCACAACCCCTCACACGCTTCGTGGCCCCATAGGAGCTCTGCCGAAGGTCCCAGGGGCACAGTCCGCATGCGCCCCCGCCATTAATTTCGGCCCACCCCTCACAAGTTTCGTGGCCCCATATGGGGCTCATATGGGGCTCCGCCGAAGGTTCCAGTGGAACAGTCCGCATGCGTCTCCGCCATTCATGTCGGCCCACCCCTCACACGCTTCGTGGCCCCATAGGAGCTCCGCCGAAGGTCCCATTGGCGCAGTCCGCATGCGTCCCCGCCGCTCATTTCGGCACACCCCTCACAGGCTTCGTGGCCCCATAGGAGCTCCGCCGAAGGTCCCGGTGGCACAGTCCGCATGCGTCTCCGCCATTCATGTCGGCCCACCCCTCGCACGTTTCGTGGCCCCATAGGAGCTCCGCCGAAGGTCCCGCCCGCGCGCCCGCGCGCCCGCGCGCCCGCGCGCCCGCGCGCCCGCCCGCACGCACGCACGCACGCACGCACGCACGCACGCACGCACACACGCACACACGCACACACTCACACACGCACACACGCACACACGCACACACGCACAGGATAGCGGGTTGAACGCGAGACAACGGAGCGTCGTTGAGAAGGTGGCAGATCGAGCGTCGGCGCAAGACTTCGCGAGTTCCGCGAGCGGAAGGAAAATCGGCCAGAGCCGTTCTGATATGCAGCCCCTCGCGTGGATGTTGCATGGTGGCCCGGGGGCGGGGAAGAGTTTCGTCGTGGATAAGATCCGAAAGGAGCTGTTCGGAAAAGAGCTGGGGTGGGCGCGCGGCATAGATTTCCAGGCGGCAGCGTTGCAGGCCACAAACGCGTCAGCTCTTGACGGGAATACGATTCACAGTGCATTTGGGCTCGGTGCGAAGAAAACGAAAGAGAAGGACGCGGCGGGCGATGCCAACGCAGAGGCGAAGAAGAAACCGAAGAAAGAGCAAGCCGCGCAGCGTATGTCACAGTGCTAGTGGCTGATAGTGGACGAGGTGAGCATGGCCGGCGCGAACTTCATTGCAGAGCTAGACTCCCGCTTGCGGTCGCGCATGTCAGCTGCAAGCGACGCGAAGGTAGGTGAAGACGGCGTAACCAGGCCCTTCGGGGGCGTGAATGTGTTCTGCGGGTCTGCGGGGATTTCTATCAATTGGAGCCGCCATCAGGGGCAGCCATTAATGCGCTTCCGACGTCGCACTCGAAAAAAACGCGAGGAAATACGCGCCAGGTGCCACGGAGGACCACTGACAGTATATCTGTTGGGGAGCGGGTGGCGAAGGCGCAGTGCAGGGAATGACAGAATTGACAGAGTGCAAACGCGTGGAGGATCAAGACGATTGGTTTCTCGCAGTGCAGGACGAGTTCCGCCGAAGGGGAGTTGTCGGAACGCACGCGCAATTTTTCCCATGGCAGACCGACGGATGTGCCGGGGTCGCGGGTGAACGGTGCACCGTTGTGCGGGAGCGCGCGTTGCCTCGAATACATAGAGACAACTGCGAAGCAAAACGAGCTCGAATGCGACGCTTGCAAAGCTGAGCGGGAGAAGAGAAAGCCCCTTGCGACGTCGCCCGAAGACGCGCGGCTTCGGGGGGGGAAATTCCTTGAAGCTGTCGCCGTTTTGATGCGAGTCAGGACATTCGTTGCCACGTCGGGAAGCAGAGAGCTGCGCAGTGGGCGAAGGAGCGAGGAGAACAGCTGCCGCGGGTCGCAGTCAGGGGCCGCCCTTGCCACGGGGGGGAACAGAGGCGGCCGCGCACGGTGGAGGATAAGATACGTTGGCCACGGTTCCACGAGAAGGAGTGCGCAAGCTTGCCCGGGTGGATGCCGTTGGCCAAGGGGATGCCAGTGGCTTTGGGAGATCACTTGGATCGGGCGAAGAAGCAGCTTCTGCGGGGTCGCACGGCGACGATCCATCCACGGGCGTTGCACGAGGATGAGGTCGTTGGAGATGAGGACGATGAAGTATTGATGCATCTGCCGAGAGTGATTGCGTTGGACTTCCACACGAAGGAGTGGCACCTGCCAGGGTGGGAGCCAGGGCTGTATCCGATCTCCCCGTCGAAAGGGCGGCAATGGTTCTTGGGCGGATATCGGAAGCATCTGGCGAAGCGCACGCAGTTCATGATAGCCCCGGCTTTGGCAGTGACGGCGCGCTCTGCGCAGGGCCGGACCGCGGCCGCAGTGATGGCAGACCTTGAAAGAGGGCGCGGCGTGAGTTGGATGTCAAGTTGCGTTGCCAGCACGCGCGCGCGCGGACAAGAGGACCTTCTGATTTTCCAGCCTTTTGATAGGAGACCGTAAACTTGAGATGGAGGGCACGAGAATAACTGATACAGGTGCTGCGAGGGGAGAGCTTCGATTGGGATGAGTGGGAGGCGGAACTGATGCCACGAGACCAGCGCGAGCGCTGCCGGCGGAGGTAGTTGGTAGAGGCGTTCACGAAATACGAGTTCCAGAGAAAGGAAAGGCCGGCGTTCTGCAAAGAGCGCACGGAGGAAATCAACGGCGCGGACGAGAAATGGCGCAAAACGCGCAGAGGGTGGGCAACGAGAGCAGAGAGTGACGACGCGGCGCGCCGTGGTAGCGGTCGGAACGCGGATGCGGCGGCCGACGACGGGGAGACGAAACGGGTTAGGACAATGTGCTGCGCGAAGTGCAGCCAAGTCAAAGCCAGGCAGAACTCGCGGAAAGGCAACGCGAAGTGGAACGAGAGCGTCGGCACTGTGCGATGTACGAACGACAGGCGCCTGTCGCTGCATGACGAAAAGGCGGAGATGTCGGAAGCTCAGAAAAAAAAAACACACAACGCTGCGGGCGAAAGGCTAGTTGGAAATGCGCGGAAGAACGAGAGGAAGAGGTGCGACGGAGGAATGCGGAGGCATCGAACCGTAAACGGAAATGGCACCCCAGGGCGGCATGGGCACCCCCGATTACGGACACGGCTTGCTCGGACACGACATGTCCCGCGGACAGGGTGGGCGGATGCCCCGCGCAATGTCCCGCGCGACGCAACAAAGGGCAACCTGAAGAGCGGCTTGCGCGGTGATCGTGGGGATCTTTTGGGGGGCTTCTCGCGGGACTCTTGGAGGCGGTTTCGAAGCCTCTTGGGGGCCGTTTTGGGGCCGTTTGGCGCCCTCTCGGGGGCCTTTTGGGGCTTCTTGGGGGCCTCTTGGGGCCTCTTGGGGCCTTCTGGGGCCGTCTTGGGGCGGGGGGCTCGGATTGTCGGTTCAAGCTCTCCCTCTTGGGCCCCTCTTGGGGCCGTCTTGGGGCCCTCTTGGGCCGTCTTGGGGGCCTCTCGGGCCGTCTTGGCGCCCTCGTGGGCCGACTTGGGCGCCTCGCGGGGGCCGTCTTGGGGCGGTCTTGGGGTGCTCTTGGACCGTTCTCAACGCCGTGAAGGCCGACAAGTCGTATATGATGAAAATGCACGTTTTTTCCATCGGAATTTAATGTTTTTCGGCTCTTCGGCCCTTCTGAGGACTGTGCTTGGAGGCCTCTTGGACCGTCTTGGAGGCCTCTTGGCTCGTCTTGGGGCCATCTTGGGCGTCTTGGAGCGCTCGTTTGGCGTCTCGGGGCCCTCGTGGGCCGTCTTGGAGACGTCTTGGGGCCTTCTTGGCCCGTGTTGAGCCCCTTTTGGATCCAAAAGAGCCCGTGAGTCGCTCGGGCCGGGCGAGGGGGGGGGCCCGTGGGGGGGGGGTCGACTCGTCGGTGTGGGGTCCCATGGGGGGGGGGGGGTGGGGGGGGAACTATTTCACACGCCTAGAGACCCACAAGGGGTCGGCGGACTCCATCGCCTACGCCCGCCCCGACGCCGACGCCTACGCCCGCCCCGAGCCCGCCCCGACGCCAACGTTCACGCCGGAGCCGACTCCATCGCCTACGCCCGCCCCGACGCCGACGCCTACGCCCGCCCCGACGCCGACGCCTACGCCCGCCCCGACGCCAACGCCCTTGACGACTTCGGCAGTCGGCTATCCTCATATGCAGAATATACATGGCGAGCGGTTCGATCTGATGGCGCCAGGCAGCCATATTCTGATCAACGTTCCTCGTGGAGAGCGCGATGACAAAATATTGCTTCGCGTGCAGGCCGATGCGCGCCGATTGGGTGGAAAGTGCATGGATATGTACTTCGCCACGGTGAACGTGACAGGGTGTTGGGTAGAGTCAAGTCAAGCCGGAGGGTATCATTTCAGCGCGTCGCAGAGCGAGGCTGATTTTCCCGAGTGGGTTATTTTTGGTAAGGTCGAGTTGAAGATCGTTCGCGGGCATACGGGCGGAGGTTTGTCGTACTTGAACGTGTACGTAAAGCATTTAGGACGAGCGGGGGCTGTTGTCGGAGGTCTTCTTGGCGAAGACGATCACACCGACGTGAGCACGCCAGAAGCTGGGTGCATGAACGTATTGAGTCAGGAGAAGGGCGCGCGCCAAGACAGCAACGCT
Source organism: Prorocentrum cordatum (assembly GCA_963575745.1). Lineage (NCBI taxonomy): Eukaryota > Dinophyceae > Prorocentrales > Prorocentraceae > Prorocentrum > Prorocentrum cordatum. The sequence goes on from CAUYUJ010004380.1 coordinate 180,457, forward strand.
TCCCTGGCGGTCTCGACCGCAGAGGGAACGCTCGCTTAATCTGAGGTTTCTGTTCGCCTGGAAGAGGGTGCAAACGTTCGGCTGAGATAGCAGGAGCTGTCACACCCGCATGTTTGTCCCCTTTCCCTTATGCTATTGCCCCCCTCTGCGTGATAGATTTGAAGGCGTTGCTCCATCAATTATACCCTGCACGGGATCTTAGTTGACATGTATTGTCTTGTTTCTTTTTGATTGTCGCTGTGCCGGGTCTTATTATATAAATGGTTGGGTGGGCCATTTGGGGGTGCACGCGCAACGCCAACGCCTTCTTTCTCGTTGTCCTCCCCCTCCTCCTCTTCCTTCTTCTTCCCCGTGTCCTGGTGGCTTTGGTTGGGCGCGCTGCACGGTTACATGTGCGGCCGCTTAGACTGCCATCGGGCTGTTCCTTGTCGTCGCGCCATTGGGTACCAATGCCGAGGGGCAGGGTTCCTCATTACTTTTGCAGACTTTTGCCGTGGGGAAAAAAGAATCGGGGGAGCGTAAGACCCGGGTTTGCCGGGACTCGGGTTCGCCATCGTTTTTTGACGACCGCGCCTCGGATTTTGACGAGGAGGAGTTTTGTGGGATGTCTGCAGCGGGAGGCCTCGTCAAAATGCAGGCTCGGCCTCGTCATTTTTTTGACGACCTCGTCGGGGATTTCCAAGTCCCCTGTACCCAGGTCTTACGTCCCCCGGAACTTTTGCCGTGGGGAAAAAAGAAGAGAGGTCCGGGGAGTGGCGGTATCGGTACCTCGTGGCTTCCCCATACGGGGGGGGGGCGCCAGCGGTGGCTCCCTCGGCGGCCCAGCGGCCGTGGCTGTCTCTTTCTTCGCTCGTGGAGTGTCTCTCCTCGGGGGCAACGATAGGGGCGAGGAGGAGGAAGAGGAGGAGGAGGAAGAGGAGGAGGAGGAGGAGGAGGAGGAGGAGCAGGAGGAGGGAGGACGGAGGAGGGAGGAGGGATGAGGAGGAGGGAGGAGGGAGGGGAGGAGGGAGGAGGGAGGAGGGAGGAGGGGAGGAGGAGAGAAGGGGGAGGAAGAGGGAGGAGGGAGGAGGGAGAGAAGGAGGAGGAGGAGGGAGGAGGAGGAGGAGGAGGAGGAGGAGGAGGAGGAGGAGGAGGAGGAGGAGGAGGAGGAGAGGAGGAGGAGGAGGAGGGGGGGGAGGAGGAGGAGGAGGAGGAGGAGGAGGAGGAGGAGGAGGGAGGAGGAGGAGGAGGAGGAGGAGGAGGAGGAGGAGGAGGAGGAGGAGGAGGAGGGGGGGGCACATCGACCCCCAATCGCCCATGGATCGCCGATAGGGGCTCAACAGCCCCAAACCTGCCCAGGAAGGTGCGGATCCGCAATCGGAGGCCCGTCGCCGATCGATCGGCGATGTATCGCCGATTCCAGATCGATGTGGGGCGCGGAAGCCGGCGGAAGGTCGGCGGAAGTAAAACGAGGCCGCCTCCGCCAGCGGAAGGCGGCGGAAGGCTGGCGGGAGGTGGCGGAAGCAAGAGTCGACCTCCCAAGAGATGAAAACGGTTTTGGGTTCAGGGTTTCTTGGATCCGACATGTGCCCACCCCCTGCAGTGGAGACCCATGCCAAGAAACACCTTGCTTGCCTCCAGTGTGCCCTGGGTTTCTTGCGTTTCGATGGTCTTGCGATGGAAAGTGTGGCGCTCGTGCGCCAAACATCGAAGGACGTCCTGGGGTCTCAGGGTTGGGTTTCTTGTGGAGGGTCTCTTGTCGCCGGGCCCCTACTGTATGCCATCCCCCCCCGATCCCCCTTCTCTCCGCGTGGCTGCTCGGCTGGACCACTCGAGCACGACTGGGGTCGGGTCGGCCACCCCCTCTCCTGGCTCCCGGCTCGCAGGCAGCTGCTCGAGCGGCTGTCCAATTCGCAGGGCAACCTGCTGGAGGACACCGAGCTCATCGAGGTGCTCGCCAATACCAAGGCGCCCCCCCCCCAGCCCTCCGCGGTGCGACCATCCTCGGAGGCCCAGAGTCCAGTTGGGCATGCCCCTCTACAGGAGGAATATTCAAAACTAGTTGCAAAATAGTCGGGGGACAGTGTTTCAGATATTTGTGTGCATGTTTCAGTCCAAAAATCCGCCTGTAGGAGGACATGCCAGACCTAAGCCCAGAGGTTGACACCAGCACCAATTTCGGCAGTGTGCCTCCACCGAGGGAAGATGCCCCCTGTCTCGGTGATAGTGCTAATACTCGGGCTTCCTGAGTGGCCGAAGTATCGCCCCGAGCACCGAAATCTAGGATCATCATCCCTCGGTGGAGGCAACCCCCTGCGATGGTGCGGCTCCCCATTGCCAGGCCTCCAGCATCCCTCTCCCCTCAAGGGCCCCCTTCTGGGCCCACTCGGCCTCAGAGCCCACTCGGCCGCTGAAGGACCAGCCGAGCTCCACTCGGGCAGGGTGACCAGAGCTGGGCCCGTCCATACCGCCGAACGGGCCCGTTCACAGGCCCGTCCATCTAGGCTTCCCGCATGGAGTTGGCGCAGAATTGGTGGGAGGGTCGCTCCGCATCTAGGGAAACGAACAGTGACATAAACATAAAAACTTGGAGGTCTGCGCGGATTTCTCGGATCGGCGCTGGGGCCCCCTGGCGGCGCCTCCGGAGCCGCCCCTGGCGCGCTCCGCGCGCCAGGGAGGGGGGTCCAGCGCAGATCAAAGAAATCCGCGCGGACCTCCGAGTTTTTATGTTTATGTTATTTTTCGTTCCCCTAGCATCGCCGGTGCACCGACGATGCGGCTCGATGTGGAGCCGGACTTTCTCCACGCCGACGGCACCGAGGCATCGCCGATGCGTGGGCGATGCATCGCTGACGCATCGGCGATGCACTGGTGATGCGGCGCGATCTTCCGACCCCACGATCCTCCGACCCCACATGTTCGGACCCCATACAGGATGAGTCGGGCATGTCCCCCTACAGGAAGAATACTCCTCGGGAATAGTGAAGAATAGTCTGGGGACGATTGTTTGTGCTCCTTTGACTATTTTAGTTATGGTTTGACCTTTTTTAATGTTTCTTCCAAATCGGCCTGTAGGAGGACCTGCCCGACCTAAGTCTAGGTCTGGGTGGCCTCAGTTCAGCGACCGACTGAGCTCGGTCGCTGGATAGCTCAGCAGGCGGCCCCGGAGTCCCAGGCAGTGTCCCCTCTGAGAGGGGGCGGGGCATTTGGCCTTCGACGTTGCCTGGTTTTTCGGCGGGCCCACTGGGGTCAAAGGGAGCCTGGGCCCGATTCCAGCAGCCGCGCCTCGCTGAGAATTATACCTCTCCTCGCACAGCAGGCGCTAAGGGGGTCAGGCCACAGTATTCAAATTGTTTTAAAGATCACCTGTCAGCCAGCAGCTAAGTCCAAAGCAGACACTCACCCTTATCCTTCCCCTCTTCTGATTGTGATGAGCCAGGGTTGTAGCCGCGTGCCAAGGCGCGTGGACAGCTCGATCGGCGGAATCTCGTCCCCGCCCTCCTGCTGGTACGTCTCCTCCGTCTCCTGTCCTTCCTCCGAGCTCGAATCGTCAAAGTGAGGGGCCGAACGGTCTTACATCTTAAATAAGTGTTGTTCCCCTCCAGTGCCCACTGTGTTCTTCATTTGAAATGCCCTTCACAGGGCTCTCGCACCCTGTTTTTACACTGCAAGGCCTTGAGGCTGAGACAGGATTGATGGCTCCCGAACTACTACAACAACGGCTCCCTCTTCATTCCAAATCGCGCTGTCTGGTGTGACTTTCTCGCAAGACATTGAAAACGCCGCGCCCTCGACACTCAGGAACCACGCTCTCGCTCTGGACTTCCTTACGATTAATCCGTAAGGGCTTCGCCCCCTGCCGCCGGCCCCCTCTCTCGGAGAATGGGCCATGGAAGAGCTAAGTCATGAGGCCTTGGCGCTGTCGTGAAGCAGTATCGAAACTTCATGCGAAGCCGATTCGCAATCAGCAAAACCAACTGATCACAAGAGGGGTTACCACACCTGGCGATTGGTAAGACGTGTATGGTTTACGGGCTTGGTTACCACACCTTGCGATTAAAGGGCCGAGGGAGTTCTCGCAGTTTGGGTTACCACGCCTTGCGATGGATGTGCGTGAAGGGTGGCACCGAATTTCAGAAATGTGGCAAATCCCCTGTGTTTTTGGACCCTGACCCTCTGCGGATCTGCGTGAGGGGTGGCACCGAATTTCAGAAATGTGGCAAATCCCCTGTGTTTTTGGACCCTGACCCCGCGGATCTGCGTGAGGGGTGGCACCGAATTTCAGCAAATGTGGTGGCAAATCCCTGTGTTTTTGGACCCTGACCCCGCGGATCTGCGTGAGGGGTGGCACCGAATTTCAGAAATGTGGCAAATCCCTGTGTTTTTGGACCCTGACCCCGCGGATCTGCGTGAGGGGTGGCACCGAATTTCAGAAATGTGGCAAATCCCTTGTGTTTTTGGACCCTGACCCCGCGGATCTGCATGAGGGGTGGCACCGAATTTCAGAAATGTAGCAAATCCCGTGTGTTTTTGGACCCTGACCCCGCGGATCTGCGTGAGGGGTGGCACCGAATTTCAGAAATGTGGCAAATCCCATGTGTTTTTGGACCCTGACCCCGCGGATCTGCGTGAGGGGTGTCGACTTCGAGCCCCCCCAGCAATTCAGACAACGCGCCCAGGGGGTGCTAAAAAGCCGGTTTGGGCCTCCCCCCCCCTCGCGCGGTCAATCAACTAGTTACAGTAACCAGCAATAAGTCAACTAGTTACAGTAACCAGCAAGAAGCAGAACTGTAACACTGGAAACTACAAGCTACAACTGGTACAGGAAACTGCGAACCTCGCGCCTACAGCCTGGTGGCCCCACAAGGGGGCCGGCGGACTTGGGCATCGCGCTATCGCTTGAAATTTCTCGCGATTCATGCAGGACTGATGCTTCAGCGAACCGCCCACTCGAGCCGGTCATCTGGACCCGCCCGCCCGACCCGACCGTTAGGGTCCGCCCGCCCGACCCACCCGTCTGGTTCTTCCATGTGTTTTCATGGTCCTAACTCCCCTCCTGCTAACCTCTCTCGTGCTCCATCCTTCTCCCTCCCCCGTGTCCCTTCCCTCCTCCCTCCGTACCCCTTGTTTTGGGGGCTGCGCCATACGCACGTGGCAAGGAAGCAAGATACACCCCCAAGCTGGGTACGATCGAAGACGAAGAGGGTGGCTACCGAGGGTCTGGAATGTACATGTTGACTGCCACGTGGGCTGGCAAGAGCGAACGGTCTTAAAAAGATTGAACTACAACTTCTGCATTCATTATTGTGGATGCCCCCCTCTGGTACCCATTGTGTTTTTCAATTCAAGTGCCCCTCCTGGGGCTCGCATACTCTTCTAACAAAGGAAATCTTCGGGCTCAGACAGGGTTGCTGACCCCCGAAGCACAACAACAAAAATCATCACTTTGAGACTGTTCGCTGAGACCTGCTCGCATGCCATTCAGCACGTATATCCCGAACCCTTGGTACCCGCCCTCTTCGTCTTCAATCGTACCCCCCTGGGGGTATATCTTCCTTACCTGCCGCGTGTAATTGGCACAGCCCTTGAAACAGGGGAAGAGAGGACGGATGGAAGGGGGAGGGAGAAGGATGGAGCACGGGATTATCATGAGGGGGGCTCGGAGTAGAAAACACTTGGCAGAACCAGACGGGCCCATCGGGCGAGTAGACCCTGACAGGAGGGTCGGGAAGGCGGGCCCAAGTGGCCAGGTCGAGCAGGCGTGTTGCTGAAGCGTGAGTCCCGCATGAATCGCGACGAAGTCTCGAGCGATGGTGCGGTTCCCACGTAAATCGTCAGAAAGGCCAAAGCGAGAGCATGATTCCTGAGTGTCGAGAGCGCGGCGTCTGAATACATTGCAAGGAATTCCCGCGCAAGAGCGCAATTGTGGAACACACCGTGAGGAAATATCGGGCGGGAGCCGCTGTCGTTGTACACCGGGGGCCAGAGATGTAGTTTAGTGACGCCCAGCTCTCCCTTGTGAAAGACGAGGTGCGAGCCCCAAGGAGGGCACTTGAATTGAAACAACATGCAATGGTCACTGGGGGAGGATCAACAGTAATTGTTCTTCAGAGAGGAAAATTCAACGGCTTCCGCCCTGATACTTCCTCACAGTGTATCGGGGGAGCGTAAGACCTGGGTTTGCCAGGACTCGGGTTCGCCATCGTTGTTTGACGACCGCGCCTCGGATTTTGACGAGGAGGAGTTTTGTGGGATGTCTGCAGCGGGAGGCCTCGTCAAAATGCAGGCTCGGCCTCGCCATTTTTGTTGACGACCTCGTCGGGGATTTCCGAGTCCCCTGTGCCCAGGTCTCACGTCCCCCTGAGTGTAGTGGGACATCCGGTTCTCGCTGAGGGGCTCCCTGCGATGTATTCAGGGATCGAGCTCACGCCCGAGGCGCCCGCACGAGTGGTGCGCAGGAGCCTCTCCCCGCTCGGAGCCGCCTCGCCGCACTCTCTTCCGGAGCCGCGCCCTCGCCAGAGACTTGCCATCTCCCCTTTGCCAATCCCTCTCGTCCTCCATCTTCTCCCTCCCTCCCTCTTGCCACCTTCCCTCCTGCCTTCCGCCACTCCCTTCCTCGCTCTCTCTCCCCTGTCAGTCTGTCTTCTTCCTGCTTTCAGGGCTGCGCCACTCGCACGTGGCACACAAGGAGGTACGACCAATGACTAAAAGGGCGGTTGTTGGGAGTTTGGGAGACACATCTGGAATAACACGCGAGCATATGAGAGCGAACAGTTTTAAAATAATTGTTGTTTTTGCTGCTGTTGCCGTCGTCCCCCCCGCGATCCCCCCGCGACCCCCCCGCGACCCACCCCGCGACCCACCCCGCGTCTCACCCCGCGACCACCCGCGACTCACCAGCGGCCCACTCTGCGACCCACCCCACACCCGACCCTTCCCTCTTGTCCGCAATTGGTGGGTGATGCGTACGGTAGGTTCGCATCGTGTCGACCGGGGGCGAACCCGCCGCGGACTTTCAAGGTTGAACACCGCCAGTGGCCCAGAATCGGCCTACATAGAACAAGCGAACGATCGAAACGCCGACGACTGTTCAAGGTTAAATGATAAACGTGGTGTCAGAACGAGGTCGTCACGATACGAACCTGCCGTACTCCCCTTCCTCTTTCAACTCGTTGTCCCTCGCGGGGCAGCGGCAGGTATCTCTCCCCACCCCCCCACTGGTGGCGACGTTAGCGCGTTCGTTGTGATCAGACAGGGGCGGAAAAGCGGCGCTCGGGAGCGGTTCCAGTTTTTCGAGCGACACTTCGGGCACAGGACCTCTGCGTCCAAAAGGCGTACGCGTGATCGAGCTGCGACTCCGACGCCGCCCACCCGCCCTCGGGGGCGCCGGCCAGTTTCAGCCACGCAGCAGGGGCACGGGTGGCGCGCACGGCTTTCATCGCCGCTTCGAGCCGGGGGTCAAGCGCGGCACGGTGGCACGGTGCTCGGGGCAGGGCGTCATGCACGGCGTCCAATGTCTGATGCGAGTGCCGTTTGGCGGGGTTTGGTTGGGTATTGCTAAGGCCTGACGGCCAGTGCCGGCGACCCTGGATACCTTGGCCCTCGAGGGTGACGGGATGCGTGATAAGACGTCGGAGGTAAATGAAGACGTGGCGGAGGAGGAGGCGGAGGAGGAGGAGGAGGAAGGGGAGGAGGACGAGGAGGAGGAGGACGAGGAGGAGGAGAAGGACCAGGAGGAGGAGGAGGAGGAGGCAGAGGAGGAGGAGGAGGAGGAGGAGAAGGAGGTGGAGGAGGAGGAGGAGGAGGAGGAGGAGGAGGATGTGCCTGCCTGGCCAGGGCCACACTTGCTTCCGGCTGCATATCTTTCATCCCCCCCATTCGCGCCACCCCCTCAATCCATGGACCCCATCTTTGCTTCCCTCCACATCGTTCGCCGCACGCCCCCCCTTCAATATCGATCATGTTACTTTCTGGGTGCCGCTCTTGGTATCGTAGGCGCCCTCCAGACCTTCGACCACTCCGCCATGTGCCGCCACATTGCTCATGTCTGTGTTCCGCCCGAGGAAAAACTATCCTTCTCTGATCTGCCCCTGGAGCCATCCAACGTGACTCGCCCCGTTCCGCAGACGCGATTGGCGTGGGCCGCACGTGGCAGCATTGGGCATTGGGCGGGCCGTACAGTGGCACTCGGCCAATCCCGCCATTATGCATGGTTTGTGAGTCAATGGCTTGGGTGTAGAAGGGGACCGCTCTTCCTCCCCTCTCTACTCTTCCCCCTCCCTCCGGTGCCCTGACAAAAAGTGTTCACGCCGACGGCATGAAGACAATCCGGCACGATGGCAACGACAATTGCAATATACATGTGGTTCGCTTCCCCTCACCCCCAAGTGCAAGTTGAAGTGTCCTTATGTTGTCCCCCCACGCGTTGCCTCGCATCCAACCCCGTCAATTTTGAGTTGTTGGGGACGGGGGCTATGGATACTTGTTCGACGCAAGTCGATGTCGTATCATCTTGGCGCAATGGGTGTGGGCACTTTTTGTCCACCCACCGTCCCTCCTCCCTCCTCAGCCACTCCGTCTCCGCAGCCTCTTCCCTCCTTCTTCCCCCGCCCCCTCCTATCTGTCTCTGTCCCCCTCCTCAACCCTGCCCCTCCCTCCTGCTTCTCTTCCTTCTCCTCATCCCGATTCCCTTCGGAATGACCGCTGCACTGCAGATTGTGCAGACCCACTCTCGCCCTTCTGCCCCGCCCCACCCGCCAAGGCCAAGGCCAAGGAGGTCGAGGGGAAACTGAAGGAGGCCAGTCGCCGTTCCGAGGGGCAACGGGCATCTTGGCGTCTCAGCCACGTTCAACCCAGGGGCCCCTGCCTCAACTCGGCGGAGGCAGAAGTGGTGGATGGCCCAGGGGCGGGCATTGCAACAGTCCGCCATGGGCGCCTCGTCGAACACATGGGTGATCGGAACACCTGGATGTGTATAAGGGTCCCCTTTCGGCTGCCCGTTCCCTGCGCAGCCGCCAATGCTCATGCTCCATCCTCCTCCAGGATTCATAGCCTTCCTCCAGGTCTCCCTGCCTCAGTCAACCAGGGGCTCGCGCCCCCCCCGAGGAAGAGGAGGAGGAGGAGGAGGAGGAGGAGACATGGAGGCAAGGAGGCGGAGGAGGAGGAATGGGCGAGGAGGACGAGGAAGGAGGAGGACAGAGGAGTACGCAGACGGGAGCAGGGGAAGCAGTAGGAGCAGGAAGGGGGAGGCGAGGAGGAGGGATGAGGATGCGCGGGCACGAGGATCGCCACCTACGACCTCCATCCGTTGCTCCACGAATGCGCACATGCTGCAACAGGCGCATATTGGCGTCACGTTCGCCCTCAGCGGGCCGCAATGACCTCTTTCGTCGCCAGGCAGGCAATCCCCAGCCGAACACCAGTCTGGCGATGGAGCCGAGAGCTCCATAGTCACGACCTCGGTGCGGAGGGGTGGGAGAAGGTCGAGGATTGGGAGTACTAGGAGGAGGAGGAGGAGGAGGAGGAGGAGGAGGAGGAGGAGGAGGAGGAGGAGGAGTGGGTGGAGGAGGAGAAGGAGGAGGAGGAGGACGAACTGGAGGACGAGGAGGAGGAGGAGAAGGACCAGGGGGAGGAGGAGGAGGAGAAGGCAGAGGAGGAGGAGGAGGAGGAGGAGGAGGAGGAGGAGGAGGATGAGGAGGAGGAGGCGGATGAGGAGGAGGAGGAGGAGGAGGCAGAGGAGAAGGGCCAGTGTAAACCCAAGAGTCGTCAACGATGTTGGAATAAACGCTCTCTCCAAGCTCCCTCTTCATAAGCCCCTGCAGCGGTTAATTTACACAGAGGGAGCTGCCCCGTTGGGAGACAACTGTTTGAAGGCCCTGAAACACGCGAAAACATTGTTCTCGGGATTCCAACGCCACGGAACAACCTGACGTTGCGTCTTGACGATCTTGGATCGTGCCTGAAAGCTGTTCCTGGGACTTCAACACCGCAAATCAACGTAAATATTCTAGACGCTTCGCGTATCCCCACCAGCCCGTCCAGAAACGACGCCCAGGCGAGTAGGGGGTCGTCCTGAGGGGCTATTCGGCGTCTTGGGTGCCTCGGGGGGGCCTCTGTGGGCCGTTCGGGATCCTCTTTGGGGCCTCCTGGGGGCCTCTTGGGGCCTCTTGGTTGGGGCCATCTTGGAGCCATCTTGGGGCCTTTGGGGGCCTCCTGTGCGCTTCTTGGGGCCATCTTTGCCCCTTGGGTGCCTCTGGGGGGTCTCTTGGGGCCTCTTGGGGGTCTCTTGGGGGCCTCCTGGGGGCCTCTTGGGGTGCCTTTTGGGGCCATCTTGGGGCCATCCTGCGGCCTCTTGGGGCATCCTGGGGGCCTCCTGCGGCCATCGTGGAGGAAATCGGCCAAGGAAGGGGGGTTCCTTAATTAGAGCCCCCCCCCCCCCAGGAACTCCAAACTCAAGCCACTTCGGCCCGAGCACCAAGTCCTCTCCCCCCGTGGAGAGGCCGCGTGATTTGGGCCGCCTCGGTGCCTCCCCGTGGCGCTTGAGGGACAGCTCTAGTAGAGGGTACAGTCCAGCCCTCCCACTTTTGCTGGCGAAAGCCGAGATGTCTTTCGCAGGTCCGAGGCTCTGGTCGACATGTCAATCTTGCGGGACGCAGGAATACAATGATCGATTGATTAGTCGTGGCCAGCTATGTACTTGCGGAAAGAAAGTCAAGCTCTACAAGGGCAAGAAACAGCCACAGGTTCCGACTGGAGGTTCCGCAGGAGGGGTTCCAAAGAGCGCTCTTCGCAAGCAGGTTACCTTTGCAGTTGGTGAGAAGCCTGATGGTGGGTCTCGTTCCTCCACGCCTGGCCATTCCCCTCGCGGATCAGTTGGGCAGCAGAAGGGACAAGATGTTCTTTTTGGTCATTTGCAGGCGGCGCTTAAGGCAGCCACCGATCCTGATCTTCGTTCTTCCCTGGAGATGCAGCTCAAGAAGCTCAAGGTGTCTGCTTCTGCTTCGGGTACCAACGTGGTGTTGGCCATGCAGCAGGCAGACGGGGCTTGGAGAGATGCCAAGAATCGCCATCAGCAAGCGGTCACTTCCGTGATGAGATTGGAGAAGAATCTTGAGGCTGCACGTGAGAAAGAATCCAGGCTTGCTCGTGAAGTAGCGGAAGCCACGCTGTTGCGGGCTCAGGCTGCTTCGGCGGTCGCCAAGCTCGAGGGCGTCAACACGGCACGTGGTGACCCTGGAGGCGGCGAGCCAGCAGACAAGAAGCCGTTCGACATCGTGTGGGACCAGGAACTTTTCGCTAACTTAGAGGAGCTGGAGTGCGAGCCGCACGAGCGGGACACACTCAAGAAATGTCTGGAAGAGTTGCAGGCGCAGAAGGCCACGCTCTCTTCGAAGGCCGACGAGGTCACGAAGCTGGTTGATCGGGCAAGGTCTACGAGGGCCACCATCTCCGAGAGGTTGGCCAAGAAGCGTCGCAACGCTGATGATGACGAACCTGGTGGTGCACCGTCGGGTCATGCTCAACCGGATGCAGCGCCAGTGCCGCCGCCGACGACGGAGCAGACCCAGAAGCAGCAGGAGGACTACGCCGCCAAGGTGGCCGCGGAGGCGGAGCGCATTTCCGCCGCGCAGTTCGAGGCGCAGCGGCTTGCGGCGCAGGCGGCGCCGCCTTCTGAGGGCTCTGCTGTTGCATCTTGACTAGGGACCTCGAGGTCCCTGGGCGCGGCGACTTTCAAGCCGCGCGAGCGCCCTGCTCTGCCTGAGTTCTCCACCGTATTGTTCGGGAATGTTACGTCCATGGGCGATAAGGTTTGGGATTTTGTCTCAGCTGGTTTGCAGGATAAGTCGTTCGACGTAGTAGCTTTAGCAGAGACTCATGTTTCACGGTCTGCCCTTCCCCCGCGGCAGAAGAAAGCTCGGAGAGATAAGATTCGAATGCACGCGAATCCAGCTCGCAAAACTGGTCGAGCGGTCACGATAGCTGGACAGGAACGCGACACTGAGGGTGGTGAGTGGATTTTGATGCCTGGACACAGGCAAGCACATTCATTGAGCCATCAGTTAGATCGGGTCCAGGAGTTTCAGTTTGACGGGCAGCTCACGGTTGATGGTTTCGCTGCTGTACATATATATATGACTGGTTACTCGTATGTGCTAGTCTCTTTTTACGCTTATACCTCTGTAGGCATGGCTAGTTCCAACATACAACGTTTTGCTAAACTCGGGGCGTTTTTGGCGGCGTTGAAGCTCCCTTGGGTTCTCCTTGGGGACTTTAACACGTCGGCTAGCGCATTGGGAAAGGCTGGCTTTTTCGCACGTGTAGGGGGGCAACCAGTGCTTCCAGCTACTGAATATACCTGCAATGCGAGCAAGTCGGGCACGACCATAGATTTCGCTGTCATCAGTGCCGCCGCCGCCCCATATTTTCACTCAATCGAGCCTCTTTTTCGGGTCCCCTGGAAGACCCACTGTGGTCTTAAGCTTCTGATGCGTTCCTCGGGCAAGCAATTGGTCCAACGGGCCCTGGTCCTGCCGTCAAAGCTGCCCCAGGTGTCCAGGCCCACGACTCGGCCCACAGCTGGCTCGAAGTCGCAAGTAGCTAAAGCTCAGCGAAGGGTCAAACAGGCTGCTTTCGCGGAGCGGCGTGGTGAATATTACAGCAAGCTTTTTTCGGACGCCTGGTCACGAGAGGATCGCGAGCGGCAGGCGGCGAGAGAAGTTATCGCGCCTCATGACTTGGATGCACTGTCTGATGCGCCCTCGGAAGAGGATCCGTGGGCGCACGAGCTCAACTTTATTGACGATCGTTATTCGACGTCGCTAGGAGGTCAAGCACCCTCGGCTCCGTTGGGAGAAGAGGAGGAAAGATCTTCTGGCGAGGCAGATCAGGGCCGACCTGGCCAGCACGGCGTGCCCATCATGGGCGGGCGATTTCATTTGCCTCATTATGCTCAGTCAACCGCTTGGGGCAATGTTGGTGAAGATCGCGCATCGTCGTCTCAGAGCCTTACAGGTGACCCTCCCGACGTTCGTGTTGAGCCGCCCCCCTCAGGTACAGATGAAGGAGCCGAACCTAGTGTGCCGTTTTGCATTGCCGACGAGACGTGGGTGAATGCTCGCGCTCAAGTCGGACTGCAGTCGCCCCCGCTCCCTGCTCCTGCCTTTGCTTCGTCAGTAGCTGCTAGGCTCGGATCCGATTTTGTGAGCCCAGTTTCAGCCCTTTACGGTTCATGGGTGAAGGCAGTGGAGACGACGGTGTGCGATCATCACGGCATTACTCAATTGCCAGGTATTTCTCGTTCGCAAGGATATTCTTTTGTTGTCCAGGAGGTTCGAGCCCCCATCAAAGCAAGAGTTTCCCCCTACAGCAATATTGTTGCAACCTGGTGGGAGCAGTTGGCGGTGGTCTTGGAACGGATTCAGGGACACAGGGCTAAAGGGAACGGGGTTGCACAGAGAGAGCAGTTGAGATTTTCGATTCGTCATCTGTTAGAAGAGGCCCCAGACAGGGCCCACACAGGCATTCGTGTTGGGTCGGAGCCATCTTGGGAAGCTTGGTCTCAGCTTCTGCAAAGAAGAGCCACTGTGTCAGCCACCATTCTTCAGAAGTTTGTAGCTGCAGCACAGAAGATAGCTCTTCGCACCAGGCGGAGGGCTCTCCGCTCTTCACTGGATAGTTTCAAGGATTGGTTTATGACCAAAGAGGCTGAGGGGCCATTGCATCGATCTATGAGGGCTGACCCTGCGGTGTCTGATGAGTTGGTCTCGGAAACTTCGGTTTACTGCAATCCCCTGGATATGGTGGATCAGAAAGCTCAGCCATTTATCAAGTTGTGGGCCCCTCATCCTCTGCAGGAGGAATCAGTTTGCCAGGCTTTTGCCGATGTGCGCGCTGCTGCAGTCCTTGAGCCGTTGGAACCGCTGGACATAGCAGGTATTCGTGCAGCGGCGCATGCTATGAAGCCTCGCGCAGGTTTGGGAGTAGACGTGCTCACACCGCTGGATTTCGAGCGTTTACCTGATTTGGCTCTGGACGAGCTTCGGGCCTTGTACGCTGTTGTGGAAGAAACCCTGGTTTGGCCTTCCCAGGTTTCCCTTGCTCTTGGCCGTCGTTTGCCAAAAAAATCGAAGGGGGATCGTGTAATCGGTGTCTTGAGCATGTTCACTCGTGTTTGGTCTAAGGCCAGGGAGCCAATAGTCCAGGCATGGAGTCAGGCCAACGAGCCTGCCTGGGACGCTGCCGTCAAAGGCAACGGGGCCCTGTTGGAAGCTTTTTCTCGTGTATTAGAAGATGAAATCACTGGGGCCCTGGGAGTTCCTTCGGGGAAAGGTTTACTCGACGTGGAAGGATATTATGACTCTATTGAGTGGGTGGTGCTTATCAGGACGGCATTGCGTCTAGGCTTTCCTCCAACCATTCTTTACTTAGAGTTATTGCTCTGCGTGCGCCCGCGCACGTTGGGCCAGAGTGGATCTTACGCCGAACCCTTTTGCCCGACTCGTTCCATTATCCAGGGACTGCGTTCTGGTACTAGGCTTGCGCGTTGTATGGTGTTTTTTTTTATCCTGCTTCGCATTACTACGACCCATGTAAACATGACTACCCGAATATGGATTGATGATTTGTCTCAGAGAGTGGTGGGATCCAGGGCCAGCATTCGGCGTGATTTGTATCGTGGATTGTTGGAAACCTGTCGTGGTCTCGCTGAAGTACAGCTTCGTGTTTCACCCAAGTCCGTTATTATATGTTCGCATATCCCTGATGCGAAGGCCATTGCCAAATGGTTGACCAGAGCGGGCTATTCAGTTACAGCAGTGGCCCAGGCGGGATATTTAGGTACTGACTTGGGAGGAGGAAGGAGGCATGCTCGAGGCAATAGATCCAAGCGAGTAGTCAAGGGTGTTGCTATGCATTCTCGCGTTCTTCGGTTTGCTCGTGCGACCCGCAAGTACGCTGTCACTGCCAAGCTCGAGAGAGCAGGCACCTTTGCTGCGCAGCTGTATGCCCATCAGATACATGGAGTTTTTGGATCGTCCATGATTCGTTGCCGTCGCCAAATGGGGGCTATATGTGGGTCTGGAAAGAAAGGTCGCTGTCTTACCACTTTGCTGGACCTTAGGAGTCCTCAAGGTGACCCTGCTGTCTATTTTCCTCGGTTATGTTGCGAGTTTTGGATGCGGCAATGGATCTTGCGACCCGCCATTCGCGCTGGAGTTAGGCGTGCCTGGCCATATATGCTGCAGACGTTTCGGCGAGTTTTGCCGCAGCATCGTTCTAGACACGTGCGAGGGCCTATGGGGGCCGTTATGCTGTATTTATTGGAAGCCGGATGGGACCCTGTTGCACCAGATCATTGGATTGCCCCGCCAGATTTTCTTGGAGATTTGGAGGCCTGGAAGTTTCCTGAGGAAGGGCTGTCGGGGAACCTGATTTTGGATTCTCCAGAGCCAGTTATTCGGGACATCACGGCGTCAATTCAGGCTAAGTTGTGGCGAGGCGCAGCTGAACATTGGTGCGGGGACGGGGTCCAGGATGGTGTTGATAACATGTCTTATCGTCAGCTCGTTTCGCAACTTAAGTTGGCATCGCAAGGGGAGAGGTTGAGCGAGCTTATGGTCACGATTGCTGTTGGGGGAATCTGGCCTAGGGCACGCATTAAGGCTGAGCTTGATGCGAATTTCGACGACCTCTGCCCCCGTTGCTCTAAGGAGCCAGAGACGGCTTTCCACCGTGCTTGGGGGTGTGAAGATAATGTCGGTGCCCTGGCGCACGAACAATCTCAAGAGTTGGTCGGAGAGGCCTATACTCAAGCTGATGCGTTGCCTGCTTTTTGGCTTCGCGGCCTTTTGCCAGCTGCTCTTACAGTCCTGCCGCCGCCGCCTGACACGGAAGAATGGTGGATCACAGGTTGTAATGAAATTTATGCTGGAGCTTTAGGCCGAGGTTTCCCTGGGGACCCGCTCCTGGTCTTTGGTGACGCATCTGGAGGGAAGTTTTCTGGTGAAAGCAGGTTTAGGCGTGTTGGCTTGGCAGTCGTTGCCATTGAAAGTTGCTTTCCGCTCACTGTCTCAGCGTCGGCTTCAGGCAGGTTGCCTGGCCCGAGGCAATCAGTGCCCCGAGGTGAATTGCTAGCCTTTGAGCTGGCCCTTCGTACGACAGTTGGCCATATTTGTTATGTGACTGACAACGAGTCGGTGATCAAGGGTTTCTTTGGAGGCAAGATTGTGTCGCCCGAGGGCGCTGATGCTGATTTATGGTTACGTATTTCTGGACATCTTGAGGTGAGGAGGGGAGAGGTTACCATGCTTTTCACCACTCACATCTGTCAGCCACTGAGGTTGTGGCACGTGCGCTCCCGTCGGCTATCGTTGCAGGCAATGTCATTGCCGATCATCTTGCCGACGAGGCGGCCGCCCGCGCGCAGATCCCTGTGGACCGTCGGCGGCAGGTTATTCTGGGGGAGAAGCGCGCCTGGCAGGTTCGGCACCGCCTGCTGAGGGCGTCCCTGGACGCCATGCAGGCCGAGGAGCGGGGAGGTGGAGGCAGGAGATCGGGCCCTTCTCGCCCTCCCCCTCGGCCTCCTGCACCTGGTCTCGTCGCCGCGTTTTCCTCGGCCCACAGCCTCGACGACTCTCGTCAAAGATGTTTCAGGTGTTTTGGATCGGCCTCTATGGCCACTCTTAAAGAGTGGCATGAGTCTTCGTGTTTCACTCCCACTCCCGTCAATGATAAGTTTATTGCCCTTCCCCTGGGGGGGCGGCTCCACGTTGCGGGGGGTTGGGCTCATGAGACGCATTCTATGAGGCTCCAGAGGGCCCATAAAGTTTGGTTTTGTCAAGCTTGCGGTTTCTATGCCCATGTTTCTATGCGTGGGCTGTCGAAACCATGTTCCCATAAGCTTGACCCCCATCGTCGAGTTTATTTGAGTAGACTCGATGATGGGTTGTGGCCGAAAGCTCTCAGTCAAGCTGAGCAGCTCTCTCGTGCCCTCTAATTCTCGAACCACTACGTGGGATAGCCTGTTCCTGTTCCTGTTCCCCAGGAACTCCAAAAATCGTCTCCTGGACCGCTCTGGGACCGCTCTTGGAGCGCTCTTCGGCGCTCTTGGTGCCGTCATGGGGCTTTCTTGGGCCCTTCTTGGAGCTATCTTGAGCCATCTTGGAGCCATCGTGACGCCTCGGATGTGCATCGCAAGCGAAAAAGTGAGAACACCAAAAACATTGATTTCCCCTAGGGTTTTGAAGCAGTTTGGCCTCTTGGATGCATCCTAATGATGCTCTTGTGGGCACTTGGAACCGTCTTGGAGAGTTCTTGGAACGTCTTGGAACATCATGGGGACCATCTTGAGGCATCTTGCGCTATGTTGAGCCATATTGGAGGGTATCTTGGGCTCCCTGAGGCCCTCTTGGAGCCGTCTTGGGCCATCTTGGGCGCTCCAACGCGCCGCGGAACCCCCTGTCCAGGTCAGTGGGGAGGGGGTAGGGGGAGGGGTAAACCCCTCCCCGAAGGGGAAGAAGGAGGGGTGGAAGAGGAAACGCTCTAAACCACCGACGCCCAGCGGGCTGGTGGGATTGCACCCTCATAATTCCTGGTACCCTGACCAGGGGAATCCGTGAAACGCTTGCATGGTTTGTTAAACAATGTGCGCCGCGCTAATGCGAGAGCCACATGGTGAAAACGACCCGGCCTCCATCTGTGAAGTTGTTGTCAATGTTTGAGCTTCAGGGTCATAGAAGGTGAGGAAGTCTTAGGCAAAACGACCGGCACGCCCTAAAAATTGGCCTCGGTGTTCGACAGGCAGACGCGATTTATAAGGAAACGGGATGGAGGAGGAGACGGACGAGGGGGAGGAGGAGGCAGTTCGGGCAGGACATCGGAGTTTGGTGTCTTGCGGCTTCGGGAAGTAGGGGAAGGTGAAGGAGGAAGAGGAGGAGAACCTGTGGAAAGCAGCGGACCCCTGGGGTTCAGCTTCTGGACGTTGCTCTTCTGTTGAAATGTCTCAAGCCCTCATCTACCCGTACTAACGTGTACCTTCTGCTTGCGGTCATTCGATTGCTTACCCGAAGTGTCTGCACGAGTTCTCGGTTTCATCTTGCCCCGAAAGGTTGCCTCATGGGATGCCACGACGTGAACCACGACCTTGGCGATATGAAACATTACCTCACATGTCCTCGTCTTCGGGAGCTCTTTGGGCGTTGGATGGGTAATTGGACTCCGAGGTCTCCTGAGGGCTCGCCCTGGCTTACTTCCTCCTTATTCGGAATTTGGGGCCCGACCAAACCCTGCTTGTAGCTATGCTTTGTGACGCATTCCGAGCCGCACACCATGCATTCCGTCTCTCTCTACCTGGCCCCCCCGACCAACACTTTGAAGCATGGCTTCGCACTCAGGCTCGCAGGCACCAAGAGTGCCGACGGATCTGGGGTATACTGCTGCTTCCTTTACCCAGCGCCGAGTGGTATTGCCGCCGATGGTCAGCTGGCTGCGCGGGGCAGCGGCTCGCTGACGTTTGGGTGGTAAGCCCTCTTTTGTCTGTCGCGGTGTCATGGCTCCAGCCGTGGCGTAAGCCTGCTGCTAGGAGAACCCTAGAGGCCCCCAGACGGCAAGTTCGAGCGACAACATTCGGTATCGCATAGAATGGGGGAACAAACAGAGTCATCAACAATGTTGGAATTAACCCTCCCTCCAAGCTCCCTCTTCACAGGCCGATGCAACGGTTCATTTCCATTGAGGGAACTGCCTCGGTGGAAGACAACAGTTTGAGGATCCTGAAGCCAAAACACTGTTCGCGGGAATTCAACGCCACGTACCAACATGACTGCCGCATCTTGACGGCGCAGAATCGTGCCGAAACGCCATTTTTGGGATTTCAGTCAACATAACTGTTGCGCCCGCGTGATCCTGAACCCTTCCGAAACATTATTTCTGGTGCATTGACCATGTGGATCCGTGAGACGTTCTTTTATACAAAAACCAAGATGCGCGGCGCTAAGGCGAGAGCCACATCTTGAAAAGGAGCCGTCCTTAATCTGCTAATTCTTGTGTTTGTTTAAAACGAATGCGCGCGGCGCCAAGGCGATAACCACATTTTGAAAACGACCCGCCCTCAATCCGTGAAGCTCTTGTAATGTTTTTGAAGGAATGTGCACGGCGCTCAGGCGAGAGCCACATTTTGAAAACCACCCGCCCCCAAACCGTGAAACTCTTGCAATTTGTTTGAAAGAATGTGCGCGGCGCTAAGGCGAGGGCCGCATGTTGAAAACCACCCGCCCCCAATCCGTGAAATTCTTGGAACGTGTTTGAAAGAATGTGCGCGGCGCTAAGGCGAGGGCCACATTTTGAAAACGACCCGCCTTCAATCCGTGAAACTCTTGCAACTTTTATGTGTTTTTAAGAATGTGCGCGGCGTTCAGGCGAGCGCCACATTTTGAAAGCGACCCGCCCTCCATCTGTGAAGCTGTTGACACTTTTTCAGCTTCAGAGTCATAAGTGGTGAGGAAGTCTCAGGCGAAACGTCCGGCCCGCCCTGAAAACTTGCTTCGGGGTGCGGCAGGAGGAGGAGGAGGAGGAGGAGGACGGGGGGAAGGAGGAGGGAGCAGGGGAGGGAAGGAGTGCTGTGGAGGCAGGATGAGGGAGGAGGCAGGCAGACGTCGACTCGGAGGTGTGCAGCTCGTGCCCGAGCGGGGGGCCTCCGAGCGGCGCGCGGCTCTTTCGGGGGGGGGGCTCCTGGGGCAGCGCTTGGCGCTTTTCTCAAAAAAAAAAAAAAGAAGAAAAGGTCCCCTCTCTGGCGAAAGGCAGGGGGGGAGATGGAGAAGGCCAAGCCCCTGCAAACGGGGCGTTCGTAATCGGGGCGGTAGCTAAGGGGGCCTCTTCAAGCGAGAACGGGGCGACAGGGCATTTGCCGCGGACTAGTGCGTGATACATCGGGGCGACCAAAACGTCGACACATCATCATAACTCTGGGCCGGAGGGGGTACTTCGCATTTGGCTGCGCGGCAAATCAAGTTTATGAAAACACACTTGAAAACGCACCCTTAGTTACCTGCCAGTTTACTAACGCTCCGTTTGCAGGGGCTTGGGGAGGATGATGCGGGCTTCTCCGCTTTTTCGCTGCTTCTCGCACGTCCGCTCCCTCTTCGTCTGCACCCGGGTGATCAGATGGCGAGTTTGACACTGTTCGTACACTTTTTACCAGAACGCAGTAGTTGTACAGCCCATGTCCCGTCAGCGCAACAGGGAGGATGCCGAGGAGAGGGAGAGTTCGAAGACCAAGAAATGGCACAGTCATGATCAACCCCTCGGAGCTCTGCGCGGACCCCCTGAATCTGCGCTGGACCCCCGCGGCGGCGCCGCTCCGCGCACCAGGGAGGGGGGTCCAGCGCCGATCGAGGAAGTCCGCTCGGACCTCCGAGAAGCCGTGCCTGTGCCAACTTCTCTTCTTCTGGGCCTCACCGATGGGGTCGGAGCAGGTGGGGTCGGAGGATCGCGTTGCATCGCCGATGCAGCGGCGATGCGGCCCGATGTGGAGCCAGTGTTTCCCCACGCCAGCGTCGCCGATGCATCGCCGATGCATCGCCGACGTCGCCGATGCATCGCCGATACATTGGCGATGCAGTTGCGATGCGGCGCGGCCCTTCGACCCCATGAACCCGGACCCCATCTAGGAGGCCTCCATTGGGCTTCTGGGAAGGGGACCAGCGCCGGATCGAGGTCGCTGCGCTCGGCGGTGTTGCCAGCTTGAGCCGACGCAGGGCTGCGGGGGGGAACTCCGCAGGCCCCTTGGGGCACCTCTGGAGGCAGAGTCCTCCCAGGCCGTGTTGGAGTGCTCTGGCACTCGACTTAAGGCAAGCATGTCCCTCTTTCGGAGGAGTACTCAAGAATAGTAGAAACATAGTCGGGGAACGATGTTTCGTGCTCTTTTGATTATGCTTGATCGTATTGGGGGTTTTGTCTTTGTATGTGTCTTCCAATTTCCGCCTGTACGAAGACATACCCGAGCTACGCCTATGGGAGGAATCTGGCACTCGACACGCCGGGTGCCCTGATGAAGTGGCATGCTTGGCTGCCTCCATCCATTTGATCCCCCCCATCTGCAGCCAAGACGCTGAAATAAGCACCGGCTTGGATTCACGCTGTTCCTGAGGTCATTCCGTGTTTGTTTCTGCAGCCTTTCTCGTGCGCCCAGGCTCTTATGGTGCGTAACAGAATCTTCGTTCCTTATTTAGCGTTCCTGAAATCAGCAGCCCGACTGTATGCCTTCCCCCACTCCCATCGGCACCCTCCGTGGCAGGCGCTTGATGTTTTTTGTTCGATCGTATTTTCCACAGCCTCCTGCCCATCTCATCTTCCACCTCCTCTTCCATCCTCGCCTCGTCCCCAGCTTTCTGAAGCTCTCTTCTTTTTGACACGTTCGACGTTCGTGGCGGCATTCAGAGCTTTGCGCTCGTGAAAAGGGTGTGATTGGTCAGTGGAGGCATTCAGTCGTTGCCGCGATTGATTTGGTTCTTTGGTCAGGGATACCCGGAGCTTCTGGCAGGCAGTGTTCACGGTTGCGCGATGCGCAGGGACAGCCTCAGAGCGCGTGCGTTTTGCACGACGACAGGTAGAATATCATAGTGCACCAAGGTTCAACATAAATTGACCCAATTAGGCAGTCGGTGATCTAACTACTGCTCTCCTTTGGCTGACTAGACTTCCGAGTTTTACCTCAGCCTAGGTTCGCACACCTGGATGTGGTGTGTACGAGGTGCATATGTCAATATTGCAGTTGCGAGTTAGACAGCTAGTCGTGAGATGGCTCAGGTGATCTTGACGCTGTGCAATAGTTTGGATTTCGCTGGCCTCAGGGTGAAGGCAGTACCACTGCCTCACTTCAGCTCAGCGCACTTCGTGTAGATGTACACATTCGTATGGCTCGATGTCGGTGATATGCCGATGTGATAGTTGGCTGCCATGGCATGTAGCCATCTGGCTGAGTCTGATGGTGTCGGCGTGGTTGAGCTTGGGGCATTGTTTCGTGTATGGCGATCTGCGTTGGCATATGTACATATGTTTAGGTTTATACATTATTTGCTCAAGTTGGGATCGCTCGGCTGACACTTGTGGTTCAGCTCGGCCTGGACAGTCCCATAAACCTGCTTGGCCGGGCTCTGCTCATTCACACGGATCCATCGGTGGAGAGGATACACGGTCAGGAATGTTTGCTTGGCGCGTCGTTCCGCCGGTTCTTGCCCACCACGCGTCGGTGCGACAACCGAACCACGTCCTAGTTCCCGAGCGTCAACGTCCCGAGCTTCTCTCAGCCTCCCACGCCGTGGAGCGGAGCGACATGCTAATAGCTTGCAGGGCATCGCGTGTCGCCGAGGCCGCCGCCGCGACACGGTAAGCGAAAGGTCCTGGCCATAGGTGATTCGTGCTGTCGCCTAGGGAGGGCGTCGTAATTGTCAGAACCGGCGTGTCACAGGCAGACGAGCGCAAAATGGAGATCAACGAGAAGCGGGAGCAGTTCCGCCCTGTCGCCACGCGTGGCAGCATCATGTATTCGGAGTGCTGACGCTTGTCCATAGACGGTGAGCCCCGTGACCTTTCAGTTTAGAGGTCTTGTCCGAGGAACACAAAATCGGAGGTCCGCGCGGATTTCTCCGATTGGCATTGGGCACCCCTCCCTGGCGCGCGGAGCGCGCCAGGGGCGGCGCTGGAGGCGCCGCCAGGGGAGCCCAGCGCCGGTCCGAGAAATCCGCGCGGACTACTGAGAGCTTATGCTTATTCAGATTTGTAGTTCCAATCAATTCCGGTCGCCGCGCCTTGCTGTCTTGTCTCAGGAGGGAAAAAACACAGACACAATTAATCGTCGACTCCCAGGAAAATATGCAAAAATATGGGAAGTGGGGGGGAAGACAAAAACCCAGAAAATATGGGAAAACATGGGGCATATTTTTATTTGTGTGTATTTATTTGTGTGTTCTGGGGCCCCTTTATTGTCCTCATGTCCAGACTCAAGTCAAGTTTGTTTGCGGCTGGCAAAGAGAGCGACCTGCTGCGAAATAGTACCCCAGAGAGCACGAGCGGCAGGCTCGGCCTTTGCCCCACCACAGCGTTTCGGGGGAGCCATCCATGTCGAACCATTTTATCCAAGGGCTCCCAGGAGGGCGCGAAGTTATTCGCGCTTCGCGCTTCGCCGTCCTCCTTCCTCCTCCCCCTCCTCCTCGTCCTCCTCTTCTCCCCCTTGGGGGGCGGCGCGAGAGCGCGAAGTTATTCGCGCTTCGCGCAGCGCGAAGCGCGAACTTAGGAGCCCTTGTTTATCGGGAACATGGTTCAGAGAGGGACGGAGCAAGGGTAGATGTGGTTGTCCACATGTAACTCCTGGGAGAACTCAGCATCAGCGTTGGTAGTCTCGTGGGCGAAAACTGGCCTAATCTGGCCGAATGCCACTTGATCCAGCTAAATCCGAGGCTCAATCTAGACCAATCTGGCCTAGTGGTCTTTTGTTCGGGCTGAATAGATCCTAATCGATCCTAGCGGGGTGCCTCCGAGGAGTTATCTCCTAGGGGTGGGGACGGAAGGGCGTTGCGATCCCCCTCTCTGGTCGGTGCACTCCTTCTCCTGCTCCTCGCTCGCTGGGGGGCCGTCGGACTTCAACATGGTCGACATGACCAACGTGGCCAACCCGATAACCCTCCAACAGCCGGGCTCTCGGGTGATGGTGAGGATGATGAGGGGAAAGATGAGGTCAAGTTCGTCTTAGCTTTCATTGTTGATGTTGCAGCACTGCATCCATTTTCTTATAAGCGTAGCACAAGTACGCCCGCGTTCCTCGTCCTCGTCCTCGTCGTCCTTCCTTATCTTTCCGGTCGAGCCTGGCGATTTCAGTGGCAAGGCGAAGTGTTTCGCGGTGCCATTTGATGTGTCAGCAGTGGGCGGCTTCTCGCAAGGGGTGTTTGCAGATGGGAAAAACGCACATGAGAAGTACCCCCTTGCATTGCGACGAGCGCCCACAGGAACGCTGAGCGCCCCACTCGCGCTGCCGCAGATCAGGACCTGGGAGATTCCTAGCGGTAAGAATATCTAATAGCCTGCGGCCCATACCGCGACCCTGCCTGGGCTGTGGGTCTGAAGCCTCTTGGATGGTTGTTGGGATCTCGTCGAGGCCTCTCGGGGGCATCCTGGAAGCAGTTGTGAGGCCTCTTGGGGGGCTGTCTGGGGGCCTCTTAGGGCCTCTTTTGGACCTCCTGGGTACCTCTTGGGGCGGAAGGCTCGGAGCTTCTGTTCGTGACACCCACTTGGGCCTCTCTAGAGGCCGTCTTCGGGCCCTCTTGGGCCGTCTTGGGCGCCTCTTGGGACGTCCTGAGGCCCTCTTGGGCCGTCTTGGGGCTCTTGGGGGCCTCTGGGGCTGTCTTGGAGCGTCGGAAGCTTGAAATTCGAGGACCCCCAAATATTGACAAACCAGCGGAAAAGCAATGATTCGGCCTTCTTTGGGCGCCTCGAAGGTTCTCTGGGACAGGCCCATCCTGGGCGTGTTGGACCGACTGTGCGGCGATTCGGGGCCCTCTTTCTGTGACCGTCTGGCCGGCCTCTTGGGGCCCTCTTGGCCTTTCTTGGGGCCCTGTTGGAAACGTTTGCGCCAGCACACGTTTTGATGATGATCGTCGAACGCTCTCAAGACCGTGCCGCAGCGCTCTGAAACGGCCGCCGCGCCCGACACATCGTCCAGAACCGCCGGATCACGAGCGCCGACAAAATCGGAGCGGGAGAAACCGCTCCGACTTTGTCTGTCTGCGCCCTCGCCGGGGCGGGAGGTGGCTGCTGCTGTCTCGCCCCCGCCAGGTCCTGGCCGAAGCCGTGTGGGGACGCGAACTCGTGTGCCGCATCGCCTCTTCTCATTGAGGATAAAAGAACCCCTGACCCTGATAACACGATGAAGACGTAGCCTCACTGAGGCCCCCGTCTTCACATTAGGGATAACGATTCTGGGCGGTTTGCTTCGACACGCCTGCAGGAAAGGAGAGGCCCCCTCGCCCTGATGTTCCTGGCCCTCCCAGCTTAGGTCCCCTATCAAAGGGTTCGGGGTCTTTTAAATATTGCTACTCCAGATTTCGCAATAAAGGGAGGGGGGTCCCATTTCGGGGGGGGTCTCTTCCAGGCTATCTTGGAGGGCCCGGGGGGTCTGGGGACGATGTTTTGGAGGGTTTGGAGGGTTCTCCCACGGGGGAGGTCTGAAATGGCTTGTCTTGGAGGGTCCAGACCCCCTCCCTTCTATTACGACATCTGGAGTAATCCTCTTCGTGTCGGAGGCGGGCTGCTTGTGGTGGTGGCGCGCGTCCGAGTCAACGGAGAGGCCCATGGCCCGAGGTTGCTGGGCCCATGGGGGGCGGCGGCGTCGCGCGCGGAGGTGGCAGCACAGGGCCGGCTCTGGCGAGAGGCCTGGTCCACCATCCCTATCTTTCAGTCGGGCATGTTCCTCTACAGGAGGAAAATTCAGAAATAGTTTAAACATATGGGGGCGATGTTTCTATTATTGTTTGGGTTATGTTTAAAATGTTGGTTTGGCTATGCTTCACTTTTCTTCCAAAACCCGCCCGTAGAAGGACATGCCCGACCTAGTCCTATCCCTCTGCGCTCGCCTGAGGCCCAGAATGTGCAGGGCCGAGGCTGGCGTGCGTTGGCGTGCGCCGGCGTCTGGTAACCTGTGTTGACGCATCTTCGATCGGCCTCGACTGGCGTCGGCCAGTGTGGACTCGCCAGAGCCATCAAGATGGCATGGTCGGGCAACGAAATCTATACATATCCACTGCTCCCTGACCATGCCCATCTTGAACCCAGGAGCTGTGTATGCGCCCTCCTGGCCAAGCCAGGAGGGCGTGGCGTATACACCGCTGCGGGGTTGAGGATGGGCCTGGCCAGGGAGCAGTGGAGATGTATAGATTTCGTCGCCCTACATGGGAGGCTTGCAGAGGTTTCCACATGACTCCCGTTCCCGCGAGTCGTGCGGAAACGGCCGAGTCATGCTCGGATGGGAGGTTCCCCCGGCGCGGGCCGGGGCGCGGAGGAGGGGGAGGAGGAGGAGGAGGAGGGGGAGGAGGAGGAGGAGGAGGAGGAGGAGGAGGAGGAGGAGGAGGAGGAGGAGGAGGAGGAGGAGGAGGAGCAGGGACTGAAGGCGTCCCCCGCGAGTCATGCTCGGATGGGAGGTTCCCCCCTCCCTTCGCGCCGAGCACGGCGGCCGCGAGGGGCGCCAGAGGCCCGACGCCCAGCAGTTGCAGCACGGCCCGGCCCTGGCAGGCCAGGTCGAGGGAGTCGCGATGCGGTGCGAGGCCTCCAGCTCCAGCGACACTCGATTGGCGCCTCCTCCAATACTTCACGCGATCCTCACCATCAGCATCAGCATCATCGCTATCGCCGTCATCATCGTCAGCATCACCATCGCCATCACCATCATCACCACCACCACCACCATCATCATCATCATCATCATCATCATCAGCATCATCATCATCATTATCATCGGCAGCATCATCGTCATCATCGTCATCGCCATCGTCATCGTCATCACCAACATCATCATCAGGGCAGTGTGGGCGGTAAGGATGGAGTCCGCACCTTTACTGGCTCGCCGTCATAAACATCAGCATAATCAGCATCAACATCATCACCAGAACCATCATCGCCACCACTATAATCGCCAGCATCATCATCCTCCTCATCATCATCATCATCAGCATGATCATTATCATAATCGCCTTCATCATGGTCAACAACATCAGCATAAGCAGCAGCGCCACCACAATCATCAGCATCATCATCAGGATCATCACCAGCAGTATCACCATCATCATCATCATCATCATCATCAGCAGCATCATTATCACCATCATCCTTCTCCTCATCATGATCACCACCATCAGTATCACCGCACCGCCATCACCATCAGCATCATCATCTCCATCACCATGATCATCATAATCAGCATCATCCTCGTCATCATCAGCATCAGTATCATCATCAGCAGCAGCATCATCATCACCATCGTCATCGTCATCTTGCGCGCATCTCATTCGAGGGGGACCCTCATCATCACCAGCATCACCATCATCAACATCATCGTTCACATCACTGCCATTATCGTCACTCTCAGCTGCATGGTAGCAGCACTCGCACCCGCTCATCGCCCTCCGTTTAAATGAGAATCGTCGCGCATCAAATTTTGGAGCTCACCGGCAGCAGTCGTCGCCCGTCGTGTCGCGTTGCCCATTCTGGGATGGGGTGTCACGAGGTCTGGCTGGATGTACAACTGCTCGCTGCTGCAGTTCCTCGAGCAGTTCGAGGTCTCCGTCAGGACGCGCGGCGGGTCCCAAGGGGGGAGTCCATGTCCTTCCTCCTCGTTCCCGTCCTCCGCCCCCTTCCTGCCCGTTTACCTCCTCCTCGACTCTGCTCCTCTCGCCCTCGTCCTCCGTGCTCGTCCCCGTCCTTCTCCCCTCATCCACCGCCCCTTGCCCCCTCGTCGTCCCTGCCCGTCTCCCTCCTTGTCCTCCTGTCCTCCTGTCCTCCTCCTCCTCCTCCTTCTCCTCCTTCTCCTCCTCCTCCTCCTCCTCCTCCTCCTACTCCTCCTCCTCCTCCCTGTCCTCGTCCAGGCGCTGGCATCTGAATCCACGGCTGTCGCTGGCACTCCCCCGAGCGAGCCGTAGTCTGCACGTGGCCGGGGTAAAGTGCATGGCCAACGTTGCAGCGGACGGGGCCCATCTGGGCCCAGCACACCTACCGGGACTGCAGCAAAGATGGCGACGCCATTACAACGGTTGCATTTGTGCAAGATTGATAGGGGCACGAACATTGACATCAACATAAAAACTCGGAGGTCCGCGCGGATTTCTCGGATCGGCGACCCCCCTGGCGGCGCCTCCGGCGCCGCCCCTGGCGCACTCCGTGCGCCAGGGACGGGGGTCCAGCGCGGATCCAAGAAATCCGCGCGGACTCACGAGTTTTTATGTTTATGTCATTGTTCGTTCCCCTAACGTGCGCGAGAGTGTTGCAGTTAATCTCGTCCCCTGGGAGTTCTTTCGCAGTCGCAGGCTACAGACAGACATTGCGGCTAGGTTCGACGGCGGGTGGCATGTCGGCAAAGCCCCGGCAGCATGGACGCTTTAGTTGAAGATCAGCATGAATATGCACCCGTGCAACGTCTAACGGCTTTGGCGTGGGCAGCTCCACGAGCTCCAGTGGGGAATTCGCCGTATGTAGTTCGATTTGAGCGAGATTGCGCAAATGACGGAAAGTCTTGCCGTCAGTGAGATGCAGGATTTGGCCATCGATGAGCCCCAGAGGGTTCCGCGCCAAATACGGCCGCGGCTTTTTGCGGCCGGTACGCCCAGCGCGCGCATTGCACAGTGTTTTGCAGTCTCCGCTTGGGCTGCTGCGTCTCGTCGTGCAGCCCAGCAGATGTCAAACGTGCTCTCCTCCTCCTTGGCTCCTCCAGTCGTGGCTGCATCACGTAGGCACCAGGAGGGGGAACAAAAACATACAGGCACGATGAATCGTCGACGCCCTGGAAAATCAGGGAAATCATGGGAAGTGGGGGGAAGACGAAAACCCAGAAGATGATATGGAAGGAGATGTGGGGAATCCTGGGCTGTGTGCCTACTTGTGTGTGTGTGTGTCTGTGTGTCTGTGTTTGTGTCTGTGTCTGTGCCTGTGTCTGTGTGTCTGTGTGTCTGTGTGTGTGTCTGTGTGTGTGTGTCTGTGTGTGTATGTATGTATGTGTGTATGTGTGTGTGAATGTGCGTGTCCTTGGGCCCCTTTCGCATAGAGAACGCCCAGGGCGTCCCGCCCCCAGCCCCGGATGTCCCGCGAGCGCGGGGCGCCGGGCTCCGAGGGAGCCGCTCTCCCGAGGCAGGGTTCCGTCGGTCTCGGGGCGCTGCCCTTCGAGCGCGGTAGATTCGCGTCGTGTCGACCAGTGGCGACCCCAGCGCGGGTGTTCAAGGTTGAATGCCGCCGGCGACCCAAAATCGGTCGATGTTGAACGATCGGACGTCTGGTGAACCACCGATCGTTCAAGGTTGAATGCCTCCCGCGATGTCCTGGGGCCATCGCCAGGGTCGGCACAACACGAACCTGCCGCATGGAGATCGACTACACAACTGATTTGCCGCAAAACATGCAGGGGAGGAGAAGGTACCCAATTGCTGCCCTTTCCTCGTTTTCCCCTACGGATTTCCCGCAGGCGTGAGGCGCCAGGCACCGAGGGAGCCACTCTCCCGAGGCAGGTTGCCGTCGGTCTCGGGCCGCTGCCCTTCGAGTACGGGGATCGACTAACGTGGGGACCCATGCCAGGAAGCACCCTGCTTGCCTGCAGGGTGCCCTGGGCTTCCTGGGTCGATGAGTTTTTGCGATGGAGAGCGCGACGTTCCCGCACAAAAATGAAGGGACGTCCTGGAACCTCAGGGTCGGGTTTCTCGTGGAAGGTTTCTCGTGGATTGGCCCCTACTGTATGGGAATCGGCTACACAGCAGACTTTGCCGCAAAAAAAATTAGAGGAGGTTTCTCGTTTTTTTTTCCCTTTTTGCTGCCTCCTGGGAGGCCATCGTCGCCACCGCCGGATTCGCTTCGAAATCCTGGTCAGAACGCGCCTTGGAAGAGGTCCAGGGAGTAGCGGTATTGGTATTTTTTTGGTTTCCCCAGAAACTGGTTTCCCCAAGGATTGGTTTACCCCAGCATTATCAATCACATGTAGGAGTGACTTTTCGCCAGAGTGACCTTTCGTGCGGGCCCAACTGGGTCCCCAGATCACCGAACGCGATGCGGCAGTAACGTCTTGCGCGCCTGGGCTTGCCTCCCCCCCCCGCGTTCCCCGTGAAGCCGCGCACCAAAGGTCCCTCTTACCCAGTGTCGCTCTTGCGTGTAGCCGAAATTGGCTCATCCGCAGAATCTACAGAAAGCACGTCGAATGCTCTGTTGATCTCTCGAGCATTCTGTGTATCTTCCGTGCGCTCGACGGGAAAAAATAGGTTTTCGGGCAAATCAATGTTGTAGTCGATCACCTACTCGACGTCTCGCTTTCCACATGTTCCTCCTCGTTTCTCCCTTCGGCGGCCAGCCCGAGGGGGAAACGAGAGGGTGTAGGCCTTCTCAGAAGGCTCGGAAGTCCTCCCGCTTCCCGAGAAGTTGTCTGAGCCTTCCCTGGAGACGCAGAAACCTTCTCAGAGGCCGCGAGGGAGCTTCTCAGAAGCCCCGCCGCCCTCTGCGATGGCCTTCTCCTTCTTCCCCCCCCCCACTCGCTCGCCGCCGACCTTCTTCCACCCTCGTCCTCCCATGCCGCCGTCCTCAAGCGCCCTCCTCCTCGCTATGTTTCCGCCGCCCTCTCTCCGCTCGCCCCCCCCTTTCTTCCTCCGCCCTCCTCCTGCACGGCGCCGCCTCCTTCTCGTCGTCGTCCGTCCTCGTCCTCGTCTGTCGCCCTCCTCAGCCCCCCCTTCCCCGCCTCCCTCCTCGTCAGTCTCCGCCCCTCCTCCTCCTCCTCCTCCTCCTCCTCCTCCTCCTCCTCCTCCTCCTCCTCCTCCTCCGCGCGCTACCTCCTCCGCGCGCTACCTCCTCCTCCGCCCCCCTCCGACCCCCTTCCCCGCCATTCTGTCCCGCATGGGGCATGGTCTGCTCCCCTGCTACGCGGAGGTCTTGCAGCAGCGAT
The DNA here is from genome assembly GCA_963575745.1 of Prorocentrum cordatum. Taxonomy (NCBI): domain Eukaryota; class Dinophyceae; order Prorocentrales; family Prorocentraceae; genus Prorocentrum; species Prorocentrum cordatum. The sequence goes on from CAUYUJ010004380.1 coordinate 211,103, forward strand.
CTCTGAGTCGGACTCCTCGCGTCTGCGTCTGCAAGTTGCTCTATCTCGCCCATGCTGGGCCAGTCAGTGTCTGAGCTGTCTTGCAGCTCGACTTGTGCTGGAGGCTGCTGCTTGAACGCGGATACCCGACCTTCCTGGGAAGGTGGACCGTTGGGCGGTAATTCCAGCTCCATAAGCAAAACATTGGTTGCTTGTGGCCGCGGTGCCCTCGTTGTTCACTCCGCCCCCCGCAGCGGGCCCGCAGCGCGCCGCAGGGGACGAACTAGCTTTCGCAAGCGGTGCCTGCGGCTTCCAACCCCACGCAGGGGCCCGTGCCGAGAGGGGTCTTGCCAAAAATAACTCGGGCGTTCCTTGGCCTAGTTGTCTGTGGTTGTTGAAAGGTAAGGGCTGCTGGTACCTGAAAGTGGCCCCGAGCAGGAGTGACCGTGTTCCTGAACACGGCCACCTTTCGGTAGCAAATCATGGGAGCGTGGCATACCCTCTTAATTCCGTCTTTAGCGTCAGCGTCGATTAGCGTCGAAGCGTCGATGAGATAGCGCCGATCTAGCGTCGGCTAGCGTCGGTTTAGCGTCGACCAGCGTCGATTTAGCGTCGATCGCGAGAGCCGACAAGCTGGCATGGGAGGCTCCCATGGGTTGCCACCGAACGGTCACCTGACCAGATTTCTGGGAAGGCGTACCGCTGGGTTGCGGTCTCTCTTGAGCTGGACCCTCGTGGGTGGTGGCTCGCTTGTGTCTTTTTGTCCGCTCTCGGAACCCATACCTTTCCCCAAGATCGGGGCATGTTTGGTTTCGTGGAGCCTTGTGTACAGTTTGGGCGTGCTGCAGTCTGTTGGAGCACTCGATTCCCAGCTAATCTCCCGCGGGAACGCGGGATGGGAATATCTGCCGTTTCTTGCACTCGCTTGCTCTGTTCTTTCTGCGCATGAGGCCTCACGGGGTTGCCTTGATGCCTGATTGTGACCCCTGGCAGCCTCTTCTCTCGGGCTGGTGGCAGGTGGACTGCCTGCGGCGTGCCTCAGGCTTCTGACCCATGCCGAGCTCAGTGGCGAGGAGTCTTGCCGCCGGTCCGTGCTCAGTGTTCGTTGCTCCTTGAAGCCAGCGTTCAGCCTCACGATCCGCAGCCCTGTCCGTGCGCTACAGGTTTTCAGTCGGGATCTTCGCTGTGCGTTCTTGCAGTTGCACCGCTCAATGATTTACCCAGGCGGCTCTTATTAGCCATGTCTCTCGGCTCGGGGCAATAGGCAGCGATCAAGATACAGCGTTGCCGCCGCTCACTCTGTTGCTGTAGCTCACTTTTTAGAAGCCCCACCTCCCGCCACCTTCCTCCTCCGCCTCCTCTTTCCTATTCTCTTCTTCTCCACTCCTCATCCCCCTCCTTCTCTCCTTCCTCGGCACCATCGTTTGTCATCCTCCTTCCCATGCTGACATACGAGCCAGCACTCTTTGTCGAGGTAGTCTGGTGTAGTCTGGTAGGATCTGGTTTCACCTTCGGCGCCATCACGGGCGGGAAGGAGTCGAGATACGCAGGAGGCATTTGAACACCGCTGTGTTTGGCCAAGACGATCTTGGATTCTGGCAATGTGTGCACCGCTTCCTAACCAAGGCCATAAAGAATTGCACACCATTCTCGAGGAATACCGAGGCCCCCCAGTTGTCACAAGCGAGACGATGGTATTGCGCCAAGTCGTTGCATTTCAGCATTGAGAAACATACCTCTTATACACATGACATGTGGTGTATACCCATGTAGACACTCCATACATACTTGCGTGTGCACGGATGTGTATGTCTATATCCAGATGGACATCCGCGAGAGGCGGCCGTCAAACTCATTTCGAAGAGGGTCGCAGTGGCAAGATGACCTTGGCTAGGCACGGTGGTGAGTACAAGGGGCGAGGAGGGGGAGGGAGGAGGACTGTTTGAGGACGTCCTGGGGCGTTCTGGCGATCTCCGGTGGGAGTGGGAGGGGACAAGGTGACGGGCAGGGGCGGAAGGGTTGGTGGACGGGCAGAGTGGCGGAAGGGATTTGAAGGGGCGGAGGAGGGGGGATGGGTTGGCGATGTGAAAGAGGAACGGAGGCAAGAGCCTCCCGTATCCTTGCTCCCTCTTGCCTCTTTCCTGGTTCTTCATCTGTGCTCCTTCGTTCGTCCCCCTTTCCCTACCTCCTCCCTCGATGAGGATATCGCTTTTTTGTGTAATCCCTGGCGAGAAAGGGCGTGACCGGGGGGGACGGGGCCAGGGGGCCGGTCACGTCACGATTCGCGCCGGCGCCGTTTGGGAATGCTTTCTCAGTAATGGCACCTGCGCGAGTCGTAACGCGGGGCCGGTCACGGGCGTTGTATCGCGAATCGGGCAGGGAACGGGCCCGAGGGGAAGGGGAGGGGCACGTTTTGTTGCTTGTGCAGGCTTGGCACCCACAGTCCTCGAGCGTTTTAGCCACCGTTGTGGACAGCGTTGTCGTCTACCCACAACTTGCCCGACCTCGGTCACCGCATCGAATACATCGAGCAGAAGGAATGATGTTGGAGGAGAAGGAGGGCGGAGAGGGGGCGGGAAGAGGAATAAGAGCAGGAGGAAGGAGGAGGAGGAGGTGCAAGAGGAGGTTGAGCGGATGATTCCAGAAGGTGCCAGGCACTTTATCTTTGGGAGTTCCAGGGGGGTTGCGGGTCTTGAGGAGGCACCCAGGGGTGGGGCTACTCCCATCCTTGATGCAACCTATTCGTCGCCGCATACACGTCAGTGGCGTGGCCCGCGCCGCTGGGCAGGAACTCGGAGAAGGCCCAGCCGACGTCAAAGCGCGTGGACAAGGAGACGTTTTTGTTTTCGCTTGGGCCTCTCCTCCTCTCCTGCTATCTCCTCGTCGTCCTCATCCCTCATCCGGAGTTGCAAGCCCAACTCGCCGGCTTCGCGCTGGAGGAGGGAAAGGAAGAACCTCAGAAGAGCCCGAGCCAAGCTCGTTGATATGCGAGTGTGTCTGATGTTGTGCACTACGCGTTTGAATTACTTAAGTTGGTAGGGCGAGAGGCTCACTGGCAATTTGGTCGCCTCGGCCCCCACGAAGCCTGAAATCCCTCTTAACACTCGCGGCAGGCTCCACCAATAGACCGTCCGACCTGCACATCCCAGAAGTCTACAGTGAGATCGGCCAACGCTGAGTGAGCGCTCCAGGCATGGCGAAAGATGAGAAGGAGGCTGGTCCAATCTGTGTAGGCCCTTGTCTGGACTATTTGCGCAGGCATGCGACGGCTGGACTGGCTGGCTGGCTGGCTGGGAAGACGTATGTTGCGAGGGATGGCGGTCGCAACGCGCAGGAGGAGGTCCTGCTGCAATCAGAAAATAGTCTGGAGACGATGTTTCGACTTGTCTGGACTTTTGGAATTTGTTTGCTATTTTTAATTTTTCTTCCAAAATCGGCCTGTAGGGGGACATGCCCGGCCTAAAGGTAGTCTCAGACTGGAAGCTATTATATAAGGAAGTCGATATGATTGCGCAGGCTTGCATTTTACTTGAATTTTGCAGGGGGTCGGCCCAGGTTTGGCTGGAACGGCTGCATGTGACCACATATCCTGTCAAAGCTAAGCGCCACCATACGCGGGAGAAGTGGGTCTGCCAGCAAGGGGCCGTGCAACTTGCGTATGGTAGAGTTCCCCCGAAGCAGGACCTGAAAGAAATGCGAGAACGTTTCTTGCGCGCGTGCCCCTTCGAACGTGTGAAAGTGTGACCTCCTGGGACACGCTGAATATGTGAGGCTCGACGGGAGGTCCCACGGTGACCACAAGAACGCCTTTTTGCAGCAGGTGCGCCCGAAGGATGTACGCGGGCTCCTTCTTTTCTTGGGCGGGGGCCGTCTCGATTGCCCGCGAGAGCGCACTGAGAACCCGAGGCTACAACGAAGC
>CAUYUJ010004380.1:220000-242500 GCA_963575745.1 Prorocentrum cordatum
TGTGTGTGCGTTTAGAGTGCGCGCGCGTGTGTGTGTGTGTGTCGCTTGTGTGAGTTCGGTTGGGCAAGATATTGATGCCTCATGCGTTCGAAGCGACGATGTTTCAATCTACTACTTAACTTGACAATTACGGTGGGGGCGTTCGATAAAGAATGTGTCCATGTGGCTCCAGACCCTGGAGGATTCCTTATCTCATCTCATGAGGGCGTCGGTTATGTTCATGGCTCCGCGGTTGGAGGTTCACCGGCTTCCAGGCTCTAGATGCTTCCCAATGGTCCTTTATCCAGTACCCTCAACGTATATTGCTTACGCAGATAAGGGGGTTGTCTTGCTTTCGACTCTTCCCACACAAATCTCTCGGAATCTTGACCCCCCTTCAACCATGCAGACGATATTGACATGTCCATATTAGTGTCGTGGTATTTGTCCTAAAACGGTATTTCCACCTTGCCGTTGGATATCTTGGTTGATCGAGATCATTTGTTGGTGTAAGCGTGATGATTTCTTGGGTGCGACGTATCATCACAGAAGGGTGGTCGTGGGGCTGTTCGCAGCGCCAGGCTACGGTCAGGACCAGACCTAGACGAGAGCATGCCGTGCAGTGAACGGCGCGGACCGACGTTGCCATTGCCTTAGCGGCCCCGAAGAAGCAGATATAATAGAGATCCCGAGATTATCCACTTCTTGACCTACCAGGTGTACAGATACATGAACCGCGGCCTGTTCGAGCGCGACAAGACAGCTGGGGCAATCAAAAGACGATGGAGGAAGGGAGGCTCGAGAAGCCTGTGAACAGAGAGTTTGAGTAGATCCTCGCCCTCAGCTTCACGCCACAGGGAAGCCATATACATATATATACATATATAAATACAGATGTGTGTACATATATATATATATATACACGAACGGTTACATTGATTGCCCCCAAATCACCCCGTTCCCGCCCAGGGACGTCCAAAACCATTGAACAGTGAGCCACTTTCTGTCCCAATGCAAGCCAGGTCCCGCGTGGAGCAGCATGTGTTCCCCCACTTTCCAAGTCCCGCCCCCGGGATTCCCGATACCTTTGAGCAGCGAGCGAACAATGACCCCAACACCCATTCCGCCCCTGTCCCGATACCTCACGAGTGCCGCCCCGAGGGTTGATGAGTCCGCTTGACCAGTTAGTTGAGAACGTGATCGTGGCCATGTGAGCGGGAAGCCTTGCCGGGGAGCCGGGTGCGCACGAGTTGGCCTGCTTCGGCAAGAGTTGCATACCCGTGTAGCCGCACGTTTTTTTGGCGTACGGCCGTCGTGCCGCTGGGTACGTCGACCCCGAGCACAATTACACAACGTAGACTTCCTTTTCGACTTGGTTGTTTCGTTCTTATTTGTGGTAGCGGTCGTGGGGTCACGGCAACGCTTGGGCGGAGTGGGGCACGCGGGGGCGGGGCGCGTTGCGATCGCCCTAGTTTGCGCGCGAGCTCACCCCGAACCCAGCCCGAAGGCCCCGATTGGCCCTCTATTTCCAGTGCAGGGTCGGGGAACATTGGAAAAAAGAACACATGAAGCCCTGAGTTCGGGTCTTCGGGTTGGGTTGGTAGGTAGTCGCGAGCACCATCACGTGGGGTGGTGCTCCAGGCCCTCCCCTCCGCACGGTCGTCATTGCCAGGGAGCCCTGGGGCTGGGTAACGACCGCTTTGCGCCAGAGGCTCAAACAATTATCTTTGATGGGCCGATTTTCCACCACCAGCACCATAAGTAGGAGAGTGAGGAGGAGGAGGAGAAGAAGGAGGAGCTCCCCACTCTCCCTATGGTGGAGGAGGAGGAGGAGGAGCTCCACCGTCCTGCCCATGGTGGTGGTGGTGGAAAACTGGTCCACCAATCTTTTGCTGTCAGGATGATGTTCAAGATCATTGTCACCATGAAGATATCCGTCGTCGCGAACCAGATCACAGGCTCTGACGTATCGGTCTTCCTCAAGGCGGCCCGCTCGCAGACGTGCCGCGTGGCCACGCACTCCCGTGCTGGCATGCCAGAGCTCCGTCCTGCTCCTCGTCGGATCCCGTCCGCTGTCAGTGCCGCATGAGCACGAGCCGGAGGGAAGAGCAGCCTGACCAGTCGGCAGGAGCAGCGAGGAGGATGAGTGCCAGGAGGGGCCGGAGGAGTAGAAGAAGAAAAATAACATAACAGAATTTCTTGGCGCGCCGCGCGGATTTCTTGGATCCGCGGGGGGCCCCCTGGCGGCGCTTCCAGCGGCGCCCCTGCATGGCGCGCTCCGCGCGCCAGGGAGGGGATTCCAGCGCAGATTCAAGAGATCCGCGCGGAGCGCCAAAAACAAATGTTTTTGGCGAAGTTCCCCAGTCAGAGCTTGCCTCTGTAGGGGTCCTAGCGGATCCATATGGTTAGGTGAGGGATTGGCGCCGATTTCGGCGGCACGCCCTGGTGCCCAGGTGCCCTGGTGCCTAGGTGCCCGGATGCCCAGGTGCCCGGGTGTCTGGGTGCCCAGATGCCTGGGTGCCCGGGTGCCCGGGTGCATGGGTGCTTGGGTGCCCCGATGCCTGGGTGCCCGGGTGCCCGGGTGCCCAGGTGCTCTTGCGCCTTATAGCCCTACAGCCTTATATTAGCTTTATAGCTTTATAACCGTATAGCCTTATAGCCCTGTAGCCCTATAGCCCTATAGCCAATAGCTCTAATAGCCCTACAGCCCTGTAGCCCAATAGCCCGATTGCCCTATTGCCCTATAGCCCCATAGCCTTATAGCCCTATAGCCCTATAGCCCCGTAGCCCTATAGCCCTAGAAATATGTTGATTGGGGCTTTTCTCCGGTATCATTTCTTCTTCTATAGAAGACAGGGGGACCAGGCACGAGTGGAAGGGAACCAGGAACCGGCATCGCCGCAGGTTTGCAAGGTTTGGGCGCAGGAGCAAGAGTTTTTGGGCACAGCGGGTGGTAAGCTACGGGCGGGCTGGGCGGAGGGAGGACGCGGCGGCGGGCTTCCCGAGGAGGAAAGGGGAGGTTCCCCGAGGGACCCCGCGGAGGGTCCTTGCAGGCCTCCGGGGGCTTGGACATGCCAGGAACGTCCAGGAACATGGGTCTTCGGACCCTTGGGAGGAGCAGGATCAGTCATTGGACGTGGGAGTCAGAGCAGGAGAAGGGGGAGTGGAAGCTGAGCCATCCCCCTAACAACAACACCAATGACAACACCAATAACAACAACAACAACAACAACAACAACAACAACAACAACAACAACAACAACAATCATTTTACCCGAACGCGTGGTGTTCTCCCCAGTGCCAGGGTTTTCATACGACACCAGGCAATACCCCCACTTCGTGGGGGGGCATTACAAGCTCTACCAAATATCCAAACGACTCTTCGCGACCACCCAAACCCAGCTTCCCGCCCTATGACGTTGGGACACTTCACTTCGTGGCGTGCGGACGACCGTGGCTACTATTCAGGGCCCCGCGGCCGACGACGACGGCGTGCGCGCGCGAAGAAAAAACGAATGTGTCCCGCATGGTATTATTTGACAGGGATGATGGCCCTGGCAGGTGCGCAACCGTTGTCGCAGAAGTTCGAAAAAGTTGCTCGCAAAAGCCCGTTTGACAGAAATGTTTAAAAAGTGTTGGGTTTCCTACGAATCCGCAAGAGCGCGCGGGATGAGATTTTGACATTTTTTGTTGAAAAACCATTGGTTTTTTGATGTTTTTATGTTAAAATCGTTCCGAACACTAAGCTTTTGGAAGGATTTCGTCTTGCGCGCGCGAATGTCCACTTTACCTTATTTTTTGCAAGGGATTCTTGAAATTTGATTATATTAGAACAAGAAATGTCATTTTATAGTGTTTTTTGCAAGGGAAAACGGATTACAACAAAACAACCGGATCTTGATCACCTCGAATTACCTGAGGCTTCCTCACGAAAATGATGAAAACGTGGCTGCGGCCTAGGCGCGGCGGGGGGGGCGCGCACCAGGGGGCCCAACAATAATTATTCTTTAGAATTAATAATGTTCAACAACAACAACAACAACAACAACAACAGCAGCAACAACAACAACAACAGCAGCAGCAGCAACAGCAGCAGCAACAGCAACAGCAACAACCACAACAACAGCAACAATAATGTTACCCTCATGCGCGATGCTTCCACACGCAGGATGCGACCATCATGATAACCATCCCCATTGTTGGATATTACTGTTCTATCGCGGGGGTCCGTTATTCCCTCCCAGATCTCCCGCCCAGTGAGGTCTTGCAAACACCTCCTCCGAGGAGTTTCAACATATCCCGCCTCGAAAACACATACCCGCGCCCTGCTGCGCAAATGCGAGACCGCCATTAAAGCGCCAGCCAGGGGTAAAACACAAGGAAGTATCGAGCGACAGGATTGGCTTGGTGGGGAGGGGAGCTGTCGGCGTCGAGGCAAGGACCTGGTCCTGAATAGAAACAGAGGAAGTCTCGAGCAGGGGTGCTGTTGTTGCTGGGAGCGGCGCCACTGCAGAAGAGAGTAGGGCGCTAGTCCAGCGTGAAACAACACGAAGTCTCGAGCGAGAGCCCTTTTGTTGGGACGGCGGTTGTCGGCGGCGAGGAGGAACAGCGCCTTGAGTAAGAAGGGGAGAATTCTCGAGCGGGAGCCGCGGTTTTGTCGGGACGGGGGCTGCCAGTGGCGAGGAACAGCACCGTCTTCAGGAAAAAGGGAGGAAACCTCGAGCGGGAGCGTTGCTCTTGCTGGGGCGGCGCCAATTCAAACGAGAGTTGGGCGCCAGTCCAGCGTAAAACGGGAGGACGTCTCGGGCTGGAGCGCTGGTTTTGTTGGGGCGGCGGTTTTCGGCGGCGAGCAAAAGCGTCGGCTCTGAGTAAAAGAGGAGGAAGCCTCGAGCGGGAGCGTTGTTCTTGCTGGGGGCGGCGCCGATGAGAGAAAGAGTAGCGCGCCAGTCCAAGGTAATTCGGGAAGAAGTCTCGAGCGGTGGCGTTGGTTTTGTTGGGGCGGCGGTTTTCGGTGGCGAGCAAGAGCACCGGCTCTGGGCAAAAAAGGAAAAAGTCAGTTGTCGTTGTCGTTGTCGTTGTCGTTGTCGTTGTTGTGGTTGTTGTTGTTGCTGTTGTTGTTATTGTTGTTGAACATTATTTATTCTAAAGAATAATTATTGTTGGGCCCCCTGGTGCGCGCCCCCCCTGCGCCGCCTAGGCCGCAGCTACATTTTCATCACTTTCGTGAGGAAGCCTCAGAAAAGAGGGTGTGTACAGGATCCGGTTGTTTTGTTGTAATCCGCTTTCCCTTGCAAAAAACAATAGAAAATGACATTTCTTGTTCTAATATAATCAAATTTCAAGAATCCCTTGCAAAAAATAAGGTAAAGTGGACATTCGCGCGCGCAAGACGAAATCCTTCCAAAACCTTAGTGTTCGCAGCGATTTTAACATAAAAACATCAAAAAACCAATGGTTTTTCAACAAAAAAATGTCAAAATCTCATCCCGCGCGCTCTTGCGGATTCGTAGGAAACCCAACACTTTTTAAACATTTCTGTCAAACGGGCTTTTGCGAGCAACTTTTTCGAACTTCTGCGACAACGGTTGCGCACCTGCCAGGGCCATCATCCCTGTCAAATAATACCATGCGGGACACATTCGTTTTTTCTTCGCGCGCGCACGCCGTCGTCGTCGGCCGCGGGGCCCTGAATAGTAGCCACGGTCGTCCGCATGCCACGAAGTGAAGTGTCCGAACGTCATAGGGCGGGAAGCTGGGTGTGGGTGGTGGCGAAGAGTCGTTTGGAAATTTGGTAGAGCTTGAACCGGCCCCCCCACAAAGTGGGGGTATTGCCCGCCTCCTATGAAAACCCTGGCACTGGTGAGAACGGAGTGTCCCCACGTGCTAGTAATTGTTGTTGTTGTTGTTGTTGTTGTTGTTGTTGTTGTTGTTGTTGTTGTTGTTGTTGTTGTTGTTGTTGTTGTTGTAAGTGTTGTTGATTTTGTTATTGCTGCTGGTGTTCTTGCTGTTGCTGTTGCTGTTGTTGTCGTTGTTGTTGTTGTTGTTGTTGTTGTTGTTGTTTGTTGTTGAACATTATTACTTCTAAAGAATAATTATTGTTGGGGCCCCTGGTGCACGACCCCCCCGCCGCGCCTAGGCCGCAGCCTCATTTTCATCATTTTCGTGAGGAAGTCTCAGGCAAAACGGGTTGGTCCGGATCCGGTTGTGTTGTTACGATCGGTTTTCCCTTGCAAAAAATAAGCTAAAGTGGACATTTCTTGTTCTAACATAACCAAACTTCAAGAATCCCTTGCAAAAAATAAGGTAAAGTGGACATTCGCGCGCGCAAGACGAAATCCTTCCAAAACCTTAGTTTTCGTAGCGATTTTAACATAAAAACATCAAAAAACCAATGGTTTTTCAACAAAAAAAAATGTCAAAATTTCATCCCGCGCGCTCTTGCGGATTCGTAGGAAACCCAACACTTTTTAAACATTTCTGTCAAACGGGCTTTTGCGAGCAACTTTTTCGAACTTCTGCAACAACGGTTGCGCACCTGCCAGGGCCATCATCCCTGTCAAATAATACCATGCGGGACACATTCGTTTTTTCTTCGCGCGCGCACGCCGTCGTCGTCGGCCGCGGGGCCCTGAATAGTAGCCACGGTCGTCCGCATGCCACGAAGTGAAGTGTCCGAACGTCATAGGGCGGGAAGCTGGGTGTGGGTGGTGGCGAAGAGTCGTTTGGAAATTTGGTAGAGCTTGAACCGGCCCCCCCACAAAGTGGGGGTATTGCCCCCCTCCTATGAAAACCCTGGCACTGGTGAGAACGGTGTGTCCCCACGTGCTAGTAATTGTTGTTGTTGTGGTTGTTGTTGTTGTTGTTGTTGTTGTTGTTGGGGGGCCGTTTTGGGCGCCCCCAAAACCGTTGAAGCGCGAGCCTCATTTTCAATGAACATGTAATTTGCTGGCGCCCAGGCAAGAGCGCCAGGGCGCCTGGGGGGTCCAACAATAATAATTGTTTAGTAATTCACAGCCAACGACGACGACAAGAACAGCAATATATATGATACGCGAGCAGATAAGAGCGAACCATCTTAACCTGACTGTTGTTGTTCCTGCTGTCACTGATGCTGTTGTTGTTGGCTTCTCTTTTCTACAGAACAAGTGGCATGCGTGCCATGGCTCTGGCACACGTTGGAGGGGGAAGGAAGAGGAGGAGGAGGAGGAGGAAGAGGAGGAGGAAGAGGAGGAGGAGGAGAAGGAGGAGGAGAGGGGAGAGAAGGGACGAGAAATCGGAACAGGGTCGGGGGGCGAAACGGTGGGGGCGGTGCGACGCCGAAATAACACTGTCGGGGCGGAGGGAGTCGGGGTGCACTGGGCGGGCGGGGAGGGGAGAAGGGTCGTGGGGGCGGTGGGGGCCGTTCGACGCCGAAATAAAGTGGTCAGGGCGGAGGGGGGCGGGGTAGAAACGGCACCGGACGGGGGGCGGTGCCTCGCCGAAATAAAGTAGTCGGGCCGAGGGGGTCACGCTGGTGGTGGTGGTTGGTGTGGGTAATTGGGTGGAGGGGCGGGTACGACGCCGAAATAAAGTGATCGGGGCGGAGGGGGGCGGGGTGCAGAGGGCACTGGGCGGCTGGGGAGGGGGGAAGGGTCGGGGGGGCGGGACGGTGGCGGGCGGGACGGTGTGACGCCGAAATAAAGTGGTCGGGGCGGAGGGAGGCGGGGGGGAGGGCACTGGACGGGGGGGGGGTGTCGCGCTGGTGGTGGTGGTGATGGTGGTGGTGGTGGTGGTGGTGGTGGTGGTGGTGGTGGCGGTGGTGGTGGTGGTGGTGATGGTGGCGGTGGTGGTGGTTGGTGCGTAAAGTGGTCGGGGCGGAGGGGGGCGGGGTGGACAGGGCACTGGACGGGGGGCGGTGTCACGCTGGTGGTGGTGGTGGTGGTGGTGGTGGTTGGAGTTTAAAGTGGTCGGGGCGGAGGGGGGCTGTGTGGAGAAAGCACTGGACGGGGGGCGGTGTCACGCTGGTCGTGGCGGTGGTGGTCCGGGTGGGTGGGTGGGTGGAGGGGCGGGGGGGCCGGGGCAGTGGGGGCGGTGCGACGCCGAAATAAAGTAGTCGGAGGCTCTAGACACCCTGTGCAAGAGAACGTAGCACCCCGCATATGCGGATAAGAGTGGGGGGGCGGTGGAGACGTCGGCAGTTTGCGAGACTCTGGAGAAGCCCGCTGCAGGCGCCAAAGTTTCACAAATCACATACCGAGCCCGCCGCAGGCGCCGATTTTCTCGTTAAACCAATGTGGGTGGGTCGCAAATGGGTCGCAAATGGGTCGCGAATGGGTCGCGGGTGGGTCGCGGGTGGGTCGCTGGGTGGGTCGCGGGTGGGTCGCGGGGTGGGTCGTGGGGTGGGTCGCGGGGTGGGTCGCGGGGTGGGTCGCGGGGTGGGTCGCGGGGTGGGTCGCGGGGTGGGTCGCGGGTGGGTCGCGGGTGGGTCGCGGGGTGGGTCGCGGGGTGGATCGCGGGTGGGTCGCGGGTGGGTCGCGGGGTGGGTTGCGGGTGGGCCGCGGGTGGGACGACGACAAACAACAACAACGCAACAACGCAACAAACAGAATCCTCACCACGGATTCCCACTTCAGCCACGCACCCAGGGACAATGAATGACCGTTCGGCCCCCTCATTCTGATAATTATTGTTGGTCTCCCCTCTCGGGTAGTCATTGTTGTCAAGGAAGATATATTCATTGGTTTTAATTGGAAATGCTTCTCCCGGGGCTCGCACCCTACACCTGAAACAGAAAATTATATGTTACCAAGCTGGGCCCCTGGCCCCCAGTTTACAATTACACCGGTCCACGCCTGATACTTCCTCGCCATGTATTCCCAAATCGCGCTCTCGCGCGGGACTTCCTTACAATGTGTACAGGAATCGCGCTCTCGCGTGGGACTTCCTCGCCATTTACTCCGGCGCCGCTCCCTCGACAGGCAGGGATCCCACTCTCGCTTCGGATGTTCTTGTTATGTATTTAGGAAACGCGCTATCGCTCGAGACTTCCTTGCGATTCGTGCAAGACGAACGCTTCAGCAACCCGCCTGCTCGACCCGGCCGCCTGGGCCCGCCTTCCCGACCCGCCCGTTAGGGTCTACCCGCCCGTTTTGCCCGTTTGGTTCTGGCACGTGCTTTCTGTTCCTAGCCCTCCTCCTGCTATTCTCTCCCGTGCTCCATCCTCCTCCCACCCCCTTGTCCCTTCCTTCCATTCGTCCTCTCTTCCCCTGCTTTAGGGGCTGCACGCGATTCCCAAGTCAATCGTGCGGAAGTCCAGAGCGAGAGCGTGCTTCCTGAGTGTCGAGGGCGGGGCGTCTGAATAAATGGCGAGGAAGTCCCACGCGAGAGCGCGATTCCTGCTTACATTGTGAGGAGGTCCCGCGCGAGAGCGCGATTTGGGAATACATTGTGAGGAAGTACGTAGCACCCCGCAGATGGGCCTCCACCAATTTGATTGAATCCCGAGAAAGTCTCGAGCGAGAGCGCCGGTCCTGAGTTTGGGGGCCTTCCTGGCCAGAGGCTCTCGGTATTAATCGTGAGGAAGTATCGAGCAGGAACCCTGGTCGTCGTGGCTGCGCCTCCGCCAACTTAGTTGAATTGCGAGGAAGTCTCGAGCGAGAACGCCGTTCCTGAGTTCGGGAGCCTTCTGGCCAGGGTGTTTCAGGGTAAATTGTGAGGAAGTTCGGACGGGAGCCGTTGTCGTTGTAGCTGGGCCTCCAAGGGCATACGTTTACATTCAAACCCGCGCTCGAGCGGGAGCCTCGTTTTCAGAGGAATTGCAGCCGTCGTCGAGGCGAGAGCTCGCGGAACCGTTGCCAGAGATTAACCATAATTGTTCTTTAGGAACGAAGATCCATCAACAACAGCAACAGCAACAACAACAGCAGCATCAGCAGCAACAACAACACCGGCAGCACCAACACCACCAGCACCACCAACAAAATCACCACCACCACCACCAACAACAACAACAGCAGCTGCAACAAGGACCTCACCCAGTCCGGTTTCTGCGGTCTGGCGCGCAGGGGTGCTCGCGTCCGCCTCCGGGAGTCCTGGCAGCAGGAGTAGGAAGAGGAGCATCAGGGAATGTGAGCATCACATGTCCTCCTCCTTCTCCTCCTCCTCCTCTGCATCTTCCGCCCTCATCTTTTCTCCTCGCCCTTCCTCCGTTTTCCTCTTCCCCCTCGTCCATTGCCTTCTCCCCTCCCATCTCCCCAGGTACCCGACGCCGTTTCTTTTTCAGTGACGTGGCCCCCCCGAACTTCGACCCCATCTCGGGGCCTGGTGTCGCCTTGCGGGCAGTTTCTGTTCCTTGACCCAGGGGGCCGAAGAAGCCCTCCAGAGGCTGAGGATTTTTGGGGAAACACCGCCGTGGCTCTTTCGTGACACCAGAGGACCAGGACCTCGACCAGAGGCGCTTTCGTCAAAGCCCGCCCCCAGAGCTGTCATGGAGCGCGTTGCAGCCGTCATTTCCGGAAGGATCCCGCCGCTGCGACGAGGAGGCCCCAAACAGGGGGAGAACAGTTACACGCCGGTCGTTGAACGTAGTCTATTTCAAGCGCTTTACTACTTCAAGGATCGACACGCTTTTGCTGTGTTTTGTTTTTCCCTGGGAGGGCCTGGACCCAATCTATTATATCCGCCTTCCTGCTTCATGTTTCTACCTACTTCTTCCGGCCGACGTGTATCCTGGCGAAGGACCCAACCATATCCAGTTGTGGGTACCGCTGGTGTGAGAACCGCCATCGATGGAGCTCCCGACGGGGCCGCGAAATGCGTGAAGCGAACGCCGAAATTGGTTGCGGCCGCCATGCGGGCGCCATGGCGCGCGGAGGTCAGCCGGAACGGGGTGTGCAAAAATTGGGGGGTGGCGGCATGCGGGCACAGCCACTGGGGCCTTAGGTATAGCACCTTATGGAGCCACGCAACGTGTGAGGGGTGTGCCCAAATGAAGGCGGGGTGGCATTCGGGCGCAGCCGCTAGGGACTTCGGTGGGGCCACGAAACGTCTGAGGGGTGTACCAAAATGATGGGGATGGCGGCATGCGGGCGCAGCCATTGGGGCCTTAGGTAGAGCTCCCTATGGGGCCACGAAGCGTCTGCGGGGTGTACCAAAATGAGGGGGGTGGCGGCATGCGGGCGCAGCCATTGGGGCCGTAGGTGGAGCTCCCTATGGGGCCACGAAACGTGTGTGAGGGTTGTGCCAAAATGAGGGGGTGGCGGCATGCGGGCGCAGCCACTAGAGCCCTAGCTGTAGCACCCTATGGTGCCACGAAACGTGTGAGGGGTGTGCTGAAATGAGGAGGGGGCGGCATGCGGGCGAAGCCACTAGGGCCTTAGATGGAGCCCCCTGTGGGGCCACGAATCGCGTGAGTGGTGTGCCAAAGTGGAGGAGGGGGGACGGGAGGAGGGAGAAGCGGGAGGAGGAGGAGGAGGAGGAGGAGGAGGAGGAGGAGGAGGAGGAGGAGGAGAAGGAGAGGAGAGGAGAGGAGAGGAGAGGAGAGGAGAGGAGAGGAGAGGAGAGGAGAGGAGAGAAGAGTGGACGCTGGGACCGCCTCTTCGAAACGAGGACCCAGCACCACAGGATGGTTGGGAGCAACAAGGTCTCCGCACACGGCACTGCATACGAACCGCCACGGTGCCCGGCCAGTGCCCTCCTGGGACCCCTGCCATGGCTGGTGCACAGAGACCCTCCGGGCCTCGGCAAGTGGGGCGCATCTTCGTCACGCCAGGGCCCACGGCTGGCCCTGGCTGAGCACGATGGCGGTGTAGAGCGGCCTTCTGCGTGCCCAGACTTCCTCGCGCTGGTTAACAAAAAATAGCTGCAGGAGGTTTTTGTCGCTATTCTCGGCCTCCGGGGGCCCTTCCCGGGCCTCGGGGCCGTCAGAAATCAGCTCAGGACGACAAAGCGGTCCCAGGGAAGGGGTCCAGACCTCTCGGGGTCGACGTTTTGTGAAAACAAAGCACGACGTCGCGGGCCCGGGACGGGGATGGTTCGTTCCAGAGCGTGTCGGAACGCCTTCGGGGCGTTCCAGAGCGCTCCGGAACGGCCGCGGCGCCCGATGGAGCGCTGGGCCTCCGAGATCTCGGATCCAGCCCGCTCCGCCCTCGTTCCGGTTCTGGCGTCGTCGGGATTCGCGTCGCCGCCTCCTCGCCCGGCATGTGCATGTGTCCCCCCTCCCCCCCCTTCCTCCCCCTCTTCCCCCTAGCTCCCCCCCCCCCTCCCTCGCCCCTCTTGTTGTTTCTGTCGCGCTGCACACGTTGCCGCCTGTGGGTGAATATGAGATTGCCCACGCGGCGTTTGGCCGATCCTGCGCGAGATCATTCGTCTGCCCTCCAGGGGACCGCTCCGGCACCGGAGCTGGCATGCAGACCGCCTTGCCTTGCCTTGCCTCCTCCTCACCCGGGGCGGCGAGGGAGAGACCCCGCAGGTCGCGGGAGTTGCGCGCGTGCGGACCGATACTCTCCTTCGGTAGCAGATCATCGGAGCCTCGCGTGCCCCGGCAATTCTTTCTTTAGCGTCGATGGGCGCCGATGTAGCGTCGATTAGTGTCGATTAGCGTCGATTTGGCGTCGATGAGCGTCGATTTGGCGTCGATTTCGCGTCGATCCGCAAGAGCCAGCAAGATGGTATGGGAGGCTCTCAGGTGTTGCCACCGAAGTATCCTCGTCCGGCACGCTCTCGGCCCCCCCGATGCGAGGCCGGGTCCGCCCTGGACGTGAACGTCGAGAAGCCCAACCCGTTCCGAGGGGGAGGCGGGTGGCGCCCAGAGCTTTCGCTCGCGACGGCAGGTGCTTGCCGATTTCTGGCCTCAGGGAGCCCTCACCGGGCTGTGGGACCGTAACAAGATGTCTCAGAATTAGATCGGGCGCGATCCTCGTGAGAGGCGTGCCGACATGGGCGTCGACATTTATGCACGTAAACTCACGCGCGCGCAGACTCATCCACAATCAGACTCACTCGCTCTCAGTCTTTCGCACACAGACCCGTCGTCTTCGCTCGCGTTGTGTGCCCCGCCACGCATGTCGGCACGCCCCTCACATGGTTCGTGGCCCCATAGGGAGCGCGGGCGAAGATGGTATTCATAATTGCGGTATTCACAACTGCATATGGTTTTGTCCTTCGCCAGGCTATTTCCCTACATGTTTCGTGGGGTTATGGTTCTCATCCCTGCCGCGTCGCACCCGCGACGCTCACTCACCTCCCCTCCTCCTCCTTCTCCTTTTCACACAGCGCAGCACAGCTCAGCGCAACTCTGTTCAGCACAGCACAGCACAGCACGACGGTCGTCCAGGGCACAGCAGGCGTGGGGTTTTGTCGGCACCATAGGGAGTGCGCAGGGGTTGGTCCCTGAGGACGGCGTCTATGCGGGCCATGGCGCAGAGCATAGCAAGCATGGTATTTTCTCGAACCCATAGGGGGTGCGCATGGGGTGGTCCCCGAGCACGGCGTCTATGCGGGCCATGGCGCAGGGCATAGCAGGCGTGGCAGTTTCTCGGCACCATAGGGGGTGCGCAGGGGGTGGTCCCCGAGCGCGGCGTCTATGCGGGCCATGGTGCAAGGAATAGCAAGCGTGGCTCCTTCTCGACACCATCGGCTGTGCGCAGGGGGTGGTCCCCGAGCGCGGTGTCTATGCGGGCCATGGCGCAGAGCATAGCAAGCGTGGCAGTTTCTCGACGCCAGAGGGGGTGCGCAGGGAGTGGTCCCCGAGCGCGGCGTTCATGCGGGTTTCTTGGCGCAGGGCATAGCAGGTGTGGCAGTCTCCCGACACCATAGGGGGTGCGCAGGGGGTGGTCCCTGACGGCGGCGTCTATGCAGGCCATGGTGCAGGGAATAGCAGGCGTGGCACTTTCTCGACACCATAGGGGGTGCGCAGGGGGTGGTCTCCGAGAGCGGCGTCTATGCGGACCATGGCGCAGAGCATAGCAAGCGTGGCACTTTCTCGACGCCATAGGGAGTGCGCAGGGGGTGGTCCCTGAGCGCGGCCGCTATCCGTGCCGGTCGTCCAAGGCATAGCAGGAGTGGCACGTTCCCGACACCATACGGGGTGCGAAGGGGGTGGTGCCTGAGCGCGGTCGCTATCCGTGCCGGTCGTCCAGGGCGCTGCTGTCCGTGACGGTCGACACCGCAGGGGGTGCGCACGGGGTGATCCTTGAGCGCGGCCTCTATCCGTGACGGTGGTGCTCAGGGCACATCGGTACGCAAGTTTGCTATCCGTGCCGGTCGTGCTCAGGGCACAGGGGAACGCTGTCGGAGCAGGCGTGGCATATTCTCATAACCTTAGGGGGTCCGCAAGTGTTGGTCTCTGAGCGCAGCCGCTATCCGAGCCGGTCGTCCAGGGCGCAACAAGCGTGGCATTTTCTCGACACCATAAGGGGTGCGCAGGGAAAGGCCACCAACACCATTCTCACATGCTTCTTTTCAGCTATTCTCACTCCAGCCATGAATAGAAGTATGTGGGGTTCCTCGGTGGCGTATTTGTTGTTTTCTGGTTGTCCTTAGGTTTTGTTGGCGTGGGTTCAGCTCGCAACACAAAGCATAGTTCGTTAGGGATTTGTCAGCTCGGAACCAGGCATAACATTGTGTCTTTGATCGCTTTTCGATTCAAAACAGAAGCAACGGAAAACATAACAACAATTAGCCTGGCGAAGGACCAAATCATATACAGTTGTGAGCACCGTCGTTGTATGCACCGCATTCGGAGGAGCTCCCTATAGGGCCACGAAACGTGTGAGGGGTGTGCCAAAATTTGTTTGGTGGGCGCATGCGAAAGCAGCCACTTGGGCCGTCAGTGGAATTCCCTACGGGGCCACGAAACGTGTGAGAGGTGTGCCGAAATAGGTGCGGTGGACACATGCGAATGCAGCCACTGTGGCCGTGCCGAAATGGGTGCGGTGGGCGCATGCGAACGCAGCTGCTGGCGCCTTCGGAGCTCCCTATGGGGCCACGAAACGCGTGAGGGGTGTGCCGAGACGTTCGTGGGTGACGCATGCGGGCGGTGGCATTGGGGCCTTCGGTGGAGCTCCTTCCCATGGGGCCACGGAACGTGTGAGGGGTCACGCATGCGGGCGGTGGCACTAGGGCCTTCGGTGGAGCTCCTTATGGGGCCACGGAACGTGTGAGGGGTGTGACGGAATTGGTGTGGGTGACGCATGCGGGCGGTGGCACTGGGGCCTTCGGTTGAGCTCCCTATGGGGCCACGAAACGTGTGAGGGGTGTGACGACATGGGTGTGGGTGACGCATGCGGGCGGAGGCAATGGGGCCTTCGTTGGAGCTCCCTATTGGGCCACGAAGCGTGTGAGGGGTTTGCCGGAATGGGTGTGGGTAGCGCATGCGGACGGTGTCACTGGGGCCTTCGGTGGAGCTCCCTATGGGGCCACGGAACGTGCGAGAGGTGTGACGGAATTGGTGTGGGTGACGCATGCGGGTGGTGGCAGTGGCGCTTTCGGTGGAGCTCCCAATGGGGCCACGAAACGCGTGAGAAGTGTGCCCGAACCGGCGTGGGTGACACATGCGGGTGGTGGCAGTGGCGCCTTCGTTGGAGCTCCCTATGGGGCCACGAGACGTGTGAGGGGTTCGCCGGAATGGGTGTGGGTAGCGCATGCGGGCGGTGTCACTGGGGCCTTCGGTGGAGCTCCCTATGGGGCCACGGAACGTGCGAGAGGTGTGACGGAATTGGTGTGGGTGACGCATGCGGGTGGTGGCAGTGGCGCTTTCGGTGGAGCTCCCAATGGGGCCACGAAACGCGTGAGAAGTGTGCCCGAACCGGCGTGGGTGACACATGGCGCGTTGGGTGTGGGTAGCGCGCATGGAGCTCCCTATGGGGCCACGGGACGCATGCGTGGCAGTGGGGCATTCGGTGGAGCTCCCTATGGGGCCACGAAGCGGGTGAGGGGTGTGACGAAATAGGTGTGGGTGACGCATGCGGGCGGTGGCAATGGGGTATTCGGTGGAGCTCCCTATGGGGCCACGAAGCGGGTGAGGGGTGTGACGGAATTGGTGTGGGTGACGCACGCTGGCGCTGGCAGTGGGGCCTTCTGTGGAGCTCCCTATGGGGCCAAGAAACTTGTACTGGGTGGGTGAAACGCAAGGAGGAAGGAGGATGGGGAGGAGGGTGGGGAGGAGGAGGGAGGAGGGGGAGGGAGGAGGAAGGAAAGAAACGCAAGGAAGGAGGAGACGCGGGGCGCTTTCTTCAAAGCGAGGACCCAAAACCACAGGATGGTTGGGGAAACGAACTAACCCTGGAGGAGCCTCCCCGAAAACCTCCTCAGTAATTGTTTGTTAGTTGTTGTCCGGTTTCCCTTTTGTTTTGTTGTTTTCAGCTCGGAACAAAAAAACACCTAGTGCTTGGTTTGGCCTTTCAGCTCTGAGCCCCCCAAAAAGGAAAACCAAACAACCACAAAAACAAGCCCTGGAGGAGTCTCCCCCGAAACCTCCCCAAGGATGTTTGTTTTGTTGTTTTGGTTGTCATTCGATTCTTCTTGTTTTTCAGTTAGGAACCAAGAGAACATGTGTTCCTTATTGGGGGTCTTCAGCTCGGAGCCAATTACACACTGCTTCTTGTTGGCTCTTCAGTTCAAAGCCAGGCAAACTTAAAAAAACACCAGACCAACCAAACAACAACCCTGGAGGAGCCCCCCCAACACCTCACCAGGGATGTGTTTTTGTTGGTGGTTTGGTTGTCGTTGGTTTGTTTGTTTCGGCTTTGATGTTTGCTGTTCTTCAGCTCGAAACCAACAACAACATTGTTTGTTTTCAGTTCAAAAAAAAACACCTTGAGTTGGTTTAGTCCTTCAGCTCGGAACCAAACGACATTTAAGGAAAACAAGCAAACAACAAAGAAACAAGCCCTGGAGTTGTCTCCCCCAAAACCTATGCAGTTGTGAGTACCGCAATTGTGTATATCTTCTTCGGTGGCGCTCCCTATGGGGCCACGAACCGTATCAGGGGTGCGTGGCGGGGTACACAACACGAACGATGACGATTGGTCGAATTACGAGAGACTGAGCGCGGGTGAATCTGAGCGCGAGTGAGTCTGAGTGTGAATGAGTCCGCGCGCGAGTGAGCATATTTGCATGAATGCGAGCACGGCCACGCTTGGTGTGTGTGTGTGTGTATGTATATATAAGCACATACGAATGTGAATGTTTCACGTATGCCTGACTCGTGACTCTGAGTGCTCGTGACTCTGAGCTGGCCGCCGCAGGAAGCTTCCCCTGGAACCCCGACAGCAGCGCCCGCACGCCGCGACGCACATGTTGGCACGCTCCTCGCGAGGATCGCGCCCGCTTCCTTCCCGTGTTTGTTCTTCCTCTTTGCCCGTGCACGCCAATGTCCAAGGCTGCGGGGGCGGCGCCGCACGGAATCACCGCGACGCGCGCTGGTCGCCCCGGAGAGGTCCCGGCGACGCGCGCGGGTCGTCCGCTGCGCGGAGCAGAGAGAGTTAGCTGGCTGGCTGATAGCGGGCGCAGAGCGCAGCGCGGAATTCCCGCGACG
The DNA here is from genome assembly GCA_963575745.1 of Prorocentrum cordatum. Taxonomy (NCBI): domain Eukaryota; class Dinophyceae; order Prorocentrales; family Prorocentraceae; genus Prorocentrum; species Prorocentrum cordatum. The sequence continues at coordinate 237,495 of CAUYUJ010004380.1, forward strand.
CGCTTTGGTCGCCCCGAGAAGGTCCAAGCGACGCGCGCGGGTCGCCCGCGGCGCGAGGCCACACAGTCAGACCGTCGAGAGACGGCGAGGCTCGGGCGGGCCGCTCCTCGGGTCAAGCCTCGCGGATAAATTCAGTGAAGCTCAGCTCCGTGGCGAGGGCCGCCGCCGCCCTCCAGCACCGTTTCGTGCGCGTGGCAAAGTGCCCCAGTTGCTTCCGCAAGCCCTCCGGCGGCCCTGCCAGAAAGAACTTGATGCGAATTGCGCAATGAGGACCTTCGGAGGAGCTCCCTCTGGGGCCACGAAACGTGTGAGGGGTGTGCCACAATGGGGCGGCGGGCGGCGGCGCCGTGCGAGCTGCGCCACTGGGACCTTAAGGGGAGCTCCCTGTAGGGCCACGAAACGTGTGAGGGGTGTCCCAAAATGGGGCGGCGGCGCCATGCGAGCTGCGCCACTGGGACTTTAGGTGGAGCTACCTATGGGGCCACGAAGCGTGTGAGGGGTGTGCCAGAGTGGGGCGGCGGCGCCATGCGAGCAGCGCCACTGGGACCTTGGGTGAGGCTCCCTATGGGGCCACGAAGCGCGTGAGGGGTGTGCCAGAGTGGGGCGGCGGCGCCATGCGAGCTGCGCCACTGGGGCCTCAGGTGGAGCTCCCGACGGGGGCACGAAGCGTGCGAGGGGTCTGCCAAAATGGGGCGGCGGCGCCATGCGAGCTGCGCCACTGGGCCTTAGGTGGAGCTCCCTACGGGGCCACGAAACGAGTGAGGGATGTGCCGAAATGGGGCGGCGGCGCCATGCAAGCTGCGCTACTGGGACCTTAGTTCGAGTTCCATATAGGGCCACGAAACGCGTGAGGAGTGTGCCACCAATGAGCGGCGGCGCCGTGTGAGCTGCGCTACTGGGACCTCAGGTGAGGCTCCCCATGGGGCCACGAAGCGTGTGAAGGGCGTGCCAAAATGGGGCGGCGGCGCCATGCGAGCTGCGCCACGGGGGATTTAAGTGGAGCTCCCGGTGGGGCCACGAAACGTTTGAGGGGTATGCCAAAGTGGGGCGGCGGCGCCATGCGAGCTGCGCCATTGGGACTTTGGGTGAGGCTCCTTATGGGGCCACGAAGCGTGTGCGGGGTGTGCCAGAGTGGGGCGGCGGCGCCATGCGAGCTGCGCCACTGGGACCTCAGGTGGGGCTCCTTATAGGACCACGAAACGTGAGAGGGGTGTGTGGGGCGGCGGCGCCATACGAGCTGCGCCACTGGGGCCTCAGATGGAGCTCCCATGGCGCCACGAAGCGTGTGAGGGGTGTGCCAAAATGGGGCGGCGGCGCCATGCGAGCTGCGCCGTTGGGCCCTTAGGTGGAGCTCCCTATAGGGCCACGAACCGTGTGATGGCTGCGCCAAAATGAGGCGGGGGCGCCATGCGAACTGTGCCACTGGGACCTCAGGTGGAGCTCCCTGTGGGGCCACGAAACGTGCGAGGGGTGTGCCGAAATGTGGCGGCGGCGCCAAGCGAACTGCGCCATTGGGGCCTTAGGTGGAGCTCCATGGGGCCACGAAGTGTGTGAGGGGTGCGTTGAAACAGAGACATTATGATGGCAGGGGCAAGGACTGGGAGAAGGGAGGAGGGGGAGGAGGCAGGAGGAGGGCGAGGAGGAGGAGGAGGAGGAAGCAGGATGGAGGGACGCGGGGGGCTGTCTTTTTCAAAACGAGGACCCAACACCACAGGGTGGTTGGGGAAAAAGTTAGCCCGGCGAAGGACCCAACCGTATGCAGTTGTGAGTACCGCAACTGTGAATATCTTCTTCGGTGGCGCTCCCTATGGGGTCGCAAGAAGTGCGCCGAATTGCGTGGCGGGGTACACAACACGAACGAAGATGATAGGTCGAATTACGAGAGACTGAGCGCGGGTGAGTCTGAGCGCGAGTGAGTCTGAATGTGAATGAGTCTGCGTGCGAGTGAGTAGATTTGCATGAATGCGAGCACGGCCGCGCCTGGTGTGTATATATACATATACGAGCTGAATGTTTCACGTATGCCTGACCCTGAGTACTCGTGACACTGAGCGTGGCCGCCGCAGGAAGCTTCCCCTGGAACCCCGACAGCAGCGCCCGCACGCCACGACGTCCATGTCGGCACGCTCCTCACGAGGATCGCGCCCGCTTCCTTCCCGTGCTTGTTCTCCCTCTTTGCCCGTGCGCGCCCAGGTCCAAGGCTGCGGGCGCGGCGCCGCACGGAGTCCCCGCGACGTGCGTTGGTCGCCCCGGAGGGGTCCCGGCGACGCGCGCGGGTCGTCCGCTGCGCGGAGCAGAGAGAGCTAGCTGGCCGGCTGATAGCGGGCAAGGCTGTGGCCGCTGGGCAGAGCGACGAGACAACGGGGGCGAGCGAGGCTTCGGGCAGAGCGCAGCGCGGAATTCCCGCGACGCGCTTTGGTCGCCCCGAGAGGGTCCAAGCGACGCGCGCGGGTCGCCCGCGGCGCGAGGCCAAACAGTCAGACCGTCGAGAGACTGCGAAGCTCGGGCGGGCAGGTCCTCAGGTCAAGCCTCGCGGATAAACTCGGTGAAGATTAGCTCCCTGGCGGGGGCCGCAGCCTCCCTCCAGCACCGTTTCGTCCGCGAGCCCTGCGGCGGCCTTGCCAGAAAGAACTCGATGCGAACTGCGCCAGTGGGACCTTAGGAGGAGCTCCTTCCAGGGTCACGAAACGCGAGAAAAATGTGCCACAATGTGGCGGCGGGCGGCGGCGCCATGCGAGCTGCGCCAATGAGACCGCAGGTGGAGCTCCCTGCAGGGCCACGAAACGTATGAAAGGTGTGCCAAAATGGGGCGGCGGCGGCAGCCAGAAGAGGCGGCGGCGCCACACGAGCTGCGCCACTGGGTTCCTGTGGGGCCACGAAACGTGTGAGGGGTGTGCCAAAAATGGGGCGGCGGCGCCATGCGAGTTGCGCCGCAAGGCCCTCAGATGGAGATCCTTGTGGGGCCACGAAACGTGTGAGGGGTGTGCCAAAATGGGGCGGCGGCGCCATGCGAGCTGCGTCATTGGGACCTCAAGCGGAGCTTATCATTACCCGTATGCGGTCGAAGGTATCGCGCACTACATCCGAAGGTTGTTGCTCATACCCTTAATCTTCCCAACCCCTTCCCCCCACCACGATACATTACGTTCCTCAGAAAAAAAGGGTTGGGTACGTCCCTGAGGAATTGAATTTTGTCCGCCCTCCTGGGAGGTCAGGGGGGCAGGGCTGCACCGAAACGCTGTTTTGCGGGACGTCGGCTGTGTTTTGTTTTTCGTTTTGGCAGGGGGGGGCAGAAAAAACTGGTAGAGCAAATCGAGCAACCGAACGGCAACAAAACGAAACACCAAAGTTTAGGTCCACCCAAGGGGGGGGGGCGGTCGAAAAACGAAACGGCAGCAACACGAAACACAACATTCAGGTTCAGGCCAGGGGGGCGGTCGAAAAACTAAACGGTAGAAAAACGAAACACAAAGTTTAGGTTCAGCCCAGGGGGGCGGTCGAAAAACGAAACGGCAGCAAAACGAAACACAAAGTTTAGGTCCAGCCCGAGGGGGGGTCGAAAAACGAAACGGCAGCAAAACGAAACACACAGTTGAGGTCCAGCCCGGGGGGGAGGGTGAGGCTGGAGGGGAGGGGAGGTCAGGGACAACGATAGGGGGGATAGGCATGGGGGGGGGTGCATCGACCCCGAATCGCCTATTGATCGCCGATAGGGGCCCGATAGCCCCAACCTGCCCCGGAAGGTGCGGATTCTCGATGAGGGGCCTATCGCCGATCTATCGGCGATGTACCGCCGATTCCCGCCCTATGCTTATCCCCCCCTATGCCTATCCCCCCCGGGGGGGGGGGGGGAAAGGAGGTTGGACAAAAGCGAGAGATAGCGAGCGTTTGTCCACGGCCGTTTGTGTTCAAGCGGCCGGCGGCCAAGATATGACTGCGCCTCACCGCGAGGCACACGATTCGCGCCTATCTCGATGCATCCCTCCCTGTGCCTACCTCCCCCTTATCGTTGCCCCTCGGGAGGGGGGGGGGCCACGGCGAGCGGGCGGGGCGAGCGGGGGCATGGCGGGAGGCCTCGGCGTCCCCCCCGGCAGATGGGTGCGGTGCTCATGAAGTCGGGCCCGTCCCTCTGCAGGAGGAACATTCAAAAAGAGGTCAACACCTATCCTTCCTGGTATCTTTTTCCTGGCAGGCGTGCGCGGCCACAAAGACTGAAACTGCAGCGCCAAGAACTACTTGGCGCACTTGACCACACATTGATATGCTCTGCCACCTGATGAACAGAAATGGTGTTAACACATCGTGCGCCTTCTTGTGGTGAAGTGGGCCTGGGGGCCTGTGAGCGCCCTGAAGCCGTGCTTATCACGGCGGAGCCTGAAATGGCTGCGGACGAGCGTTGAATATTGCTGTTGCAATGTCTGTGCACGTGCCGGGGTCCGTTGTCATGTTTCCTCCGAGATCCGCCTGTATGGGGGGCCATGCCCGACCCACTAGTATGCGCGCGTCGCCCTCCCAGGGGCCGCGTGCGCACCAAGGCATCCTAGAGCAGATGAGTCGTGGCGGGCGCTTTCCGGCCGCACCGCTGCGGAAGCGCAGTGTACCGCAGGATGGATACATCATCTGTTCGGGTCGGGCGCGCGCCTCCGAGGAGACCACCTGGCACTAGTACAGTTGATGAGCGTGTTTTCCACCACCACCACCACCATAAGTTGGAGGGGGGGGTCCTCCTCCTCCTCCTCCTCCTCCTCCTCCTCCTCCTCCTCCCCCTTCGCCCCATCCAACTTATGGTGGTGGTGGTGGTGGTGGTGGTGGTGGTGGTGGTGGTGGTGGTGGTGGTGGTGGTGGTGGAAAACGCGCTCATCAACAGTGCCGTTTTTGATACATGCTCCGCGTGCGGATCATGTATTAAGCATGCAGGGTTTAGTATTAAAAACAACGATGAGTTCATGCATAAATTCATTCGTGCAGTAGTCATTATTAAAATCACATATGTGCTAAAACAAATC
>CAUYUJ010004380.1:250000-263516 GCA_963575745.1 Prorocentrum cordatum
GCTCGACTACTGTTTCACATTTTGGGATCATTTGTTACCTCTCGTTTGAAAATCCGCCTGTAGGAAGACATGCCCGAACTACGTTTGAGCAGTTCCTGCTCTTCCTCCGAGGCGTGCCTAGCGCCCCACCGCCTCCGCAAGGGAGGGGCCCGCGGCTCTTCGGGAGCGAGCAGGTGCCTTTTTACCGGGACCTCGTGATGGCGATCAAGAGCGACGAGGTTCCGCCGGGAGGGGGGGGGGTCGGGGGTGGCCAAAAGGCAGGGTTCCTTCGGATTCCTCTGACCCGATTCGGTTCGATGTCGATGGCTTCCGATTCCGATTCGATTCGGCTTCGGGTTCCGATTTGAGTTAAGATTTCTAGTCGAAAGCATAACAGCCTGCCGTTTTCCGCCGACTCGACTTCTCCCGACTCGGCTGCCGATTTCCGACGACCCGATTCATTTCGACCGCCGATCTCACTCATCGATTCGATTCTGGGCTCTCTTGCAAAAGGATTGTGTCTTTTTACCCTCGGGGCCATAACGCGCGTTATGCCGCTTGCCCTCCTCCCCCCCGTCCCTTCCGTCCCCCATCACGCAGTGCTCCCCCCCCCTCAGAGTGCGTCCCCGGCACTGCCCCCAGTGCTTCCGGCACCACAGTCCAGGGGGGGTGGGGGGCGCTCTGCGTTATGCCCCCTCCCGTCCCTTTCCCCCCCCTTCCCCCCATAACGCCCGTCATGGCCGCGGATTGCAAACAATGTGCTCGGGGGGGGGCGGGGGGTACCATATGGCCTGGGCCACGATGTTCTGGGTCTCATGTCGGGACGACCGGCATATGGGTACCGACAGCAGTTCTCAGACTCACGGCCGGCGCCGTCTCCAACCGTCCTCGGCGCGCGCACGGCTCCGCAGACTTGAGGCGTCGCGAGCCCAAAACACGACTGCCGGCTTTTCAAAGTTGCGGGCCTCTTGGATCGATACGTTCGACATGGGTACGGACAAGCATTGATACGAAGACCGGCAGCACTTCTTTTTCATGTATAACCAGATTCGCGATCGCTGTCGCCGCGGGCGTTGCCCGTCATGTGAGACAGAAGGCGGCCTGCCCAAGGCGGCCTGCCCAACAGCGGCCGCTGTTCTGGAGAGCACTTGTTGCTGGGCATGGTGCCCATTTTGTCCGTACCCCTCTCGGGTGTCCAAATCATGGCCCTCCTCTTCTTCTTCTCTTATTATTATTCTTCTTCTTCTTTCTCTTCTTCTTCTTTTTATTACTCTTCTTCTTCTTCTTCTTTCAACGCGTCCCCCGGTCCCTCCCTCGTCCGCGCACGGGCCTCGGGCGGCGGGTTGCTGCAGACCCGCCGCTCGGACGCCCCCCCGGGGGCGAGAGGCGGGTGCGCCTCGCTCCCCGAGCGCCCCGTCGGGCGGGCGGCGCTCGAGGGGGATGGGGCCCAGCGGGGGCACGCATGGACCCCTACACCTTAGGCGATGCTTAAGAAAACCCAAGTTTTCGGCCAGAGTCTCGATTATTCCAGGGCTCGTTTCGAATCCTCCGATTCGATTCGATTCGACTCCGATGGATTCCGATTCCGATTCGATTCGATTTCGGATTCCGATTTGGGCTCCGATACCTGATTGGAGGCATACTAGCCTGCCGATTTCCGCCGACTCGACTTTTCCCGATTCGGCTGCCGATTTCCGCCGATCCGATTCATGTCGATTGCCGATCCGATTTATCGATTCGATTCTGGGCTCTCCTGCCTTAGGCGATGCTTAAGAAAACCCAAGTTTTCGGCCAGAGTCTCGATTATTCTTAACGTTTCAGTGTAAATCTTAAGATTGTAGTGAAAATGTGGGGTTTTTATTCAAGTTCTGAGACTATGAATTTCTTAACCCATGATTTCTGAAGCATTTCGCAGGGTGTAATCTTGAGTCGGGCCTGTCCCCCCACAGGGGGATTTTCGACGAAAAAAATATAAATACCCCAAAGATGGTCAAAAAACGTAGTCCAAACATAGTCCGGGGACGACTTTGGAGTATTGTTTGACCTTTGGGGGGCATTTGGGGGGTATTTTTTATTTGTCGTCGAAAATCCCCCTGTAGGGGGACAGGCCCGACATGACTCTAATCGCCCATTCATCACCGGCAGTCCGAGACGGAAGATATGCCGATAGGGCTACCCTTCCCTCGCTACTACGACTGCACTCGCCCCGAAATCATCGTCAGGGCGCTCCCCAGGTTCCCTGCCTGCCTGCTTCCCCAGACAGGGGCTCGATAACCCGCCTTGCCGTCGGGGGCATCTCGCCGATCTATCGGCGACGCTTCGCCGATCTCAGGTCGATGCTTCCCGCCCTGAGATGGTTCCCCATTTCCATGCTGAGCTGATCCCTGCCCACTCGTCATTCCTAGAGCCGTTTCCCGATTCCAGGATCAATTCTTCAGGCCCAAATCGCCGTTGCCTCGCCGACGCGCACGCGGAGCGGAAGAAAAATGCGAGAAGATTACGTACAAACATCTGGCTTTGGCTTTGGCTGATGTTGGCCTTCTGGTGGCCTCCTTGGGAAATTCGGAGGGCTCTTGCGGCCGTTCTGGGGCGATCATGAGGGTTCGTGGAGGCATGTTGGAGTCTATCTTGAGCGATCTTGGAGGCCATCGTGGGCTCTCTGCGACCCTCTTGGAGCAACCTGGTGCAAACAAGGGCGCTCTGACTCCATGCGGGACGGGGATTCCAGACCAAGGGGTATGGGGTAGAGGCATCCCCGAAGGGGAAGACGATGGTTAGCGGAACGAGCTCCTTAGACCGCTCACGCCCAGAGGGCTGGTGGGATTTCTGATTCCCCGATGGCCCCAGGTCGGAATCGGCTGGGGTCCAGGAGGAGGAGGAGGAGGAGGAGGAGGACGCAGGACGCAGCATAGAACGTACAAGCAACGAATCGCGAGCACGCCAGAGCAAGGAAATATGGAGGGCACAACTTAAAACATAAGACGTGCCGCGTGCGAGGTCAGACCGCCATCGCACGCCCGAGAGACCCAACAGAAACTAAAACTTAGCCCCGGTTGCTGGGTGCCGCCCGTCGGCCAGCCAGTCCCTGGCTCTACGCCGGGCGGGGTTCGGGGGGCCCGAAGGGCAGACCTCCCCAAGGGCATCGATTTTGGGAGACCCGATGGCCACACGAGCCCCACACCGAATACAGAACAAATAGGGCCCAGAACGCTGGACCTTATGGCCGTCGCATTCGAAGAGGATCCCACTCTCCACCGCCCCGTCGGCCGCAGCAGCAGCAGCAGCAGCCCCAGCAGCCTCCCCATCCCCTTGGCTACGCCACCCGAGCTGCTCAACAGCCAGGGCGAGGGCCTGGAGCATGGGCGGCGGCTCACATTTGGCCCCTGGCTTCAAAAGCGTCTTAACACTGGCAGGTGTCCGAGCCACGGCAAGACAACGCCTGCACTGCAGCGCGGACGAGCCAGGTGCCAGGGGGACAGGGTCATGGGCGATAATGACGAGCTTATCGCGCCTCTCCGCCACTTCCTTGGGCAAAGGAGGGCCAGAGTCCTGAGCCTCAGGACGAGCGCAAATCAACTGCACCGCCCTCGACAAGAACTCATATGTACACTTGCACTCTTTGACGGAACGCTGGAGGGCATCGACCGCGAGTTGTGCAACAGCGACGTCCTTAGCCCCGAGTTTGGCGAAGAAATCGGCCCAAGCATTTCCCATGAAACGGTGGATCTCCTCAGCCGACGCTCCCTCGTCGACCAGCTGCTCCAAAGACCGATGCGCGGGAGTCCAGATCATCGACGGCCGCGAACCCGACCGCTCAGACAATCTAGAAATCTTCCGCCATATCGAAGCGTGGCGCGCGAGGCCGCACTCAAGCTTAGAGTCCCAGCCCTGGCACTCGCGGACAAAACTAAGGTGATCGCTGACGATCGTGAGATCAGAAGGGCCCACGCGCATCGCCTCAAGGCCAGCCCACCGCTCGCCCCGAGGCACTGTTTGAAACAGTCCTGGCAGTCCGCCGAACTTCGCTCGGAGGGGCCAGCCATCCTCCGTGATCTCAACCACACTCCAGCCGCACCTCGCCGCCTCGGGACACGCGCCGGCCAATCCACTGCAGTCGGTGAAAAGGAGCGGGCCCCAGGTGCCTTCCGTGAGACCCCAGAGCAGGACGGGAGGGTGGGACAGCGGCGGCGGCAGCCTAAACGGGATTTGAGGGAGGCCGTACAAGAGAGGAACGACATCCCAATCCGCCCCACCCAGAGGAGAGATTCCTTGCTCCCGAAGGGCCTGCCGCTGCTGCCACACGTCGTCCGGAAAAGGAAACTGAGCCTCCACCTCCTCCTCCTCCTCGGCGGCGAACGCAGAAGGACAATCGTACGTTTGGTGGCCGAGTGTACCACGCGGTGCGCCACAGAAAACACACTTACCTGACGCACAGAGGCCGGCCTGGAATTTACGCTCGGGGGGCCAAAGGCCCCCGGACAGGAGGGCCCGAGCAGACCCTTGGCGAGCACCAGCTGGGAGGGACAACGCCGCGAGGCGCATCGCTCGAATCCAAATCTCCTCGGTCCCGGCAGCCTCAGGCCAGTGAAACGGGACCCTTCTCCAGAGCCAGCGCCCGACGCCGTCTCGGACCAGAGCTCGGACCTCGGACGGTGAAAACTCGTACATGGACACAGCTTCGCCACGATCCGAGATCAGAACGTGGGGCGCCGCCATGTCCCAACCGATCCTGCGCAGGGTGAGGATCACCGCAGAGATCGGTCCAAAGCACATCCGCCAGGACCCCTGCTTGCCGATCTTGTCACGAATGGCCTGCCACGCCGCGCGGAGCTGCGAAGCGGAGGTCCTGCCGCCCCACAGCCACGCCGCATAACGGGCTAGCAGCGGGCAGGTGGCATCAACAGTGGGATCGTACATCCGATCCTTCTGTGTGCACGTGTAGACCGTAAGGGACGCAAGACCCTTTACGAGCCCCCACAAGCTCACCGGCAAATGAACGAAGCTTCATGAGCGAAGAGCCGGTGAGGCCTATGACCCCAGCTCCATGGCTCCCAGACGGCATGACACCTGTACGCCACAGAGCCCGGACCTACAACCCCCCCAGCCCGCTTCAGGGCACGAAGCCTGCCACGGCGCCCCAGGACCCTCCCAAGACGTTCACGCTCCTGGGCACTGTGGGCGGTGCCACCTGCAAAAGAACCGTGCCCGAGGTGACGAGCAGACCGAAAAGCGGAAAGCTCGAGCATCCCCGAGGAGGAGGAGGAGGAGGAGGAGGAGGAGGAGGAGGAGGGAGGGAGGAGGGGAGGAGGAGGAGGAGGAGGGAGGAGGAGGAGGAGGAGCTGGCCCCAGCTCTGGGTCTGGCCAGCAGTGAGGGGGGAGGGCGGCCCCCTGTCGTTCCTTTCGGACCTCCTGAGGGCCCCCCCCCCCTCTCGTGACCGATTCTCGTCGGGGCTTCTCCAGCTCAGACCAGCGGCCGCCTTCGATCCCCAATGACCCACATGAGCTCTGGGGCACCTTCGGACCCTCAGAGATCGACGAACACCGTCCCCCAAGATTTCTCACAACAAGGTTATTTGGCGTACAGTCAACCCGCACAGTAAGGATGAGAAACTTTCCAAGGCTACCCTTGCGGCCTCCCCCTTCGGCCCGTCCTTGGCCGCTTTCGCTGGCCGCGCCCCGCTCGCAAAGTATCGGCTTGGCCTTTCAAAGGCCCTCGCATCCTTATCGTGCGTCCTTACTATACAGGTGGATTGCACGTCTGCTGTGTTGGAGCACGCACGAGCCCGCGTTCCGTCAGAGCAGCACGTCCTCAGCAGCGCGGGCGCCAAGGGCTCTGGCCCCCTTGCCTCGCTTCCGACCGAACTATAGCCTCGGCGCCAGCTGCGGCGTCCTGCCTCGTTCCCCTGCGAGTGCTCGAACGCCTTCTGCTGCCCCCCTGCGCTGGAGAGCCTTCTGTGCCCCACTTCACCCCTGCATGTCGAGGCTGCCTGGAAGAAGTGGTTCGACGAGAACGAGCCGGAGCGCGCGGAAGTGCCCGAGTACGAGGATATTTGGTGGCCGGCGGCTTTCTTCCACCCTCCTCTTCGATCTTCTTGCCTCCTCGGTTGAGTCACCTGGCTGTTGTCGCACCCGTTTCCCCCGAGTTTGGGTTGCGTCCCCAGCCGCTTGACCGCGGTCCCAGTACTGTGGTGGCCCCGCCCTTCGACGCAAGAAGCAGGGAGGGCCAACAAGTCAAGTCCAAGTCCTGTCGAGGAGCCCATAGACCGTGGAGGCACCTGGCTCCGCGACGGAGGGCGGGAGGCACTCCGGCAGCATGCCGCGCATGCAAGAAAGAGGTGACGGCGAAGGCAACACTGAAGCTCACATGAGGCCTTTCAGAAAAGGGCTCCTCACATGCGGAAAAGGGGGTTGCCATCGCTTCCTCGGCGGCAGGCCAGCAGAGGGCGGCGGACGTAAGACGGGGGTGGCTCCGCCGCCGGAGGGCTGGCGGGAGCCAGTGGAAGCAAGGCTTGCGCCCACAGGAGATGGCAGGGTTTGGGATTTGAGCTTTTGCGGAGCCTGCCACAGTCTAGGCCTCCCAGATGGGGTCGGAGTAGTTAGACGGGGTCAGAGGATCGCGTCGCATCGCCGGTGCATCGGCGGTGCGGCTCGATGTGGAGCCCGTGTTTTTCCACGCCGACGTAGCCGACCCGTTGCCGACGTAGTCGACACATCGCCGATGCATCGGCGATGCATCGACGAGTCGGTGCAATCCTTCGATGCCATCTACTCGGACCCCATCTAGGAGGCCTCTGCACATACAGTGGGGGCCCATGCCGTGCCTCCATGGTGCCCTGGGGTTCTTGAGTTCCGATGGTTTTTGCGACGGAAGGCGTGACGCTCCCACGTCAAAACTCCACGGACGCTGCCAGGCACAGGCGGGCAGATTCGGTATGCTCGGGGCGCCACGGTGGCCGTGCTGGTGCCTGCCACCCGAGGCGAGGGCTCGCGGGGGAGGGGCCCCTGCGAGCGGCGGGGCGGGCGGGGGGGAAACTTGAGAGGGGGAGGAGGAGGAGGAGGAGGAGGAGGAGGAGGAGGAGGAGGAGGAGGAGGAGGAGGAGGAGAAGGAGGAGGAGGACATCCGCCGAAGTGAATTTTACTGGCCCTATAGTACGCTGAGGGCATTGGAGAAGGAACCACTGGATAAGGAATCCAGGGTCTGGAAGCCACTGGAGCTCCAGCCGAGGATCGGCCGTGGATGCGGCCGCCGCCCTCATCAGAGAAGGACTCCTCCAGCGTCTGCAGCCTCCTGGGTACGTTCCTTCACCAACGCCTCACCGTACGGTGAGGGCGTTCGTGAATGGATGTGCCCAGGAGGCCTCATACCCTGGAGGAGTCTGCTGATTAGCGCGGCGGTGGTATCCATGGCCAAGCCCCAAGTGGCGCTCCACCAGCGACCGGGAAGCTGGCATCCGTTTGCGAAGGATGTTAGCATTTACGTCGTACAGTGGGGGCGCGCATCAAGAAGCCATGTGCTTTTCGTCAGGGTATCCTGGGCTTCTTCGCTCCGCGCGCTGCGCGGCGACTTCCCGCGGCCGTTGAAGAAGCTGATGCGTTCAGGGTGTTCCGGGATTCCCCTCGGGTGCACCCCGCGCGCGGGTTTTCAGGGTTGGGTTTCTTGCGAGGGTTTCTTGCGGCCGCGCCCGCACTGTAGCCATTTGGGCCTTTGGCCAAAGGTTCTCAGCAGAGCTGAGAAGAATCAGAGGAGATGTCAGAAGCACCCTCGGTAGGTGCAGGCGGATGGCATATACATATCGGTGCGCGATCGGGCAGAGTCTCCAGAGGTATCGAATGCCCTCGCCTTGTTTGGTTGATGTGGGGGCAAAAATCGGGGGCGGCAAAGAGGGGGGTGATGACTAGGGGGGGTGGATATCATGGCGGGTGCCATGATATTTCCCCAGATTTCATGGCGCCTCTTCTTATTTCATTACGTCCCTGGCCCCCCCGCTGCGCCGCGCACATGCCGTCAGCCATGATTTGCACCCCCCCCCCTCTTGGACACCCCCCTCTTGGCCGCTCCCGAAAAAGGACGGGGCGAGTCTCTCTGGCTCCAAGTCTACTTGCACTGGATTGCTTTGTCCGCTGTTGCCCACCACCTCCCCGCAGAACCACCGAGGGAACAGGCTGTGCGTCGCGTGGCGGAGAGTCGGCTAACCGTGGCTGGCTGGAGTGGCTTGCACCCCGACCTCTTTTCACATCACGCCCTTGCTCGTTGAATGCCGCCTCTCTCTCTACCCACCAAGAAGAGGAGAGATCGTGGAGGAGTATCGTCGGGGATCCGAGGTCTGGACTCCCTCCCCGGAGACAGCTTTCCACCCCGAGTCGTCGTTGAACGGCCGCGAGGTGCGGCGAGGGCCCCCAGAGGCCGAACGAGAAACAGCGGCCTCCCGCCGTGCGTGGACCGCGGCGCGAGGGCGTCCGGGGTCTGCAAGTCACCGAGGCGCCCAAGGGGGAGCACCGCACCACGTCCTTCAGGACCCATTTGCAGTGGGCCCGCCCGGAATTCTTCTGCTCGGTCGCTAGGCTCCAGGCCTCCTAGATGCAAGGGCTCCCAGGAGGGCGCGAAGTTATTCGCGCTTCGCGCTTCGCCGTCCTCCTTCCTCCTCCCCCTCCTCCTCGTCCTCCTCTTCTCCCCCTTGGGGGGCGGCGCGAGAGCGCGAAGTTATTCGCGCTTCGCGCTTCGCGCAGCGCGAAGCGCGAACTTAGGAGCCCTTGTAGATGGGGTCCGAGCAGATGGGGTCGCAGGATCGCGCCGCATCACCGATGCGGCTCGATGTGGGGCCCACTTCTCTCCACGCCGACGTCGCCGATCCATCGCCGATGTATCGGCGATGCGGCGAGATCTTCCAACCCCATCTATTCGTACCCCATCTAGGAGGCCTCTATGTGCTGAGCTGACTCGGCGAGCCTCGGAAGCTCGCACTGGCCGTTGCCGGTCCTCGGGTCTTAAGCGTTCGCTCCAGGGCAGAAAACAGGACAACAACGACCTGTCCCTCCTGCCGTGCCCATATGCCGTCTTTGGGGAGGGGACCGGCGTCTGTCCGACGCGGATCCGACGTGGATTCGACAAGGTCGGCGTGGACCCGACGTGGGCTCGACGCGGATAGCGGCGCGGTGGGATAGACAAGGTCCCCCCCCCCGAGGATGCGACATTCGGACGGGGCTAGAACGAGGACAGATCCGTTCCAGAGCGTCCCAGAACGCTCTCGGGGCGTTCAGGCGAGCTCTGAGAAGGCCGCGACGCCCGATGCATCCTCCAGAGCCGCCGGATCTCCGAGATCCTCGACTTGTCCCCACCCGGCTTCCTCCTCGCCCTGGCCTCGTCGGACACGCAAAGGGCACCGCAGCGCCTCGGGGATTTGTCTTTGTCTTTGTCTTCGTCTTTGTCTTTGTCTTTATCTCTGTCTTTGTCTTTGTCTGTGTCTTTGTCTTCGTCTTCGTTTTTGTCTTTATCTCTGTCTTGGTTTCTCCTGTGGGCCTCCGCCCCTGCCCCTCCTCTTCCCTGAGGACCGCATCACGTCCTTCAAGACGCTCGGGCCCTTCCTGCGGCTGGTCATCGTCCGGGCCATGCGCGAGGACGGGCGGCCGCCCGCCGGGCGCTCGCGACGGCGAGCGGCGGCGACGCCGACGGCGGGCAGCGGCGACGGCGAGCAGCGGCGACGACGAGCAGCGACGGGCAGGCTGACACGCGGGCTCTCTCGCGTGGAAGGCTGTCGCGTTGAGGTATCTATTCCATGTGACCTTCCAACGTGAAAGTCTTCCGTGGTTGAACATTGATGCGTAGGCTGAACGTGGAGTTTCCCACGTCGGCGCCAGAGCTGAGGATCTCCACGCTGACGCCCAAGAGGTGGAATCTTGGAGCGCACACACTTCCATTCAAGCCGTCTCACTCCGAAGTAAGCGTGCCGTTCGAGACATCCTCTTCGAACATATCAGGTTACAGTTAACATGCTGAGAATTTTCATGATGACTGTGGCGGTGGTGTCGATGATGGCAGTAATGATTGTGTGTGATTTGGATGGTGATTATGAGGACGACGTTAATCAGGGC
The DNA here is from genome assembly GCA_963575745.1 of Prorocentrum cordatum. Taxonomy (NCBI): domain Eukaryota; class Dinophyceae; order Prorocentrales; family Prorocentraceae; genus Prorocentrum; species Prorocentrum cordatum. The sequence continues at coordinate 260,069 of CAUYUJ010004380.1, forward strand.
AAGGACGAGTGTCAGGAAGAGGACGAGCTGTCGCAGTGGGTCAGACTGAAAATCCGAATCAGTTTACTACCCGCACAAGTTCAGCGCCATGTCTGAACTTGCGCGGGTACGCGGGTAGTGAACGCCATTTGGTACCCCCTGTGGAAGTTCTGGGGGAACGCCTGCGCTACAGTGGACAGTCATACTGGTGAACGTTCTTGCCAAGCTCTTCGATTTCACGCGCTTTCCGTTCATGTCAAGAACGGTTATGAAAGTAAGCGTTTCGCTTGAGACGCCCTCACCAAAATTGCGGTGTTGAAGGTTCTTGTTGGCAACGTCTTTTGTTAAACATGAGCGGTTCGCCTGAGACAACCTTCAGGAAATGAGGATGCTGAAATCGCTGGCGAAATCCGCGGGTCTTCGACAGCACACGATGTTGAAAGAGTTGCTTTGCGACTTCGTAGGTTCAAAATGAAAATCTCGCTCGGGACTTCCCCAGAGCATGGAGATGCTGAAATGGCTGACGAAACCTTCGGACCGTCGAACATGAGGCTCTCACCTGAGTCATCCTCAGAAGCATGAATTGCTGGAAGAGCTGCTGCACGACATCTTCTGGGTGTGTTCTTGGAGGACCCCCCCCCACCCAAAAAAAAGTCAGCCCAGGAGGCGAACTCATAAGACAACCACTGGTTGAGCAATCCATATGTTTGAGAAGTAAGCGCTTTGCACAAGACATCCTCAAGCAATGTTGCTGGACGGGTCTACGAATAAGTCATGGTATGATAACGATGCGTATCATGATGACGATGTTGAGGATGAGGGTGATGCTGATGTTGATGATGATGTTGATGATCATGACGATGACGATGACGATGACGATTATGATGATGGTGATGATGGTTGTGGCAGTTATGATGACGATGGTGATAATGTTGATGATGCTGATGATGATGCTGGCCTGATGCTGATGCTGATGATGTGATGGTAGTGTTTGTGATGGTGAGGATGGCAACGGTGATGATTTACATGATGTTTTCAAGAGGGGCGGAGGCGGAGAGCACTGGAGGAGTCCACTACGGAGGAATATTCAGGAGTGCGTGTCCCTAGGTATCCCTTGTGGACGTTCGGGGAGCTCGCCTACATTACATTTGACAGCGGTTTTGCTGCACGTTCTTGCACAGGTCTTCGCTGTCACGCGGTTCCCATTCATATCAAGAAGGGTTCCCAGAACGGAGTGGATTAAGCATGTAGCGTTTGCATGAGGCATCCTCAACATATGGAGGTGCTGAAATCGCCTGCGAAATCTGCACATACTCAGAAATTGTGCTCTCGTCCGAGTCATCCTTACACCTTGATCCTTGAGACGTAGAAGGAGCCGTGTTGCCTGCGGAGGAGGCAGGCGGCGAGGGCAAGGAGGCGGAGACAAGGGCGAGGAGGCGGCGGAGAACGAGTGGCCACAGGAGGATCAGGACCAACGTCAGGGTCAGCGCACTGCCCAGGTAAGTTCAGCGCACCGTCCGATTTTCGGAGGCGTGCCTACTGCATTGCTGATCTCGGTGTTGTTGGAAGTTCGTGCGAAGCTCCTGGATTCTACGCGTTCCCGGGTCAAAACGAAAATGGCAAATGATGTGCTTCAGCGGGTCATCACCAAAACCAGGAGCAGATTACTGCCTGCGCCAGTTCAGCACCCCTTCTGAACTTGCGCGGGTAGTGAATTTCACCTGGTACCTTTTGTAAACGTTCGGTAAGGGCGCCTATGCTACAGTTGATCTCAATGTGTGTGTGCATGTTCTTTTCAAGCTCTTCGGTCTCACGCGCTCCCCACTCATGTCAGGAAAGGTGTGTGAAACAATGCAGTTTCGCTCGAGGCATCCTCAACACATCGGTTCCAGAGGGGACTCCGAACCAACATGTTCGTTGTTTCGGGACTTCAGAACTACCCAAAAGAGCCCCCAAAGACCCGCCAGAGGGCCCAACGAGGGCTTCAAGATGCTCCCAAGACCGCCCTTGGAGGCCCCAGACGACCCATGAGAGCCCCAAGACAGCCCAAGATGGCGCCATCACTGCCTAAGAGGGCCCCCACAAAACCGTAAAGCACGCCCAGACAGCCCAAGAAGACACCACCCCCAAGGAGACCCAGAATGACCCCAAAGAGGCCCCAAAGATGCACGACATGAGCCCCAGCCGGCACCAACAGCCTCCAGAGTAGCTTCAAAAGATCATGAGGACCCCCATTCTTCGACGTCCTCTGCCTTGTGCTCTCTACTGTCCTCCGTCGTCGTCGTCGCCCTCCTCCTCCGCTTCATCCCTCCTCGCGCGTGTCCTCCTCCATCTTATCCTCCGCGTCCTTGTGCTTGTCTTCCTCCTTTCAAGCAGTCGCGAAGCGTCCTGGCTCGCCTATAGCCCTACCAAACAATGTTCTAAGAACCTTCGGTGGTTGCCACGAAGTGTTCTTAGAACAGTTATGGCTGGGACTGCCTTGTTTCAACACATCGGGTTGATGTTCTAAGGACATTATTTTTGTTATTGGAACATGTTTGGGTTCTATGAACATTTCGTGGTAGGACTATAGGAATGCCGGGGCGGTCGGTCCCTGCTCAATCTTTGTTGTCCTCTTGCTCCCCTCGCTGCCCTCCCCGTCATCCACGCTACCACCCTCGTCCTCTGCCGCCTTCTCGTTGCATGTCGTTGCCATCGTTTTTTCTCCTCTGGGCCACGAGCCCCATGGGCGAAACCTGCGCGTCCCGTTCTTGTCCGATCGGGCTTCTACTGTCGGGACCCGGCCCCTCCAAAACGGGCCCCCCGAACCTCGGGCCCCCCGTCGCCACTTGCCTGGCCTCCTGGACCTCCTGGCAGCCCCTGCCGAGCCTTGCGCGCAGGCCCACGGCGGCCAGAAGGGCGCCCAGAGGCGTCCCAGGCGCCGAAGCAGGCGCATGGGTGGCCGCCGAGGGCGACCCACGAGGCCGTCACTTCGAGGCGCCCGAGGGCCTCCAAGAGCGGCCCTAGACAGCCGTCCGCAGCCGTTTCGCATGCATCAACCCGAGGTGGCCGCGAGGGGGCCCCTCAAGACCAGTCGACCCGATCTCGGGGACCGGCTTCTCTTCACGGTTCGTCTGCTGACTTTCGGAGTGGGCCCCCCGATGCCCAAGCAGAACATCAACAGTTGCATGACGCCAGAGGATTGGGCAGGAGGAGGAGGAGGAGGCGGAGGGAGAGGACGAGATGCAGGAGGAGGAGGAGGAGGAGGAGGAGGAGGAGGAGCAGGAGGAGCAGGAGGAGGAGGAGGAGGAGGAGGAGGAGGCTCAGTCTACAGGCCCCGGCTGGCAGGCCCCTCCACTCGGAGCGGCCGCTGTTCCAGACAGCTCGGGCCGGACGAAAGGGGGGGATTGGGAAAGAGGGGGTTGCGAAATCTGCTGCATGCAGCTGGTTTCGGCCCCACCGAGGAGCCCATTCCCCGATACATAGCTGT